>JAFIDM010009631.1:114590722-114606644 GCA_023159025.1 Thereuonema tuberculata
ATAGATAGATAGATAGATAGATAGATAGATAGATAGATAGATAGATATCTTTGACAGAAGAATTTGAATGGCATATATATTCGTGATTTAGAACCCCTGATCGGCGCTTATCACAAGGTCTCGGGCTCATATGTTCAGGTAGGGGAAAACGCAACAGTGTACAGTATTTTTCATTCGGAAAATACACTCAAGTGATAAACTTTGAATTGTAAAATATTCCAAGAAAGCCGCCAAAAACACATAACGTCAAAAAAACCACCGTACCTGATGCCCATTGATGCAAAAAAAAATATCTTATTATTTCTATTTTCTAGGGGATGTAGATGTAATTTATACCTTTTATAGTCCTCTACAAAACTCATAAAATAGCATCAAAATTAATTGATTGGTTCAAATTTTTAAGCGATAATTTATGTTAATTGTAAAGAGCAATAATGAAAAAGATGCAGTGAAATTGTATTGGTTTTCGGTTTTCAAAAGCGCTTTTGTCTAATTCGTGCATTCCCCTGAGGTTTTTGATTTTTTTCCCTCTTGCATTCAAATTGCTTTAGTGTCACTTTATTAACTTCTGAGTTATTTAAACTTCTAAGTTTGGCAAAACTATCTATCTTTGGAAAAGATTTGAAAATTTCTCCTGGTTGATATCTGTAGGAAGATTTACGCATTAAGATGACAAAATTCTCATAGAAAAGTATTACTAGAGAAATAAATTACTCATTAGTAGCAAACAATCGACGTTTTATCCATTGTAATCATTTTAAATTTGGATATAATTCGATTTCATTAAAATGCATAAGTACTTGCTAATTTAATCGATTTTCAGCAAATGAAATATATGAAGAAAGGTTGTTTAATTTAGCAGATATAATCTGATATTCCACATACTTTGGAAGTGGTATGTTCCTCTATACGCAAATTATTTCATTTTTTATTTTTTAATCTAAAATAAAGTTTTCTATTTTGACTTGTCTTTCATATACCTTTCTCTTTATTTTCTACTATAAAATTATTTTCTTGGAAAAAAAAATATTATTATAAAATGAACTTTTCATTTGTATTGTTTTAGGGATAATTATGTCTTAACTGTCTTAACTGTTTATATAGTATTATTTTTCTCTATTTTTAAGGTAGTTGATTAGGAATAAATCCAACAAAAGCCCATGATATACACTGTCCGGCCACTTTATTAGATACACCTACCTAGTAGCGTGTTGGGCTTCCTTTAGCCCTCAAAACATCCTGAATTCGTCGGGGCATGGATTCCACAAGATGTTGAAAACGTTGTTGAGGTATTGTGTACCATGCAGACATGAGTGTGTCTCGCAGTTCCTGAAGATTTTATGGAGACTAGAGCGAACAGCCCGTTCCAGCTCATCCCACAAATTTTCAATCGGGCTGAGATTCGGGGACTGAGCGGGCCACTGCAGCAAGGAAAAGTCATCGTCATGTTCCTCAAACCATCCCACAGTGATGCGAGCTTTGTGCACCGGTGCATTATCCTCCTGGAAGTAGCCATCTGCATGAGGATAAACTGTTAACATGTACGGTTGCACTTGGTCAGCTACGATGTTTAGGTACGCTCTAGCATCTTGACGCGCCTCCAGAGGTATCAATGGACCCAACGTGTATCAAGAAAACATCCCCCACACCATGACACTGCCCCCTGGAAGAGTTGTTGTGAGACACGACGGGTCCAGACATTCATGCGCACAGCAGGGGTGTACCTAATTTAGTGGCCGAACAGTGTATATTGGCTGGGGTGGGGTGGGGGGACACACTGAACAATGAATACGGGCGCCCATACTTCTTGTTACGCTACTGATCCCATATAGGCTTTACAGAAAAAATTAAAAAGAACAGAATCTGCTAGAGAAGCAGTGAGCAATATTCAGTCCTTAAATGTTTGTACTGATATCATAGGACAGAGTTGAGACTAGAAGTTAATTCCCGGTGGCAACAAACCGTATCCTCTTTAGAGGTAAGGCTCTTGCGATCATCAGTCGAATAAGACGAAGTTGAAGTCCGAAAGCCACTCGCCTGCCTTGACCCTATGTAAAAAAAAACCAGTATCCGTTTAATAAAGGGCTGAGTGAACCGTGGGAAATGAGACAGGTCTGGAGGTGAAATAACCAAATAGAAAAACCACCGTTCAAGATTGAAGCTGGCTCCTTCACCTCATAGACAAGCGCTAAGCACTTCTAACCGGGCCGTTTTTATGTATCAGTCTAATTATTTTCCAGGTGCCACCATGTGAAAGTTCAATGATGAGAGGTAATAAGTGGTTTATTGGCAATCATTCTTCAAGGACATGTGCGATTTCCCTTTTTTTTTTAATGTCGACCTTGATAACCTCTAATTACGTGACAAACATTGTTGTAGGTAGTTTCTAAGATCGGGCATCAGCCATTTTTTTATTTAATTCAATGGCGCTTAGTGTAAGGCGCTTCACTTCAATGAACGTTATTTAATTGTGTTTTACTGTTGTCTTTAAATTATTGATTGTCGGATAGTTCTTGTTTATAACAGAAAGACACGTTAGAATTGTTATGAGAAAAAGAAAACAATAGGTACTATAGTCAGTGGCGTAGCAGGGGGGGGGGCGGTCCGTCCCAGGCTCCCACCAGCCAGCTAAGGGGTTCCACCTAAGGAAAATTTCCTTTTTTTTTTTGGTTGTTAAATAGAAAATTTCTTTTTTTTTGGTTGTTGCTTAATAATGGAACTCCCGTCCCGGGCCCCCCCAAGGCGTTGCTACGCCACTGACTATAGTGTTATCGCCTCAGCAAAGTCCCCCTTCCGCCACTATAATAGATAGTTTGATAACGATAACGAACTACCTATCTTACAACGTTATCATAATTGACTTTTTTTATTATATAAAAAGTCAAGATTTGGCAAAAAATTAATGTACTGTATAGGAATAAAAATTTATATCAAAATAAAAAAAATAAAAAAATGAAAAGAATGACATTGAAGAAACTGTATTTCAAATAGATCTAAGTAAATACGTTATCAGTAATGATAGTAGTGAAGACGATTGTTATTAATTTATATAAATCTATTGCTTTGTTACGGATATCACTAATGAAGTGCTTATTAATCTAATCGCATTCATTAACAAAAGACATTTAAAGTTCAAAAGAGATAAACATATCATGTGCAATACTGACCTGGACGTTCTTACAGTCTACATCAGAAGATTTTTGAACTTCAGTCACAAGAGAGATAAATTGACAGAAAAAGAGATAATTATATCAAAAATTGTGGCAAAAATAATCTGGATTCTTAGAAAAGTTTCTTTCTAATTTTTTTTTTATTTATTATTTTCCTTTTTATATCATCTTTTTCCTGATAAAGAGTTAAGTAAAAAGAATAAATGATAATCATACTCGACAACTGAAATGCTATAGCAAATAGATGGAAACTGAATATAAAGACTTTGAAGAAGCTATTTCGTTTAAGAAAAGGCAATATCTGCAAAATAGAGTGCTGGTTAAATTCAGGGATATGAATTTAAAATGATCAAGGAGGTCCAAAGTTGCCAGAATAAGAGAGTTATCTGGCAAAGTTAATTAGAATATAAATTTTAATTAATGCTAAGCGAACGACGCAATCGGAGTTCTCTTTCTTGATGCTTTTGACCTAAAGGAAACTGTAATGATGCCTGATGTCAGCAACTACATTACTGATAGGCTATCCGTGATATTTGGCGCTATTATGGGGTATCAGTCATTCCATATCAAATCATCCAGAAATTTTAGGAAATGTCACTCACCCTCACAGAAAACCTTGAAATTTTGTATAATTGAAGTTTACCTAGATATATGAACATTTCCAAAATTTAAATGTTGCAGAATAAGTACTTTTTCAGTAATGATCTAAAGAAGTTATATCCGTGTTTCCCAACGTGGGGCGCACGCCCCACAGGGGGGCAATTTGATTGTTAAGGGGGGCAATTTCAAAATGGAGGAATGTTTTTTTTTTTTTTTTGGTTGTGAAAGTAAAAATGATGGTAATTTGTTTTAATTTGGTTGTGAAAGTAAAAAAAGTTTTTTTTTTTTTTAATTTTTCCTTTTTGAAAGTTATACCTAATTTGGTGGGGCATAGCATACTTTAGATACTTTAGGGGGGGGGGCACAGCACAAAAAAGGTTGGGAAACACTGAGTTATATGGATCCAGGAATTCAGGTGTTCCATGGACGAGCTCTTAATAATTTAAAAATACAATAGCTCCTACAGTTTTTGCATTAGAACCTTGATTTTTTTTTTAAATTAAAGAGAAAGGTTTATATTTTTATGTTCATGCTCCTTATATTGAATATTCATAATTGTTTTTTATAAACAAACTCTTGATACCTGAGCATTATAATTTTTTTAAGGTA
Organism: Thereuonema tuberculata; assembly: GCA_023159025.1. NCBI lineage: Eukaryota > Metazoa > Arthropoda > Chilopoda > Scutigeromorpha > Scutigeridae > Thereuonema > Thereuonema tuberculata. Next base: position 114,595,102 of record JAFIDM010009631.1, read on the forward strand.
TTGCCCCCTCATAGATTACTTTGAAATTTTTACAATATTATTATAAATCTTTCTTTATGACACACAAAAAAAAACAGTTTGTAGAAATGATGGGAAGTATGGAAAAAACGCTATTTAAAAAAAATAATTAATTTGTTAATTTATGACTACCATGTCACCTGTAACAATAATATTAAAATAATAATTTGAAATACATTTGTAATGAAACAATGTGTAAAGGCCCGATGGTTGTTATACAATTTCTCTCTTTCCAATCCTTTTGCATCCCCGGAGCAATTTTGTAACTTGAGAAACGTTCTTCTTGAGCCACGAACTATTGTGCTCAAGTCAGCTGTGAACAATATAGGCACATAGGAACTGCGTTAAACTTGACTATCATCAAAGTGTTGGATTTATGTGTGTAATTTTAGAGTTATCATTAGTGCTAGTGTTGTGTTTCTTTTTATATATAATCAACTTCTTTTTTGGAAAACTCCGGGGTAACGTATGTATTCCTATATATTCATTTACAATCATTCTTCTTGATGCTAACCTAATTATAAATACGTATATATTCCTTATTACATCTATTATTCTTATTTTCTAAACTTGTTACCCCGCTTTATATATTTTATATTTATTACTAACTTAATGGCATTACTCCCTTCTTAATTGACCCTTGCAAAGGCGAACACAGAGGGACGAAAGCTGAGTCAAGTGATAGACGCCTGGGTCAAGGTATTTTCCCACTCTGATCAGCCTGCGGGCCGCCATCGACCCCACGACTCTGTTTACAAAAACAGATCCCATAATATGGAAAGTACAAGTAGGCAGTGTTTTCTTGGACAGTACCTTCAAGATCCATGTGATAGTAATTTTCAGAGGGGGGGGGGGGTCCAATTTTTTTTTTTTAATTTAACCAAAAAAAAATAAAAAATAAAAAAAAATTATGGCCAATTCTTTCATGTTTTCGTAAACTACATGTCAGAAAGCATATTCAGGGAAAAAATTGTCAGCCTACTTGTTTCCATTTAAAAACTGCAGCCAATTTTCAAATTTTCACAATTCGCTTTGAAGTACCATATTGCATCAAACTTTCTGCAATTACTACCAACAGAATGCATATAAAGCAATAAAAATTGGCAAAAGTTCATGAAATTAAGTATAATAGCAGTACACAAAAGCTCAGTTCTCAACTAGATAGTGGGTGTCATGGCCTGGATGACTTGACATGGAATGACCCATCAGGGTTCATTGTTAAAAAAGAAAAAAAAGAAATAAAACAAAACGGGCTGTACTCTTCTGTTAACTTAGTCCCTCCGCATTTCCGTGACGTTCTTCGTATTTCTTCAGGCAACTGCATATTTCATATGACCCTCTAGCCGCTGTTGTTTCAGGCAAACACCAGTTTTCATTACACAGTCATACACATTCAGGTTATACGTGAATAGTTTCCTTTTAAAGAATGCTGTGCTCTTTGACAACTTAGGAGTTGGTAGTGACTGTTGCAAGTCAACATTACAATAACTACATTCTGTGGATCATTCAACCTCGCTTCTGAACTCAACTTTATAGCATCTTGTACTGCCTCAGCTTTTCCTTGGTGGAGCTCTAACTGTTTTTGGAGATTAATTTTCACTGTTTCGTCTGTAGTACCGTTGCCGTATTAATTAATATTTACACTGAAAATGTGTTATAAGTGCATTTCTACAAGTTATTAATATAAAAATGTTATTCAGATACAGTAGAATAGTTGCCTGCTTGTCTCTGTCTTAGTGTATTTCCTTTCAAATTCCATTGATTTGTTTAGGCCTAAAAGATGTGCATTCTGCTGGTCATATGATCCCATATTCCAGAATCTTGTGAAAACATTTTGCCTCAGCTGTGGAGTTGGGTTTTTTTTTTTCAAAGCATTTCTGTGGACACAGACAGTTGGTTCCATCTCCTTTTTTTCCTACTACTTCCTTTTTCCTCTATACTTCTGGTAGGAAAAGCCGGAATCTTTTTTTCTTTTTCATGGCTTCTGGCAGCCTAAGTTTACTCTTCCTCTTCCTTCTCGTTTACGATTTTCAATATAATCTTCTTCTGTGTGGAAGAAAGAATAATAATAAAAAATAAGTTGTAACACTATTAATTTCGCCATTAAAATTACAGATTACAAGCGATTCTGAAAGTGAATAAATCACTGTGTAATTAAATTTCGCAAATAAAATGCATTTCCAACAGTATTTTTACAGTATGATTTTCTGTTTTTTCCTTAACTAATGGAAACGAGCGTATCCAAAAAAAAAAATAGTGGAAAGCATAAAACAGATCGCACCCTTTTAATTTCTCAAAACAGTTGTTTAAGAGAGCCCAATAATTAAAGTCCGAATTTTAAATTAGAGTATCCCATTATAGGCCTAAGTGGACCTTGGGGTTGCAAAAGATAATGCTATTTCCTGAATAACGGGACTAACAAGTTGTAAGTTGAGGTCGGGTGGTCAGCCTGACACCCGCCCGCCTCTTATTATTTTTGTATGCAATCACATTCGTTATACAGATTATCAGAATGTGCAGAACACTGAATTATTAACAACAATAACCCAGACCCATTAGTAAATATTCTGTATACAATAAAAGATGAAAAGGAACGATACGTAATGGAGGCATTAGTAATAAATAGTTTTACTTGCATGAATAGAAACAAATGTATTCAGATTAATGAATACTCAATCATTTATTCAAGATGAATTTAAAAAATACTGAAAGGTTTCATTAATTGAGAAATTGTTATTAAGAATATCTAATCGTCATTTTAATTGTTATTACGAAAGATATTTAATTGTAATCTGACGGATGTGATTAGATATAATAGTTATTCAGAATACAATTGTTGTTAAGAATATCTAATTGTAAAATATGATGTAATGTATATCAAACAGTGAAAGTTTAAGATTGTTTAAATTCCAAAAACACGGAATTGTAAACCCGATGAAGATCAGCAATAGGCCGATTGAAATATTGTCAAATAAAAAGAAGAATGCTGTTTAGAAGAAATATGTTATTAATTAGTAATTTTTATTAAATCGTAAATTTTGAATAAAAATAGAAAATAACATCTGTAAACTACATAATTTAAAAAAAGGAATATCACAACGATCTATACTAGGCCATTGTCAATCATTTTATACTTTAAACCCTATTTATTTCAAATCTCAAATATTCAACAGCTTTTGCTTAAGCTGATGAACTAATTTTATTAAAGAAAGTAAATTAACGTGCATGTATATAAATCTGTGAAAAAAATAAATAAATAAATAAAAATACACATAAATAAATAAAGGTTCTCGCACCATGAACTATTTTCTGAAGAATCTGGGTCAGCTGTTTCAGCCTTATTAGGCTTCATCAGCCAGATTTAACCTCGATAGCTCAGAATGCATGATAAAGATATTGAGGCTGTGCGGTGCACGGTGTTTTTTTATTGTGTTGATGTTGTTGAAAATCTTTGGGGTACAATATAACTGGCATATGAATGAACAAAAAATTTAGATTAAAAATATTAAAAAAAAATTAAAAAAATATAAGCTTAAATAAGCAAAATAAATACAATAAATAATTAAAATATAAAACAATAAAAAAATAATGTACATTAACTTTGGATATTTATTTTGATCTCTTTATTATTTTGCTCCTGATTTTGGTAATTTAATTATACAATCAAGTTCTTCGTTATTTGCGAAAAGACTTGAAAAAAGCTGAACGATAGTTTTTCGTGCGAAATATCGTTGAAGAATTTTTAAACAGATGGATGAAAAATGGAAGGAATATATTTGTTTTAGTAATTTAATTAACTTAAATCAACAAATCTTACATGAAATCTTAATAGATCAAGGATTGACATTTTTATTTTGTAAAATTTTTATTTTTCCTCAAGTTATTTGGTAGTTTTTATTTTTTACTTTTTTTTCAATAATTTGATAATAAATTTCATATTTCATTGATACTCATAGATATTGGGTCGTCCGGAAAGTTCGTGCCGAGTTTGAAGTAAAATTGAAACGCAGCACATTTAAATTTTGATATAGATTTATTAAATTATATAGGTGCCATTCTTTTCCACAACCTTTCTCCATGGTTCAGGCAACGTGAAAATTCCGTCCTTCCAGAACCTCTCAGGTTTTTCGGCGAAAAACTTTTCTATAGGATTTTTTTATCTCGACCAGAGTTGAAGTTTATTCATTTAAGGGAATTTTGTAATCATCGAAATAGGTGGAAATCTGAGGGTGCCATGTCTGGTGAATATGGTGGATAGGGTAGAACATCCCAACCGAGCTCCAACAACTTTTGTCGAGTTGTCAAAGACACACGAGACCGCGCATTGTCCTGATTTTGTTCAATTGCTATCTTTAATACGTCTAATTAGGAGCAATACTTTTCTGAATTTACCGTCTCGTTGTTTGGTAAAAGCTCAAAATGCAGGATTCCTTTCCAATCCCACCAGACACAATGCTCGTGGATAGTGGATTTTGATATTTTTAACATTTCTGCTAATTCACGTGGTCGTATAGCGTGGGTTATTCTCGATCAGTGTTTTAATCTGATCTTCATCTGTGGTGGAGGGCCTACCCGGCCGTTCTTGATCTTCAAGGTTGAAATCACCAACTTTAAACCTAGCAAATCACTTCCGCACAGTTCTTTCAGCTACAGCACTTTCGCTATAAACAGCGCATATCTTGTTTGCCGCTTGTGTGGCATTTTTGCCTTTCCGGTAAAAGAAAAGCATTAAATGCCTATAATGCACTTTGTTGGCTTCCGTATTCAAAGGCGTATACAACTGACAAAAATTAACGTATCGTAAACAAACTTTTTTCCAAATATGCCTGAAGTACCGTCTTTGAGAATATGTGCGCATGTCATTTGTTTTCAATCATTCTGATATATTTAGGTGTATCCTTTTGCCACCTACAGAAAATCGGTACGAACTTTCCGGACGACCCATTACTTCCTTTATTTGTAATTTATTGCAGTTATCCTTATTACGTCTAATAGTAGATGGAATTTTCCTCTCATAGTAGTGGAAAAACCCAACAGAGACATTAGATTAGTTTTAGATCTCAGAGTTCTCGATGCAGTTACTAACACAATTGACTTCCCATTGATGAACATTAAGGAGTTGTTATTATCGTTCCAAGGAAGCACTGTCTTTTCTATTTTAGATTTGAACAGTGGCTTTTACCAAATTCCCTTAGCTACTGAAAGTATTCCTTTAGTATCCTTTCAATCGCATATAGGAAAATATTCGTTAACAAGAATGCCACATGGAGCTAAAAATAGCGCAGCTTCATTCCAGGCGGTAATTAACCAAGCGCTTCATGGAATTTTAGGAAAAAATGTATTAGCGTTCCAAGACTATATTTTGATTCATTCCAGTAGTGTTTCAGATCATTTAAAGCTTTTAAAGATGGTATTTGAAAGATTAAAGGAGGTGCAATTAGCGGTGAAACCTAGTAAATGTCAATTTTTCCGTAATTCTGTGAACTTTCTAGGACACAGTATTTGTTCCAAAGGTGTAATTCCTGGTGTTGATAATGTAGAAGCGATAAAACTTGTACCTGTTCCTAAGTCAATAAAACAGGTAAGAAGATTTCTTGTTTTAATAGGATACTATCGTTGCTTCATTAAATCCTGTAATGAAATAGCTACACCACTGATAAATCTTACTAATATAACTATTAAGTTTCGATGGACTGAAAACCGTCAAAAGCTTTTAATCAACTCAAAGAGGCTATTGCTAATTATGACTGTCTTGCGCATCCTACTTTTTTAAAACCTTTTTTATTATCATGTGTTGCTTCTAAAAATTGTGTTGGAGGTGTTTTAGAACAGGAACACGACGGTCAATGCCGACCCATTATATTCATATCTAAGAAACTAAATAAAAGTGAAGTGAATTATTCAACCATCGAGAAAGAGGCGTTAGCAATTATCGTATGTTTACGAAAGTGTCACTTTATAATTTATGGGCGAGAAATAATCCTATATTCAGATCACAAACCGCTACAATTTGTTCTTTCATTTGGTGATGAGAATCGTAGTTTACTTAAACGGAGCATTATATTGCAAAATTACAATATTACCTCTAAATATATTCAAGGAAAGAAAAACGTAGTAGCTGATTGTATGTCTAAGATTTACAGCATTAATAAGGAATTAGGTATTGATCTTTAGGGTGCAGAAGATACTAAATGGAGTAATATTATGAATGACAAGATTGCATTAGAAGGAAAGCACCCTAATTATAATGTTGGTCCCGATGGGTTATTGCATAGAAAAACTAATAATGGGAATAAAATCGTTATTCCAGAGTCGCCAAAGAAATTCTTCTTAAACAAATTTCATGGAGATAGATTGACAGGTCGTTGGGGGTGGGAGAAATGCTTCCAAAACTTAAGTCGTTTATATTGGTGGAAAAATATGAAAGCAGATATTTCTATTCACACACGAAACTGTCACTCATGCCAAATGCATAAGGGTAAAGCTGAGCCACATGGAATAATGGATTTCCATCCCGTAACCAGACCTATGGAAAGCATTTCTATGGATATTGTAGGACCGCTGAAGAAATCCAAATCAGGAAATACAGCGTTATTAACGGTCATTGATCATTTGACTCGGTTTGGTTGGGCTATTCCTTTGCCTGATCAAAAGGCTAAAATCATAGGAAAAGCCGTTCAGGTTTTCTCATATATGGAGCAAGTAATAGCGTTCTCACTGATAGGGGAACCAATTTTATATCGGATATTTTCAAAGAATTATGCAAACTTTTTAACTTTAAGCATCTTAGGACTACGGCATATAATCCTGCTTGTAATGGCTTGTGTGAGAAATTCAACCAAAGCATAAAAAATGGAATTTGTTATTTTGTTAAAGCAGGTTATAATTATTGGGATGAGATAGTGAAATTTGTAGCATTTGCCTACAGTTCATCCTTTCATGATGCTGTTGAAAATAATCCGTTTTATCGAATGAATGAGTTTTAATTGTGTTTTGCCAGGGGAATTATCGTTTGCTGAATCCTGTGATCTTACTGAGGAGAGTGAGAATTACGTGGTAAATTTAGGTTAGAAAGTAGTAGTAGTCAGGAAAGGGGCAAGTGAGATTGTTGCAAATACTAGGATGAAGAGAAATCTTAGAGAAAATGAAAAGAAAGGAAATAATAGTAATAAATATGAGGTGAGAGATTTAGTACAAGTAAAACTTGCAGCCAATGATCCTAAGAGAAGCAATGAGTTTAGTAAAAAGTTTAGAGGTCCCTTCAGAATTATAAAAGTTATTATTGATGTTAACTTTATGCTTGAGGACCTGAATTCATTTAAAGAGCCTTTCAGGGTTAATATTGATAAAAATAAAAAAAATATTATGGTAACACTCCTGTAACGAAAAGAAAAAGGAGACAGGGTAATAATAAGCAAAATAATGATGCTAGAGTAAATTTGTTCCCTTCTGAAGATGATGATGATGATGAAGAGGATAATATTGTTTATATACCTTCAGCATCACAGCACAGAGATACAGTTAATCCAGTGACTGTCCCTGAGGACCATAATGATATAATACAAGAGGGAAATTCTAGTGATACTATTCAAGTTTTTTCAGATATCCCAGATTCAACTAGGAGCAGTTCAGAAGAAAATACCCATAGGGACGATACAGCACCTAGACATTCGCATCGGTACAACATCAGAACAGCAGCCCGAATAGACTCCTAGGAGACTACAAGACAGCGTTAGATATGATTGTTGAAACATCTACGATAAATTTTGTACTCCTATTATTTATATATATGTAAATAGCCATGGTTATAATTGAAAAAAATTTTCAACTCAATGAATTTTTCTCGAGATCTCGAAATTTACGTAGTATAATTTATTTTTCCTTGGATGGGAGGAATGGGGAATTTGTAAATATTACATTTATATATTTTTTATGTTAAAATAATCCCACCCAAAACACTTCGTGTAAAATAAGTTGCCAAGACTCACATGCTCATAATGCTTTCACTGTTAAAAAGATATGAGATCTCATGTAGAGCCAAGCCCCTAACTCTACGAGGCCTAACTCTACAAGCCCTAACTCTAAAAACCCTATATCTTGGTCAAAAAGTTTGTCTTGGCCGTTTCGTGGCTGTCACACAGACAATCCCATGGAGTTATGTAAAGGATATGGAGTATGCCAAGGCACACTTTTTGACCAAGATAGTAGGGTTTTTAGAGTTAGGCATGTATAGTGAGGGGCTTGGCACTATATGAAATCTGATAACTTTTTAACAGTGAAAGCGTTATGAACATCTTGGAAACGTATTTTACATGAAATGTTTTGGGTGAGATGAAATAGTTCCATGAAACGGCCAAGCCATACTTTTTGACCAAGATATAGGGTTTTTAGAGTTAGGGCTTGTAGAGTTAGGCCTCGCAGAGTTAGGGGCTTGGCTCTACATGAGATCTCATATCTTTTTAACAGTGAAAGCATTATGAGCATGTGAGTCTTGGCAACTTATTTTACACGAAATGTTTTGGGTGGGATTTCATTTCTTTTTGTAGGATGAGATCTGATAACTTTTTAACAGTGAAAGCGTTATGAGCATGTGAGTCTTGGCAACTTATTTTACATGAAATGTTTTGGGTGGGATTATCTATTACAACTAAATTTAGTTTTAAGATTATTTAGAAAATGGATTTTTTTTCAATACTTTTCTGTTTTTCTATTGGTAAACTTGTATATACAAGCTGTTTGCACTTTTATAAGAAATCACATTATTACACAGTATTATTTAGGCCGAAGCATTGAGGGTACGACGTATTTCAGATCTTAATAAAATCCAAAGTATAAAAGCTAGATAAATGAAACTTAGCGTATTTCATTAGTATGGTAGTATTTTCTTATCCTGAAAATTTGAGCTCTCTAGTATTATCCAGGCCGAAGCTATGAGGGTTCGATAATACATAACCAGACCCCCCCTTTATGAGGGGTTGGAATGTGAAAGTTACGGATTTCTTAATTTTTTTGTTGTTTGTGTGCTAATCCTAACCTGCATACCAAATTTGAGCTTTCTAGGACTTCAGGAAGTACCCTAGAGGTTTTGATGATCATGAGTCAGTGAGTCAGTGACGGAATCGACGTATTTTAGGTATTAATAAAATCCAAAGTATAAAAGCTAAATAAATGAAACTTAGCGTATTTCATTAGTCTGGTAACTGCATCATATCCTGAAAATTTGAGCTCTCTAGTATTATCTAGGCCGAAGCTATGAGGGTTCGAAAATACGACGAAACACTTCCAGAAAAGGTCCGTAGTGCCCTTCCTGCCTTCGGCTCGTCTTGGCGGGGGCACTGCCGTGCCCCAGATATAAATATTTAGATGGAAATGTAACTTGTATATTTGTTTACAATGATCATTCTTTTGGAAAAGAATCATAAATAATTTTGGTGTAATTGTGAATTTGATCTAATATGTTATTTTAATAACAGGCCTATTATTTTTTGTTTTGTTTTATTTTAAAAAACAATTCTATTTTGAGAAAGTATATACCAAGGAATTTGAGGAATCCAATTATCTTATGGTCAAGGTTAACACTTCCGTTGGTGCTGGAAACATTTCCTTATAAGGTAAAATGATATCTAATCCGGGGAAAGGACGAGTTTCATTTTGTGACGTAGTGGAAGATTTTGGGGTTTTACGAGAATTTAAACTCGGAAAAAATGTCATCGTCATGATTCAACGCTGCTCCGACGTTCCTTCGCCAAGTAAAGACAAAAGACTGCTATTGATTTAATGATTGGAAATAGTAAGAAATCACAGGTAAAGTATTCTATAGGGTGTGTACGAACTAATTACATCTGATTCTGGTGAATTTGTATTGTGGATAACTTATGGCAATTCATGTCTGAGCATTGTGGTTTTTCCCTTGCCTTTAATTTACAGGACAGATGTACATTAGTGTCGTTCACCAAGCGACAACTTTAAAATCATGAAAAAGCAGTATTAGTAAGTACAAGAATAGTTGAATCAGAATTAAGTTTTTTTTAGTTTTTTTAGAGAGGAAAGAGAACAAATTCACTGATTTTTGGGGTAACTAAAGTATTTTAAATTTTATTTATAAGTTTCTTAATTATATTGATTAGCATACCATGCCTTAATATTTTTTTGACGATAATTTAAGAGATTTTTCTTTAAATTGAAAGGAATTTTTTTATTTAATTTCAAAAGTAGATTTTGGACTATTTGTAAATTTGTTTCTTCATTTAACCCAATGGGGTGTAAATATTTCTTATTTTATTTTTATTAAAATGTTTTATATTATGTTTAAATGGATTTGTTGAGTCTATTTTCATACTCCAATTAAGAACCCATATGTGTTCCCGAGTTAAGTCACGGTTTCTTAACTTATCCTTTTTAACTAAATTTTCTTCTTTATGGAAAAACATGTTTGGACCAAATAGCATTACTAGGTTGATTTTGCCTTTCATTATCTTGCTTAATTTAAAGTAGATTAAAATTTAAAAATAACAATTATTACCAATCACTACGGAGTGATTGACCTTCAGGTGCTTCTTCAACTTTGGAAGCAAAAAAAAATCTGTGTGTTCAAATCTGGGCTCTACGGCGGACGAGGAAGTACGGGGAGTTTTAGCCTCTGAAGAGCATCCATTGATGCCTCCAAGTTTACTGTTACTTCTCAGCCGGATCCTGGTGTTCAGTGAAGATACTTCTTGGCCTGTAGGTCAGATCCTAGTGCTCACATTGGTGTCATCTCTGGATACCTTCTCGAATTACATGTGAAAATATAATTGAGGCGGCAAAAATTATCAGCATGCCTTCATATATACATCGATGAGCCATTACATTATTACCACGTACCTAATACTAATAGAGTCTACAGCTATGCAGCTCCATACGCAGAAGGGTTTGATAAACTGTGTGCTGTGAAACATTGCCCTGTTCAGTATCCAGGGGTTGGGTTCACCTCAAGTTAAAATCACTGGCTAAGAACCATTATTTTTAATTTGTTTCTGTTTTTTGTTTTTATTTTGTTTTCAGTAACAAAAAAAAAAATCCTTCCCACAAACAAGAAGGCAGTATGTTATCGATATACGACTCGGCACAGTTATAGAAAAAAAGAAGATAGTTGTCACCCCTGGACCAAAAAATTTGTTCTTCCATTTCTTAAAACAAAGATGCGCATTTAAAATTAAATTAATTAAATTAAACAAAATATAGTTAATGTGTAAATCAACTTTCGAATATCCTCAGGGTAAGATAGCAAAATCAATTGGTCACAATTAAAAAAAAAAGAAAAAAAAAAACTTTACAATACTAAGCAGGGCACGGATTCTACCTAAAGCTGCGATAAAAAAATTCGATTCTATACACAGTCACTTTTTTATATTGACGAAGCGGAATTCTCATTTATTTAAATCGTCTATTATACTGTTGGTTTAATGAGGGGGCGAAAGATAGTTTTTGCCCCCCCATTCAGAAAAGTGGAGGGGCAACTCGCCCCCCCCCCCCCCCCCCCCCCC
>JAFIDM010009631.1:114619226-114630593 GCA_023159025.1 Thereuonema tuberculata
TTTTTTTTTTTTTTTTTTTTTTTTTTTTTTTTTTTTTTTTTTTTTTTAAAGGCGTATTTATGTAAGCAGCATTTTTTTCTCTGATTAAAAATATTAAAATTCGCTTAGAAAAAAAGGCAGCACAATTAACTTTTCAATTTCTAATATTCAGAGGAAATAAATGCTTAATTAAACGAAAATATATTTGATTTCTACATTGAAATCAATCTCATCATTTCCTTATTTTTTTCCTTACAAACACTGGTGGCTTTAAAATATTAGTCCTAAAGAGTATTTTAATTTTAAGGTCTGTAAATACATAGAATTAAAATTGTCAATAACTACGACATTTGCCGACATATTAAAACTCCGTTTTCACTTCATTCTATGAGCAGATGTTGTGGCCAATAAATCGTATTTATTGTCAATTTTAATCCTCTTTATTTGTCAAGGGTTAATAGTTTCAATAGAAAATACTGCCTAGTGCCTACTTAACAATATTTTAAAAATGATCAATATATTTATTTCTTTATGTATTTTGTTTATACTGAAATAATAATAAAAAAGAATGTAAATTCAATAATCTATAATATAAAAGAGTCTGTTCGAAATGTTTAGTATATTTACCAACATGGTACAAACTTAAAATTTGGCATGTGGGTAGGTTCCATAGTGAAGACAATGTAAAAAGTATAGAAATAAACTTTTTATTTGGGGGGAAGGGAGGATGGCCATGAAGTGTGTGGTGGCAACCCGCAATACACCTGATTTGAGCGGTCTGCAATGCTTTCTCCTGCCATTTCGAAGTGATCTAACAATTTCAATTTCTTTCTCATCCACATCATTGTAACCCGTACGAAGAACACGGATTTTGCTAGTAGGGGTATAAAGAAAAGGATGATAAATGAATACTCTTTTTTTAGGTAAAATTAATTGGAAGGAAAAGGCCAGCCATTGTTGTTTTTTGTTTTGGTTGGATGATGTTGAGAGCTTCCCTAGATAAAAACTTCAATCCTATAAAGAAGGGGCCAGACCAAGTTCCAACGCAAACGAACGCCAACCCTGCGGAATGTGTTTGATGTGGTTAGGGTTGGAAACGATTGGAAAGGATTGTGATGTTGATAAAATGTTGTCGTCCACATCGGATTTAGTTTTGAAATTGGAAACCGTTGGTTGTGGTTAAGTTATTTTACGCAGCAAGGTATTGAATTGATCGTCTCTTAATGTCGTCAAGCGATGATGATTTATGTGTAAGTGCCGGATTAAAAATGGATGACAACACCGTATAAAAATAGAAGTGCCTTCAATACAAGTAATTTGCTGGATGAGCTTCGGAGTTCAACTGCAATGCTCTGCCAAATACCAATCTTCTTTTTTGACAGTTTATAATTTTTATTCGTGGGATCCCATAATATAGGATTGTCTCGGTAAAGTTCAATTAGTTTCAAACACAAATCATCATCCCATTCCATATTGACAGTAGCAAAAAAAAAATACGTCCAACATCAGCAAATACTTGCCAACGACTGAAAACGTTTTAACTCGTCCTCACCGACCGAACGCAGGCCAACGCCAACAATCACCTTGATAACCGTTGGAATGCATTGGCGTGCGTTCGCCATCGCTTGTACACATCAATTCCAACGCATCCCAATATCTCTCCACATGTGGCCCCACCCTAAGATGATGTGAGCTGTTTTTTAGGCTTCTGAAAGACGCCTTATATCCCCGGTTTGTCTGTCTGTGGACTCATATCCTAAAATGCTTCGCAACGGCTTCTGTTAGCTCAGTTGTAGGTGGCCTGAATGTTGAATGTTATAGGTAGCCTGTTAGCTCAGTTGGTTAGAGCGTCGTGCTCATAACGCGAAGGTCGTGGGTTCGATCCCCTCATCAACTTAAGTTTTTTTTATTATTATTATTATTATTATATATATATATATATAATCATTATTAGGAATTCAGTATATTAACAAGGTTTGAGTTAAGAATGACGATTATTCCATATAAATAGGCGTGGGTAAGATATCATGGGGTCGCAAAAAGACTCGCGCGAGCATTTTCTACACCACCCCGGCGCAATCTATTCTAAAGTAAAGGTGACTCAGAAGCCGTTGCGAAGCACAGTGATTGGTTTACTAATCACTATCCCTACCTTGTTTTTTTTCGTCAGTCCACACTTTTGATTGAAATCGTGACTGCTGCTACGTTGAAATTAATACAGTAGAGCCCCGATTATCCGCGGAATTGGGTGGCAAGGGTACCGCGGATAGTAAAAATCGCGGATAACCCGAAAAAAGACTAAAAATGAGGTGTAAACACGCAAAAAAAAATTTCAGCATAATAAGTACGTTTTATTATACAAAAAACATAATATGCAAAACTTTTGAAATGTGTACAGTACAGCAGAAACCTTTCTGCAGAGCAAGAGCCTGCCACTCATCCACAGATTCCGAGAAGGCCTATAGGATCACGATGCACAATAAACCTGTCAGTAATTTTCGACCTTTGCACTGTTGGGCCTATTGTACTTTTCCTGTTGTTGGCTTGGATTAAAATTTTTTTTTTTTTTTTTTGAGGTTCGTAATTAAAAAAAATTTGGGGGGCACTCGCGGATAATCGGGGCTTTACTGTATTTTCTTGAGGTACGGTATCTATTAACTGCAATGTATTTCTTAGTTGCCTTCCATATTTTTTTTGTTTACTTCTGTTTTCGATTTGTTAGTCAATCCTTAAAAAATTATTTTTTTGTTTGCTTTTTATAGATTATTTATACAAATGCTTTGATCGTTATATTATTTAAAAAAATTAAATTCAACCGTTGTACAATATTAATTTCAACGATTTTAAATTTCATTTTATGATGTTTTGGGCTTAAATAATGTTTTATGCCCAAGAAATACTTTTTGAAAGTATTTTATTGCATTCAAAATCATATAAATTTATATATTAGAGCAATCCTTAAAGTACTACTCGTTTTACATTTCAGTGTAACTGTAAAATGATTTATTCTGCAAAATAGTCTACAAAATCCCGCCCTTTGTGAAGACGAATGACGTAAAGCCAACCCTCGAACCAGGTCTGAGTACCAAACCAAACAAGTTCAGTGGTAGTTATGATGACAGTCTTGTAAATAGCAACAAAATTTTTCAATATTATGTTTTAATTTGAAATTGCGCTTCTTGTTGTTTGTAGAAAAGACAACCACTTCCGATGGCTTCCAACATTTCAGAATAAGGGTTAAGAGCTCGTACGCATTTGGTATTTTTTATTCCAAAGCAATAAAGTGGTCATAAAATTTCACCCCTGCGCATGCGTGCGTGTTAAGGTAATAATTGTTGTGGTTAGAAACAGAATTTTTCCTCCCGCTCGGAGAATAGCCCTCTGCCCGAATTTCTGTGAATTCTGCCTCTGGCGTTCGTGGGGGGCAGACGGCTTTCTCCCTCTCAAACCACAAGACCAAATGCGTACGAGCTCTAAGCGAACTATTACTACTTGTAAAGAGTTCCACAATACTGCGTTCGTTGGCTTAAAAATCTCAGGGGGAATTCGACTTTTCATTAATTTCGTAAACCCCCCCCCCCCCACTGCAGTCCGAAATTAAATTTTCAGTTTCAGATTTCCCAAAAATTGTAAGAAATTTTTGAATAACTGAACAGGATTATTATTATTTCACCATAAAACCTTTTCTATTTCGAAAAGAAACATGATTTCCCAATAAACAGGTAACGAAAGTGTAGGAGATTAAATAAAATAATATGTAAATATTCTTTTGATTAAATTCTAGGATAAAACTAAATAAAAACATATTCTAGACAATTCAAAAATTGCTAAAAAAAAAAAAAAATGAAAGAAAGAAAAATTACATTTTGTTGTTAAAAGGCATCTCAGCAACAATTTCATCAAAATAACATATTAGCTCAAAATTATGCAATGTCATTTTTTTATAAAACCTTCGTTGGATGTAAATGACGAACTTGATAAGATTTGGGTGTTTAAGATCTTCTGTCCTCTTAAATTAAAATACACTAAGATAGAATGTGTACTGACTAGTATAAATAACAACATTTATCCAGCATATAGTGGTATTATTCATCTTCAAAATTCTAGTTCTATTTTGTGAATTTCCTTATATGAACTTATTACAACAAGATATATGTCAGTTTTGAATGAATATACAAAATTTCTTGGAGATTCCCAACTCTTATGAAATAACCTTAAATTTAACATTCCGATAAATGCTACATTGGTTTAAAAAATTGGGATCCTTGTCTATTTATTTTTTCAATTAGGCCTTTCAAAAATACTTTTGGCTTTATTTAGCACCTTTTTTTTTTACTAATTCAGAATTCAATGTAATAATGAACTAGCTGCTGCCAGAGGCGGATTTAAACTTTTGCCGCCTATGGGCTATGCCAGATATGCCGCCCTTCCTCCTGACCCTCCTATCTGAATATATCACTAGTAAACTACACTGATGTTACTGATAATTTACAACTCGTCTATTCGTTAGAATTTACTTACTCATAGTATGAAAACAAAAATATATAAATATATAGGCCCATAATGATGCATTCCTTTCCTTAAGTACACATTCTAAAAATATGTTGTAAAAAGTTGTTTAACAGAAAATTAAACATCAAAGTTAATTTAAATAATTGAAATATATTTCGTACATAACTGTCGCAGAAGATATGTATTAGAAAGTAAATACAGGTATAACGTCACTGTCAGACACTCCCACGCCTGAGCACTCCAATGCAGAGTCTACCCCCTTCCACTTCAAACCTACGGCCAAAGTCATCACTCACCCGATTTCCCAGGATATACACTCAAAGCCAAAAATACGCTCTATTCGCGTATAGTGTACAGACACATCAAAAAGCCAGGAAATGTCTGTTTCTTTTTATGTTTCCTTCATTTTCTGCTTGTAAAACGACACTTAATATTTTTGAATATTAATATTGAATAGTACAGGATTTTTGTTTTCTTCCTATTTTTTTGCCTCTCCCTAAAGTTGCCGCCCTGGGCTACAGCCCTTTTAGACCTCGTGTAAATACGCCTCTGCTCACGACGGAGGAGCTGAAGAAGTTACAAGAGATGACGCACTCAGAGGTAATGCAGGAACTCAGCAGTGAGGAGGAGGTCGAGAAGGAGGTGGTGCTATCTTCACGTGAAATTCGTGATATCCTTGCTAAGTGGCAAGAAGTGTCCGATTTTGTAGAAAAGAGACACCCTGAGAAATTGTCTACAGGGAGAGCCAGTGCATTGTTCAATGACACGTGCCTTGCGCATTTACTGCACTTTACATGTCATTATAAAAATTTGTCCATCTGCAGCCTGAGGGGCTGAAATTAAACTTGAAATTATTGATTTTATAGAAAATTATAAATACCTAACCCTAATAGGGATTTACATAGATGATGATTATAGTTGGAGCATTCGTTATAATTATGTTCTAAAAAGATTACATTCTTTCACTTTCATGCTTTATTATTTAAGAAACAAGTACCAATTTAATCAAAAACTTATCGTTTATAAATCTCTCGTAGATTCTGTCTTGAATTATGGTTTGGAATGTTGGTGTTTTATAACAAAGAATCAGATTAAAAATATAAAAACTTAATTCATAAAATTTTTGATAACATATATCCAGTATATCAATGATAAGCACCAAACAGAAGAAGAAAAACTGAAAATAAGAGTTAAGTACAGAATTTTGAATATTGAAGAAAAGTTCATAATATAGTTAAAAGTTAAAGCAATCCCACAAACAGGCCTTGCAGGCCTACGGACGCGTTGGAAGTAAGGCTCCGAGCGTTCATGACCAACAGGACTAGATTGAGGTCGGGAGGTCAGTGCGACGCCCTCCCGCTTTTAACTCCCGGGAAAGAAACCCGGTACGGTACCCATTCGACAGAGGGCTGGATAGACCCTAGGACCCGTTGGGAGGAGAATGGTGTGTGGAAAAATTTCAGCCCTCTGCCGAGGCCGGGAATCGAACCCGCTACCTCCAACCCGCAGCCAAGCGCCCTTACCCACTCGGCTACCGGGACCAGCGCATATATAGTAATATCTTAAAAAATATTAAAGAAAATTATATCAACAATAGCGAAATAGATTTAGTTGGTTAAGGGTATTTGATACATCAAAAATAAAAAAATAATTTTGGGTTTAGAACATATGAATATACATATTCAAAAATATTCAGACAACTAATTTGAGATAATTTAAATAGTAACAATTTTAAAAAATAAAAAAAACAAATTAGTATATGATATTATAAATAAAAATCTTATTAAAAATTTCTAATTTACTAACGATAAATATTTTATTAACATTTCATATTTTAATACTGTAATATTTAAATATTATAATATATATTATTATAAATAAAAATATTATTAAAAATTTCTAATTTACTACAGATAAATATTTTATTAATATAAAATATATATTAAACTTGATTTCTTTAGATTAAACTTTCTAGTATCTATAACACAGGAGTAATTTTGTAATTACACCTAATATGAACTGGTGAACATAAAAAAAAAAAAAAATATGGCAACTTTTTTCTTGTAAATGTAGCATGAACAACAAAAACAAGATTTTTAAAAAGTACGAAGAGGATGAGTCTAAATCTTCAAACTTTTACCATATATTACCCTAGGCACAAAGTATTAGTCTGTAAAATCTCAAGACCTAGAACCTTCTCACTTTATTAAGTCCTAAACAATAGTAAAACAGTTAAATTTATATATATTTAAGTAACAAATATCTCAGATGGGGTAA
Source organism: Thereuonema tuberculata (assembly GCA_023159025.1). NCBI lineage: Eukaryota > Metazoa > Arthropoda > Chilopoda > Scutigeromorpha > Scutigeridae > Thereuonema > Thereuonema tuberculata. The sequence goes on from JAFIDM010009631.1 coordinate 114,625,995, forward strand.
TTGGAAAAAAATCTGAAACTTCCAAGAAATAAAGTATTATATAAAAAACAATAATGGTTTCGTGATCTGAGCTTTCAACAAAGGGTTTATGTGGTTGATGAGTCCATAAAGAGGACGAAATGGCCGTCTCACACTCCCACTGTTGATAGCTCAGAGGTGAAATCTTTTGTTTACCTTTGGTGCCTTCTTGGTTTGTTGTTTATTTTATAACAGGCACGTTAAATTTTTATTGTCATTTATGTGGCTTGCATTTAGCCTTGCTTTCTTCAATTTCTTCTGTGCCTGACGGATTCGCAGGCCAGCAATTGGAGCATTTTCTTTTGTTTTGCTTTTATTTTATTGGGAACCCTCCGGCGGGTGCGTGGGTGGAATCCCTAAGTTGGTTTCGCGATCTGAGCTTTCAACAGAGGGTTTGTGTGGCTGATGAGTCCATAAAGAGGACGAAACGACCGTCTCACACTCCGACTATTGATAGCTCAGAGGCGAAATCTTTTGTTTACCTTTGGTGCCTTCTTGGTTTGTTGTTTATATTATATAAAAACTGTGCTAAAATTTTGGAGTTTTAGATTTCTGGTTTTATTGCTGTGATGTGATGAATAAGATTTAAAAGCTTGCTAATTATTCTGAGCATTTATAACTTTGTTATAAAACTTCTATTATTCATCTTTATTAAGTCTTTATTAAAGAACATGACTTTAGGTTAAAATGGCCATAATTTTTTTAATTTAAATTTTTCTTTTTGTATTAAAAAATATATTAAGAGTTTTTGGCCAGGGCTCTACTGAGCACAGGGCTCTGGGCAGAAATTCCATTCACCAACCCAGTAGCGTATATAGAATATATTTTCGGGGGGGGGGGGGGAAAAATAAAAATTTTTTAAAAAGAACCCCCCGAAAAAAATCTTTTTTAACAAAAAAAAAAAAAAAAAAACGTTGGGAGGACATATCTTCATTATTTCGGAGGGGGCCCGGGCCCCCTCCAATTCATAAATTAATTCAACATTTTACTTTGGTTGTTATTATCTATCTTGTTAAAAAGGTACCATCCCCTTTGGGGAACTGAAAAACTCGGCAAATTCATTTCTAACCACCTGCACATTCATTTACTTCTTGGTATCCTGGGAATGTTGATGAAAGTTAAAGGTGCTTGTCTCCATATTCCTAGACAAATCTCACCTGTGATCGGGCAGTCAGTATGAAATGCCCCATTGGGATTGTAAATTATTCTAGACATGCTTTTTCTTAAAAAAATGTGTAAATAAACTAATGCCTTTTTTAGCCGTTTTTGGTTCCAATAACATTGGCTTCCTAAATATGCAAAAAATAGAAGATATTATCCCGAAAGTATTCTCAGACACTCTACATGCTTGGCTTAAGTGATAATTGAAAATCCTTTTCATTGACCCCTTTTCTTGTGCTCTGGGATATGGTTTCATAATATTATTTGAGAGGGGGAATGCATCATCTCCAACAAAAACAAAAGGTGTACTAATACTTCTTCCAAGAAGTGAGCACGGGCTGAGAAGACGCATTGTGTTATCTTCCAGACATTTCTTGAATTTTGTTTCACTAAATACTCTGCCGTCTGATATTCTTCCTTGGCAACCAACACTGACTGCTCAATTGAAAGTGAACACCTTCCATAGTGGAACAACCCATGCAAATTCAGGCAATAATTTGAATATATTCATTATAAAACAACATGATCGTGTGTAGTTGGAGTCATTTGGTGTCTAACCACGTGCTGAGGTAAAATGCCACCATCAAAGCAGCAGAGCAATTTTCAATGTGGAGTAGTCGTAGGCTGCTACTTTAGCGGCCAGAGTGTGCAAGTCATAGGAGCAACACTGAGCCTGCCGAATTCGACCGTGGTTGCTATTATCATGAAGTGAAAACACGATGTCATGGAGGTGGCCGAGGTGCAGAACAATGGCGGCAGGACTTCCAGCAGGCAATGGGAACTGTCAGTACCATGACGATTTGTCGGGACCTCCATACCTTAGGTTCATCGACAAATGAACCTAAGACACCATGCGTTGCTGCCAACAAGCCTAACATCACCCCTGTAAACGCCCAGCTTTGTGTGGCCTGGTGTAAAGAGCGATGGTCTTAGTCGATGGATCGCTGGAAGAGCATTATGTGGAGCGATGAATCACGCTTCACACTCTACCGATCGGATGGGCTCACCTGGGTGTGGCATTTGCCAAGGGAGCGGCTGCTATCTGAAAGTGTCATCCCAACAGTGAAGTTTAGCGGTGGTGGTGTGATGGTGTGGTCGTGTTTCTCCTGGTTTGGACATAGCCCGTTGGTTGTCATCAAGGGGAACATGACATCCACGCAGTATTTGGACATTCTAGACAATTCCATGCTTCCTATGTTGTGGTGCAGTTCGGTAAAGGGCTATTTGTGATCCAGCATGACAATGCACCATGCCATAAGGCCCATGTTGTCAGCGCCTGGTTTCTGGAGAATAATGTTCAGGAACTTCAGTGGCCTGCCCAGAGTCCGGACCTCAACCCTATTGAACATCTGTGGGAAGAATTAGAGCGCCGGATTCGTGCACATCCAATGCGACTGCAAACACGCATCCAACTTAAATGCAGGCTTTGAAGAAGGAGTGGGCAAAAATACCGGTTGCTTGCTATCAGAATCTGGTAGAGAGCATGCCACAGAGTGTGGATACTGTGCTTAGGGTAAAAGGCCACAGTATGCGCTATTAGACACTGTGTAAATAAAGCGTCTGTTCCATACCATAGGTGTCCACTTTCAATTGAGCAGGCAGTGTACATTTGCATAAGTGAAATTGTAGTTTGCGTCAACAACTGCAAACAGGATGATACTAAAGAAGCCCTTATAATTGAAATACTAAATCCCACTGCCAATTGGTGCTTGCAAAGCAATATGCTTCCAATAAAAGGAACCGACAGTTTGGGAAATTCCATTTATCGTTGAACTCCTCTATTGAGTGCCAATGCGCACTAATCTGTTCCAATACTCAATGGCGAGCCCCGATTCACTCGCAGATTCCTCTGATCCAGGAAACACTGACAACGATTCCATTGATACTGTCTGATGAACCTTTAATTCTGCTTTGAAATAATTTTGAATAATACTTCATACTAAATGTGTACAACTGATGTTTGCAATTACAACTTTTCTTTGTCATTGCATAAGGTTATGTGCATACAGATTATATAAATAAATTCATTGTTACTAATGAATGAAATGAATAGTTGTTTTTATTCTTACCTTAATGTAATCTTGCAAAACGTTGACTAATGCATCACAAACATTTGGAATGACTTTTGAAACATTAAGGGAATGGTAGGAATATCCTGTTGCTAGGAACCATAGCGTAACAGCTAGACACTCATGGGCTGGAATGGCTATTCTGAATGAAGTGTCACCCTTGCTGATTTTCAACCCTATCAAGTTGAGAAGAGTCTTAAAATCACTACTAGACATAAGGAGAAAGTTCCAGAAACCACCTCCACATCTGTACTCGAGATTCAACTCGTCCACATCGTTCAATATTAAATCCTTCATCAAGTCACTCCCTCCATACCGAGCTCAACCTCTGAGACTGGGACATATCCAAAACCGTCATTTGTGTGGTTCACGACGAATTTCGCTTTCAACTATTACTACGGATGCTGCGACAACAAGCAAATCCTCGTAGGTATACATTTTGCGACTGAATGCCATTTCAGAAGTGGACACAGTGAATTTCCACGGAGCCAACTGGCTTTGCCAGCTATTGGCTTGTCAACTGGAATACAGTGGCATAGTGTGGACACGCCTTTAGGTTGAGTATTGTTTACAGGTTAAAAATCAAGCTGTTTGTTTAGATTGGTAACCGAGTACTAAATCTGATAAAATATCACGGACCACAGTTATTTCAAGTAGTGTCATTTTCATATGTTTTTTGTGTAGTTTTAAGTATTTCATTAATCCAGTGATCAGAAATAGTCATGCCTGTAAAAATGGATGGACTAAAAAGTTTGAGTGGGCTGCATAGAGAAAATCGTAAGAAGAGAATAAAGAAAAAGAAAGTGAAGTTCTTGGTCAGATACCAAAAATAGACTTACACTTTGTTAAAACGTTAACGGGACGTATTGCACTTCATTCTTCAACTAAGGATACTCAAATTGTTAATTTTGAAGCTAGAACTACACCTCCGTGCAGCTAAATCGACTCACCCCTTCAGAGCGCACAAAAAGGCGTATATTTTTTAAATGGCTTAACCGATTTTCAAAAAACATTTTTTTTTGAAAGCCTAATGTTTTTACTTTACAATGACACCATTATCATTAAAATCTGTACAATATTTTGTTTTATAATGCATTTTGAATGAAAACGCAAGCAAAATGCATGCTTAGGAAAAAAAATTGGGGATACTTAAAATTAAATTAAAATTAAATTAATTATTTAACATTGAATAGTCAAATATTTTTATAAAATTAATTACAATTTTATGTTATAAGATTTACAATAATATTGATATATGTATATTAATACTAGTATATAGTATATTATTATTATATTTACTAAATAACAATATATGGATGGTAACATAACTAATTATTTCAAAAAAAAAAAA
>JAFIDM010009631.1:114630693-114717687 GCA_023159025.1 Thereuonema tuberculata
AAAAATAAATTACAACAAAAAATTCAAGCAAAACAAGGAAACTTTTATTAATCAATACTTGCTATTGCCTCCCCTTGGTATTGACAGCTTGCATGCGGTTCCTCAGAGACCCTATTAAGGTTTTGACAAAGTCTTGGGGGATCTCATTCCACTCCTCCTCCAGCGCAATCTTGAGCTCGTTTTTATTAAACGGTGCCGGATTTCTGGCTCGGACCCTCCGTTTGAGCTCGTCCCACAAATGTTCAATCGGATTCATGTCGGGACTGAGGGCTGGCCACTCCATTGTCTCGAGACCAACCTCGTCCATGAATTGCCGAGTGGTTCGTGCTGAATGACACCGGGCATTGTCATGCACCAACATGAAGTCTTCCCCGATATATCCTGCGTAGGGCACAACATGATCCAGGAGAATGCCTCAATGTATCGTCGAGCAGTCAGACCCCCCCCCCCCTCTGGCCTCCACCAGGTATGAAAACAAGATCTGTTTTTCCCTCAAGAGATATGCCAGCCCACATCATGCAGGAACCGCTGCCGTACGAGACTGTTTCAGCAAAACAGCACTGTGAAAATCGCTCTCCTGGACGCCGGTAGACCCGGCCTCTCCTATCATTACCATGGAGACACATTCTGCTCTCATCAGTGAATAGGACGGACCGCCATTGCTCGATGCTCCAATTGACGTGTTCCCGAGCAAATTCGAGTCGTGCTGTGCGGTGACTTACGGTCAATTTTGGGCCTCTAGCGGGCCGTCTTGGAGTGAGGTTGGCTTCCTTCAAGCGTCTTCTGACTGTCCACTGACTAACAGCTACTCCACGAACTTGTCTCAGCTCCTGTTGCAGATCGATGCCCGTGAGATGGCGATTTCGCAGTGAAGTTGAAATGATAAAGCGATCGTCCCTCTCAGATGTGAATCGGCGCCGTCCAGTATGTGGTCTCCGAGTGAAGGTACCAGTTTCCTGAAACCTTCTGAATACTCTTGAGACAGCAGATTGGCTCAAGTTTAGTTGACGAGCGACTTCTCGTTGACTGTGGCCTGCTTGCAACAAAGCAACAACTTGTGTGGCGTCTTCTGGCGTAGTATCCATGGGTTTGTGAAAACAATGAATTAAACTTGCAGAGATGTGTACAGATGAACGTCTGATAAGCGACTGATAAGAAATATCGGTCCACGTGGAATTTTATAGGGGAGTGCGGCGCGCAACTGGTGAATTCCGTTCAGACTGCATTTTGCTACGCTTACGTTCAGATCACATTGATTTGGAAAATATTGTACAGATTTTAATGATAATGGTGTCATTGTAAAGTAAAAACATTAGGCTTTCAATAAAAAAATGTTTTTTGAAAATCAGTTAAGCCATTTAAAAAATATACACCTTTTTGTGCGCTCTGAAGGGGTGAGTCGATTTAGCTGCACAGAAGTGTACTAGAAGTGTAAATCTGGAGTCTGTAAGTTCTTCTAATGAATTAAAAGGAACTATTTTAGATCGAACAAATCTTTCAGAAACACACCGAAGCAAACTGTTCTAAACCTAATGCTGATCAAGTTTTCTGGCATATTAATGAAGACACATGAAACTATTTGATAAAGCATAGCTTTGATCAAAATAAAAAAGGTGATTTTCACAAATCTAACCGTAAATATCCAGACAAAAATAGACTTTTTTTCAAAAAGCTTATTTCAAAGGAAATAGCTGAACGGACATGTAGTGGAACTTGATTATTTACTTTATTCATGTAGCCCAGATTTCAGTTTTCTGTGCCCTTTGTAAATTGTTTGGAAGATCATTTCAATTTGCAACAAGTGATTTCAGTGGCTGAAAGCATGCTAACCAATGGGTAACTAACTGAAACTGAAAACTCCACTGCTCATCGTGATTGTGTTGTAGCTTTTAGGAGTAGGGAAAATGAACTCTGGAGAATTGGCAAACAATTGATTACCCAGTTAGATGACGAGATTATTTTTTGGTGGTGAGTGTTGCAGTGGGTAGTTTTTGTAGCGAAGAAACTTTCTTCTTGTGGTTTAGAATTTCGGGGAGATGATGAAGTGTTTGGCTCAATACATAATGGAAATTTTATGATCTCATTCACAGTATGTCTTAAATGATACCTTGCTTAATAGTTACTTGTTGATAATGAAACAATTAAACACAGAACTAGAAAAAAGAGTTTACAGAGAGTTTTAAGAAAGATTCATATTTTTGTTGTTGCTTTCTGAAATAGATCCATTGACATTCATGAATCTGCAAACAAACTTCAGCAGCTTTATTCAGCAGATATCGAAGATTCATTTGCCACTGAATGTGTTCACCTGAAACTTTCCTCATGAGTTTAGATGATAAAGTGTTTCTACTCCTTACCACTTTTAAACAAAATACTTAAAGAAAAGAAACTTCACAATCTCTATCCAAATGTTTATGTTTGCTTGAAGATCTACTGAAGTACTTTAGCCACAAATTGCTCTGTTGTTAGGCCTTTTTCTGCTCTTTCAAGAGTTAAAAGCTATTTGCAATCATCACAAACTCAAGAAAGATTAAATCATTTAGCACTACTTACAATAGAAAGTAATGTAATTGTAAAATTGAACATGAAAATGTAATTTTTTCATTTGCTAATGAAAAGGCTAGAAGAAAACCTCTTTCTTCATCTGTCTTCAGTTTAAAAAAAATAATAACTTTTATTACAATACACTATCTTATTAGTAATTTGATAAATTTTCTTTGTGTATTATTCTTTACATTATTTATATTTTTTCTCGAAACTTACTTTGCTAAACTTTTTAATTTAGCTTATTTCTTATTTTTTGCAATTTTGCTTGCTAAGCCAAAATTCTGTTAAATTTTCCCATATTTGCAACTTTATAGCTATTCCAGGTAGTAATAAATATTTAGTTATATGATTATGTATATTGTTTATATCTAAACACATTTATAAGTAATACATTTTTAATAATTTAGAAAAAGTAGTACTTTGTTTTGAACAAATTGTTGAAATAAGGGCCCGTGGGCATAATGGCTTTAAATCCGGGGCTTATATATATATATATATATACTCATGGACAAAAAAATTAGCGCACCAAGAAATAATTGCGGGATCATAACGAAACTTGCAATGAAGGTACATGTCGGGGAAATATGCAAATGATTAGAAATGCAGCGTGATTGCGCATTACGTATAGCCGGTAGAGGGCGTTGAACATCATACTCTGTGGAGTATAAAACAGGTAACCAAAGCTTGTTTGAGTGTGCTGAATCATTTACAAAGGAAGAGCTGAGGTAAACATGCCATTACGCCGTGTTCGAAGACAGTATACGCAGTTGTCGCAGTTTGAGAGAGGGAGAATCGTCGGGATGATGGAAGCTGGATGGTCAGCTAGGCGAGTAGCTCATCAATTAGGCCGCTCTGATTGTGTTGTGAGGAGGTTTTGGGACCAGTGCACCCGAGAGATGTCATGTACACGAAGACCAGGCTCAGGACACCCTCGACAGACCAGTCGTCGAGAAGACCGCCACATAGTCAGAAATGCACGCGTACAGCCAACTGCTTCATCGGCCGCCATCCAGGCACAGGTAGCACCTTCACTAGGGGCCGCTGTGTCTTCTCGAACCATACGAAGGCGCCTGGCTGAAGGACAGTTGGTATCGCGGCGCCTATTACGTGTGCTGCCCTTGACGCCCACCCATCAACGCCTCCGTTTGGAGTTTTGCCGCGCACGAGGAAACTGGACTGCAGCGGAATGGAACCAGGTCATCTTTAGCGACGAATCCAGATTCAATCTCGGCAGTGATGACAATCGTGTTCGTGTGTGGAGAGCCCGTGGTGAACGCTTCAATCCTGCCTTTGCTGTACAGCGACACACCGCTCCCACAGCTGGTGTGATGGTATGGGGTGCCATTGCCTACAATACACGGTCACCCCTAGTATTGTTCCGTGGCACCATGACAGCCCAGCGGTATGTTCATGAAATCCTGCAACCACATGTGTTGCCACTCATGCAACGGCTCCCAGGAGCCATTTTTCAACAAGACAATGCTCGGCCTCATACGGCAAGGGTGTCACAAGACTGTCTCCGCACTATTACTACCCTTCCTTGGCCTGCCCGATCCCCAGATTTGTCTCCAATCGAGCATATATGGGATCATTTGGGACAACGAGTTGGGCATCCCACGAGTTTGAACGAACTAGAGGCAAGGTTACAGCAAATATGGAACGAAATGTCTCAAGTCATCATACAGAACTTGTATGACTCAATGCCCGATCGTATCGCATCGTGCATTCGCGCTAGAGGGGGTCCAACGGAGTATTAACTCCTCCGTTCTTTTGCCTTTTTCTCTGAAATAAATTATCCTTTTTCTTTGATTTTCTAATCATTTACTTATATCAAAGTAGTCGTTACGTATGTAAATTTTCGTTTCATTTTGACGACTCCTTCTTGGTGCGCTAATTTTTTTGTCCATGAGTGTATATATATATTTCTGTGGTTTGGTTGTAAAAAGACCAATACCTGAAAGCATTCAAGATAATGAGATTTAAAGTTTTCCTTAATTTTTTTTTTTTATTTGACATTGTTAATTATTTATGCGTAATAGGCATACCCAGGAATTTGCAATGGGAGGGGTTATGATGGATGGTCTGAGCTGTTCAACCAAAAAAAATTTGTGTTATTTTTCCATATGGGGGAGGGGGTTAGGGAGTTACAAACAGAACAATGGCTTTCCAATCAAAAACACAGGTCCAAAATGCTACGTTTCTTCCATTTTTAGATGTAATGGAAATAGCTTTTTTAGAACATGCCCTCCCCTCAATACGCCAATGTGTTGCTAACAAAATTTTAAAAAGGCCAGTGTAAACATTGCCCGTTTAGAAATAAGCAAAGAGGATATTTTTTATAGGGCCAAAACAAAAACAAATTGTATCTCATCAGTTTTTTTTTTTTCTGGTAATACTGTCCATTTCATATCCTACAGCCCACAAAAAATGCAGTACAGTAGTATAAATACCGAAAATCAACAAAAAATGATATTGACACTTATAGAAACAAGCCCCAGCTATAAACATTAAAATATATCTGGGGCTTGCTTCCAAATTGACTATTACAAATGTTAACAGTATCATCTGATCAGTTGACAAGTAATGAGCTTCATAAACAAACTAAAAAGTTTAACATTAAATAAAAGTGATAGACTATTTTATGAAAAAATAAAAATGGTTTTCTTTTGTATTTAAATCCTTCTCCTGGAATACAAATTAAATCTCAATTTTCTTGCCAAAATTTTTGCAAGAATTATTTTTGTTTTTAATGAAACAAAAATAAATGTTTTTAAAATTGTATAAAGAAAATAAATGACTTATTTTTAACTTATTAAAATTTAAGCTAGCTAACTGAAATTTAACTTAAGAATTATAACTTATATAGTAGCTTGATTGTGGACAACTGGTGAAAGTAAACTGTACCAAACCCCTTCTAAAGTGGTTAATTTAAAAAGGTCATCTGATAGATTAAAGAAAAAAGGTGAGAAATAGATTCATTTCAACAAACTGAAAATACTTGCAATGGCTAATTTGCCTGTTCTGATAAATGGCATTCAGACAAGAAAGACTGCTCACCATTGAAAAATGGTTGTGAATTCACATGATTATTTATGATTGCATATTATTCTAACACTTCAACAACACTGTCTGGCCACTTTATTAGGTACATACCTGCTGTAAGCACAAATGCTGTGTCTCACAACAACTCTTTAAGCAGTGTGGGGGATATTTTCCTGACACACCTTGGGTCCATTGACACTTCTGGAGGCACGTCAGGATGCTAGAGCATACCTAAACATTGTAGCTGACCAAGTGCAACAGTACATGTTAACAGTTTATCCTCATGCAGATGGCTACTTCCAGTAGGATAATGCGCCGGTGCACAAAGTCCGCATCACTATGGGAGGGTTTGAGGAACATGACGATGACTTTTCCTTGCTGCAGTGGCCCGCTCAGTCCCCAGATCTCAGCCCGATTGAAAGTTTGTGGGATGAGCTGGAACAGGCTGTTCGCTCCAGGCCTACACCTCCATCAAATCTTCAGGAACTGCGTGACACACTCATGTCTGCATAGTACACAATACCTCAACGTTTTCAACATCTTGTGGAATCCAAGCCTTGACGAATTCATGCTGCTTTGAGGGCTAAAGGAGGCCCAACACGCTACTAGGTAGGTGTACCTAATAAAGTGGCCGGACAGTTTATGGGCTTTGGTTGGATTTATTCCTAATCAACTACCTTAAAAATAGAGAAAAATAATACTGATCCAAACATATATGTTAAAAAAACAAAAAACAAATAACCAACGAAGACAAAAATAATGATGAATTGAAGGGTTGGAAAAATAATTTTGTTTTTGGATTAAATAGGTGTATTATATTCCTAGTAGAGAAAAAGTCCTTCCTATATTGAATGACTGAAGTATTATGTGGTTGCACTGAATGACAGAAGAATACTATAAATCATTAAATTGATGTAATGCAGAACAACATTTTCAAATTACATTTTGATGCATATGCAATTTATTCTTATTTATTTTATTTTCTTATTTTATTTTTTTTAATTTACTTGCTTCCCGAAATTATGAAACAAAAGCTGCTTGGTTCATGCATTCACTCTGTCAATTACTAAATATTTGAAGCAACTAAAACCCACAAGAAACAGCGATTGTTGAAAATGATATTAATAAGGTGATCCATGTTAAAATAATAGCATAATTTAATTCATTTTAAAAATTAATAATGAAAAGTGCATCATTGTCTAAATTAACAAAATCTACATTAATGAAAGGTGATGTATTTTTGAAACTTGATTTCAAGATTTATTCAAAATGTTTAGCAAACGAAATTTAATTACTTTGAAATATTAGCGTTATAAGAGTGGTGGTGAAGTGAAACAGTAAACAGTAAGTAAGTAAGTAAATCAGTTGTCATTCAATTTAAACAATTTATTTGCTACTGATATCAACAGGTCTTGTATACACAACAAGTTATTAACAAAATCAAGTAAAATTAAAAAAAAAATTAAAGTATTTCTTTTTTCTTCTGAACTAACAATTTAGAATTAGCTATAGTCAATGATTATGCATCTGGTTAATCTTGGAATTTATTGATATTCTAATATATGACAAAGAATGTCAGGGTTACTAGTTTAAATATAATTACAAGTAGAATTCCTTCCGTTTTTCTTTTTACCATCTATAAGTGAATATCACTTCATCTTCTGATTTAATTCAGGCTGAAAGAACCTCTGTTCCTTATCCTTGTTTTTTACATGATTTTTGAAAAGGTCCATAACTTCATGGTTAAATTCTGCCGGTGTTTCTTTCACTCCTGTGGAGATAATAACTATAATAATTATAATCGGAACAATAATTGGAAAATGAAGCATTAAAAAGATGAATTCAAACTGAGAAAATAAATAACTACTAGGAGGGTGTCAATTACTAAATACTAAAAATATTACAACTGGATTATTTAAAATTATGAATTTGCTTTAATTGAATATGTTACTTTGTTAATTTTGTGCAAAAATTACTTTAGATAGAGTTTGGTGATGTAAAAAAAGATACCAATACCATTTAAATTGGAGTATTTTCAAATTCCTACTTATTGAGTTGATTCACTTACAAGGAGATGACACACCCTGTACATTATGAATTTTAATGCCCTTTTGTGAGATCATAAGATCATATGAAGTGCACATGAAGTACTTCAAAAATATATTCACGGTTTTCAAGATATTTTGGCACTGTTTTCATTGGATTTCCGCTAATAGCTTAAATATTAGAAATGCGACTGAAGCATTATAGTTGTCATCAATAGCTGCAGCCAGGCCCTATGAGAGGGGGGTCCAGCCGGTACATTGTTCCGGGGCCCAAGAGCTACAGAGGGGCCCATGACTGAAGGACCATTTAAAAAAGGAACCAATTTGCAAGTCTCTTTCTAACTTTTTTTTTTTTTCTTTTTACTTTAATAATCTGATGTTTAACGTGTGTGAGCCATCGAATAAAAACAGGTAATAAGAGAAACGTGGGCCCGGTAGCCGAGTGGGTTAGGGCGCTTGGCTGCGGGTTGGAGGTGGCGGGTTCGGTTCCCGGCCTCGGCGGAAAGCGGGAATTTTTCCACGCTCCTTTCTCCTCCAAACGGGTCCTAGGGTCTACCCAGCCCTCTGTAGAATGGGTACCGGGTTTCTTTCCCGGGAGTTAAAGGCGGGCGGGCTGACCCCCCGACCTCAATTCGTCCCGTTAGGTCGTGAATGCTGGAGCCTATCCTCCAGCCACCCCATAGGCCTTTGTAGGCCTGCAAGTGGGATACTTTAACTTTTTTTTAATAAGAGAAACGACATATATATAAGTATATATAAAAAAAAAATATTAAAAAAGGTATAATTACATTTCGGACAGTTTCGTCAGGCGGGTTTATGTCATGACATTGTCAGCATACATAATTTTTTCAAAAACACAGAGTTCTTATATAAGGAAAAACAGTAAAAGTGAAGTTTAGGGTTGGTTAGATTTCTTGCAGGGGTCGGCAAATCGGCGCTGGTTGTCCTGTATCCGTCGGCAGTGTAGACAGTAGGTGGTATCAGGAGGTGTGGTTCTTGTGGGTGGGGGTGAACAGAATCTTGTTTTTGGAGACCGTTGGTTTTGCCTCCAGAGATGTCAACACTTTCTCCTTGAGGCCGATCGTAAACATGTCTCGTTTTTGTTTTGTTGTTGTAAAAATTAAATTTAAGAAAGTAAAGAAATTTAAAACAAAAATACAAATAAGAAATACAGTAGAGCCCCAATTATCCGCGGAATTGGGTGGCAAGGGTACCGCGGATAGTAAAAATCGTGGATAACCCGAAAAAAGACTAAAAATGAGGTGTAAACATGAAAAAAAAATATTTCAGCATAAAAACTATGTTTTCTTCTTCTTCTTTCTTCGAATTTGGCCGACTATGGACCACGTGAAATAACTCATGATTATTTTTCTACTTTCTTTCTTCTCTTCCAGTATTCTTTCATTCTTTCACTATGTTGTTTCCTTCTTTCTTCCGTCCATTTTGCTCCCGTCTTCTTCTTTGCCTTTTCTTGAAAACCCTTGAATCCCCTGATCTTTTTTCTGAATTCTTCTCTTCTCTCCACCTCTTCTCCATCTATTTTCATTTCTTCCATGTCTTTTCTGACCTCCTTGATCCATGTCATCTGAGTCTTGGGGTTTCTGTCGAAGAAGGTGAATAATCTCTTCGTCAGTCTACCTTCACTCATTCTTTTAATGTGTCCGTAGAAAGCCACTCTTCTTTTCCTCATTGTGTCAGTTATTTTTTCTGTTTTTGCGTAGATTTCTTTGTTGTTTCTCAGTTTCCATTTTCCATCTTCATATTTTGGTCCCAGGATTTTCCGTAAGATCTTTCTTTCCTTTTTTTCTACCTCGTCCAATTGTCTGGCTGTGTTTAGTGCAAGGCATTCTGAGGCGTAGAGGCCTTCTGGCTTAATGACTGTATTGTAGTGCCTAATTTTAGCGTTTATAGATATGGACTTCTTGTTGTATATATTTTTTGTCAAATGGAATGACAGTTCCATTTTTCTTGCTCTTGCTAGGACCACTTCTTTGTCAAGGGCGTTTGGTTGAATTATTTCTCCCAGGTATTTGAATTTATTAACCCTCTTGATTTTCCCATACTTTGTTGTGATCTGTCTTGGTGCATCTTTTCTATTGGTCATGTATTCCGTCTTTTCATAAGATATTTGTAGTCCAGCCTTTTCTGCCGTCTCTTTCAGTATATTTATTTGTCTTCTTGCATCTTCAATGTTTTCCGCTAGTATTGCAAGATCGTCTGCAAAAGCCAGGCAGTCAATTTCCAAGTTATCTTTCTTTCTTCCTATTTTTATTTTCTTGATTCCTTCCTCTTCCATTCTTTTCCTCCACTCTCTCATTACTTTCTCCAGCACACAGTTGAAGAGCAATGGGGAAAGCCCATCTCCCTGTCTTACTCCTGTTTTCACCTCAAATGGTTCTGAAATCTCTCCCAAAAATTTTACTTTTGACTTCGTGTTTGTTAGAGTTTTTTTGGTGATTGCAATTGATTTGTCATCAGCTCCGAATTCCTCCAATATATTGAAAAGTGTGTCTCTGTCTATAGAATCGTATGCCTTTTTGAAGTCCACGAATGTCACATGAATGTCCTTGGATCTCAGTCTCCTGTACCTTATTATGAGTTTCAAATTTAATATCTGTTCTGCACATGATCTTCCCTTCCTGAATCCTCCCTGGTAGTCACCTAATTGTGGATCCAGTTGGGCCTCCAATCTGTTTTGTAAAGCTTTGGAAAGGATTTTGTATGTAACCGAAAGGAGTGAGATTCCCCTATAATTGTTGGCATCAGTTTTATCTCCTTTTTTGTGTATAGGGTGGATCATGGCTGTTTTCCAATCTTCCGGTATTTCCTCCATTTCCCAGATATTTTGTATTATTTTATGTAGGCTTTTGACTGTTTTGATATCTACGCTTTTCCACATTTCTGCTATAATTGAGTCCTCTCCTGGAGCTTTATCATTTTTTAGTTCTCTAATAATCTGTTGGATTTCTGCTAGGTTCGGTGGCTTGGAGTTTTCAAATTTACATTTCGGATTTTGTTTAGGGAATTTTGTTTTTGGTTTTTCACAGTTCAGTAGTTTTTCGAAGTATTTTGCAAGTATTTTGCAGTTTTCTTGGTTATTCAGGGCTATCCTTCCTTCTTCGTTTTTGAAACATAGGTTTGGTGGTTGATATCCCTGAATGTTTTGCTTAAAGGCTTTATAGAATGTTCTTGTGTTGTTCTTTTTAAAGTCTTCATCTATTTGTTGTAGTTGGATCCTATCAAAATTCCTCTTGTTTATTCTTATTGTTTTTGCTGTTCGTGCTCTCTGTTCTTTGAATATGATGTAGTCTTCGTTGTTTTTGGTTGAGTGCCATTTTTTCCAGGTTTTAATCCTTTGTTCAAGGGCCTCTTCGCACTGTTCATTCCACCACCTGTGTTTTTTTTGTCTCGTGAGTGGGGCTATTTCCATTGATGTCTTAACTATTTTCGTTTTGATTTCATCCCATTCATCCGATTTTATGTCTAATTTTTCTTGGAATTCTTGTTTCTTTAGCTTTAGTGTTTCTTTGTTGATCCTCTGTATTGTAAAATTTTTGTTTCGTGTCTTTTTTTTGGGGATAAATTTCAGTTTTAGCGTTGTAAGGTAATGGTCCGTTTCTATGTTTGCACCTTTTCGAACTTTTACATTCATAATTTCTTTCTGGTTATTGAAAGAGATGGTGACGTGATCAATCTGGAATTCTCCCAAGCTGTGGTTTGGTGATTTCCATGTTTTTTGTTTTCTGGGTAGGTGTCTAAAATTTGTTGACATTAATTTAAGGTTGAAACCCCTGCACAATTCTATTAGTCTCTCTCCATTTTTGTTGGTTCTTTTGTGTGCGGGGTATTCTCCTACTGTCTTTTTGTATTTTTTTTCATTTCCAATCTGCGCGTTGAAGTCGCCTAGTAGGATCTTAATATTTTTTCTGGGGATCTTTGAGAGTTCATGTTCCAGGGACTCCCAGTACTTCTCAACCTTTTCTGGGTTTCTTTTGTTGTCTTCGTTAATGGGAGCGTGACAGTTTATTAGGGTATATGTCTTATTTGCACATCGTAGTGTCATGATTGCGAGTCTTTCATTTGGTGAGTAGAAGTCCGTTATAGAATTGATTATCTTCCTGCTCACGACGAATCCGTTTCCTAGGTGTGGTATACCCTTTCCCATTGGGTTTAGGCCTTTTTTACCCTTGAAGATCCTATATCCTTCGGATTCCATTATAATTTCGTCTGTGAATCTCGTTTCTTGGAGGGCTAGGATTCGGATCTCATATTCATCTAGTACTTTGATTAGTTGCTTTAGTTTTCCTGTTTTTAACAGTGAGTTTATATTCACTGTTCCAAAGAAGCATATTTTTTTTGTTTTGAGCTTCAAAGTTGGTGTTTCCTGTGGCTTTGGTTTGTTGCATGTTGTTTCGGGCTCTCCAGAATCCGATGGCCCGATTGCGCCGCCCTTTGCGACGAAGGATTCCCTGTTTAAGGTACCTCCTGGAGTAGTTCTATCTAGAGAAATTTTCATCATGCGTTATTTGAGAATTGTGTTGGGGGAAGGATTAGTATCCATTCCGAGGTTAAAACTGCGATTGTAAGTCCCAGAGTGATAGTTCATCCGCTCCTAACATGGAGACAGCCGATGTTTGCAGCCGTTCACTATGAATCAGACGCTGCTTTCATGTTTTGGTCCGCCCCGGGTATTTCATTTCCCCGGTACCACCCATATCTGGGAGGCTTTCCCCTATCCGCCACCTGGAGAGGCGCCCGATGGAGGACTAGAAACCTCACACGGGAAAAACTATGTTTTATTATACAAAAACCATAATATGCAAAACTTTTAAAATATGTACAGTACAGCAGAAACCTTTCTGCAGAGCAAGAGCCTGCCACTCATCCACAAATTCCGAGAAGGCCTACAGGATTATGATGCACAATAAACCTGTCAGTAATTTTTGACCTTCGTACTGTAGGGCCTATTGTACTTTCCCTGTTGTTGGCTTGGATTAAAATTGGTTTTTTTGAGGTTCGTAATTAAAAAATTTTTTCGCCCCACTTGCGGATAATCGGGACTCTACTGTATAAAAAAGGTATGAACAACAAAACTAATCTTTGTTAGTAGAGTTCTAAAGAAGGTGTTGTGTTATTCCTTTCTTTTCTTTTTGCAAATTCCATATTTAGGGTGGGATATGGATTTGGGGATAGTCATATTGATGTTGAAACTGAAATTTTGGAGGTAATGGTGAATGTTGTAATTGGACAATTTGGTGTTATATGGTGATAGTTGGTTGATCCAGAATGACTCAATGCATTTCCATTTAAAATCATTCATTTCAGTCCTAATGGAAATTGCATTGTTGAAGTCGGGACGATGATGAAATTGGAATGCGTGGTCTGCTACTAATGATGCATTGCCGTTGAACGTTTTACATGCGTAGCTGTGATTATAAAAGTCTTTTTCTAAGTTCTTGTTTACTTTCTCCTATGTAAAAGCATGGCTGATCTTCACATGGTAGGAGTAGATATTTCCTTTGGTTTTTTGTATGGGATCAGGGTTCTTGTCTTTCACTTTTACTCTTTTTCCTTATATAAGAACTCTTTGTTTTTGAAAAAATTATGTATGCTGACGACGTCAAGGCATAAAACCGCCTGACGAAACTGTCCGAAATGTAATTATACCTTCTCTATATCTTCATTTGTCTATATATGAAAATTCATTTGATGAAGTTGGTTTTTGATTATGAATTTTCGTAATTATACCTTTTTTAATATATAATTTTTTTATATATACATATATGTGTGTCATTTCCCTTATTATCTGTTTTTACTTTAATGCATTAAAGTGCATTACTTTTATTATTTTTCTTTTCTTTTCTGGCTTACATTAGTAATACACTCAGAAATTATAAATAATATCCTCTTTAATTAGAAAAATAAAATAAAATGTTACTTTATTTTTATTACTTTATTGTGAGTATAAATGATCAAATTTCATTTAGTTTCTTCTTCTATACCTTTCTTCTTCATAGTTTTCCTTCATTCTTTTGTTTTTCTTTTTCATTAGGTTACAGCATTTTTTATTACTTACGTTATTAATATAAGACAGAAAAAAATAAGATTAGAAATCTGTAAATGATAATCCCTTTAATATTTTTAATTAAAAATATTTGTAATTGTTAATAGATATAAAGTGTTTATATTTATCTTGTGACTTCAATTTCTGAACAACTGTTTAAAATTGTATTTAATATTTAAATTAATTGAGAAAGGTACACTTGCTATAAAAGGGTCATGATTTTATTTGCGAAATTTTAAAAGTCTCCTTGTATATATGTGTATATACAGGGTGTTTTGAAATTCCTATTACAAACTCCCAGAGCTTGTAGAGAGGACCGAGCAGATAACCCATATCCGGAAACACAATGCAGCACAAGCAAAACAAAATCGAACAGGTGTTTATAAAACATAACAATAAACTGCTTCTGCTGGGTCAAAGAGCATTACTGACATGAATGCCAATTCCAATAAAAAAAATGTTTCCAGGTTTCCTATATGGAAAGGATGTTTTATCCAATGTCATTTCATGAAATAGGTGTCATTTTTGTTTTGCAGTTTCAGCTGTTTGTTCGGCATTGCATTCTGGTCCACTACAACAGCTGCTCGATGTGGCGACCACCAATTTTGTTGCAAACATCGCGCTCAACAATACCTGGTGTGTGTTGAATCTCTTGTGTTGTGGCCAAAATTTGTGCAAGCAGATCTTCCTCCAACTCTACAAGGGTCTCGTAAATACGATTCTTTGTGTGGCCCAACAGGAAGACGTCCAGTGGAGTTAAATCCAACAACCGTGGAGGCCAAGCATTTGGGCTGTCATGGCCTATCCATCTTCCTCGAAATGTTTGGTCGAGATGATCTTAGACAGCAAGTACAAATTAATTTTGATTAGCTTTGGTGCATTTCCAGACATGGGTTCCTATTCAACACATTATCTGCTCAGCTCCCTCTACAAGCCCTGGGAGTTTGTAATAGGAATTTTGAAATACCCTGTATATGATGTTTAGATCTAAATGAATAAATAGATAAGGAATCTGCAGATCACGCATTTCTCATACACAAAATATACAAATATTTACCAGGAAGCAAAAACTGCTTCCTGGTAAACAAGCTTGGGGCCTCGCGCTAATAAGGGCCCTGTCGCCTGTGAAGCTTGTAATAAATTCAGATTGTAATATACATGATAAACTGTGCAATAAACATTTACAGTTTATTACAAACTGTAAATTAATGATAAATGTGCTTCTCCTTCAATTTCTGCCATTCTTCTGACTTCATTTTTTTTTAGTTGTAAGAGGCCCTGAAAAATTTAAATTGCTTGGGGCTCCTTCGAAGGTAAATCTGGCACTGTGTGTATGAGAAATGATTGATCTGCAGATTTAGGTCCAAACATAATGTAAATGTAAACCCAATAAAATACATTAATATGGGAAAGGGAAAAAAAAAAACAAGTTTAGTTAATATAAATGATATATTTTATAATTTATATAAATACTTTTATTTTTATTATTTTATTAACATTTTACTTTATTTTATAATTAAAGGGGGTGTTATTTACAATTTCAAATCATATTACTAATGTAAGCCAGAAAAGAAAAGAAAAATAATAAAAGAAAATGTATTAAAGTAAGGAAAAAGAAAACAAAGTTAGAAAAAGGAGAGAAAAAAAAAAATGATGGGGGAGGGGGGCAAACCCTGCATTGGATTCATTTGCAGCACCTTGAGCAAAAGAACTGTAACATTATCACTCCAGCTAATGATAACTGTAATGCTTCAGTAACATTTTTAATATTTAAGCTATTAGAAATCCAGTGAAAACAATAACAAATATCTCAAAAGTATTGGCTCCCATATATATTTTTGAAGTACTTAATGTGTACTTTCATTTAACAAAAGGGCAACAAAATCAATAATGCACAGGGCATATTGTCTTCTTGATAGTAAAAGTCTTTGTCATTCTCACCTATTCTGTCACCTCTAGTTTGTGTACTTGCTTTGAATAATATTTTAAGTTAGTGCCTTTATGCAATCGTTAATTAATAATGATATTAAAAATCTTCACCTAATCTTAATAACTAATTAATAAATAAATAATAGGGAAATTAAGACATTCCTTCACACCCACTAGAAAAAAAGGGACAACAAAATCATGTATAATCTTATGAAAATGTGATGTATTAAATGCCATTCAAAGGAGCAGGAATAGCACGTTTTCTTATCCGATGACTCACGTTTCAGCCTGGGTGCAAGCATTGGTTAAAGCAAGCTTAGTATTGTAGAGGCCAGCACATCTTCATTAGTCTTACAGTGCTAATACAGCAGGATCTGGGCTACCATGAGTTATGACTTCAGATTATCTCTTGTGTTCAGATAATATTGGTAGACCAGTCATGTGCTGTCAAGATTCTACTACCCCATCTAAGAGGATTGGGGCTTAAGTCATTACAACTATTTTTTATCAAACATTCAGCACCACTACAATTCTGGAATACATGTTTGAAAGCTTGTTGAATGTGCTTCTGATTGGTGCCACTTACGTGACTGCGTCAGTGTAGGAAAGTCATGGGGGCAAGTAGAAAACATGTATTTGGAAATCATCGTTTCATAAGGCAATGCAGTGTAGGCAAGGAAGAAAAAGGAACACAGGAATACTCAGTACACATTGCTAACACTCCTCAAAGTAATCTCTACGATTGTCCACCATACGTTTGGGAACTGCTCTCCAATGCCATCATTCTTCATGATAATGCCACAGGTCACATAGTAGCTCCTGCACAGGCTTTATGTTGATAGGGATGGGATGTCTTAGAACACCCTCCGCATTTGCCGGATCTGAGTCCATGCGACTTTGATTTGATTCCAAAACTCCAGCTGTAGTTCCGTGGGAAACGTTTGCAAACAAAGATGAAATTTTGATAGTGTTTTGGCGAAAGGTCTAACACTTAATGACTCACATGCAGCCAATGTTATTCTCTGCCTTTGATGGCAATGATCAGGAAGTTCTTAACGCAGTAAGAAGATGACTGAGGCACACACCAGTAGAGTGGTACCGTCAAGGCATTCAAGCTCTGACATCTCGGTGGAGTAAGGCCGTAGACTTGAATGGATATTAAGTTGAAAAATAGTTTTTTGTAGCTAAAGAATTGAGGAACAAAGTGATGTTTTTAAAACTGTAATAAAGCAAATCTACTTTGAGAAAAACATGTATTGCATTACTTATTGAACGACTCTCATAATTTGTAATTATGTGCGTTTTTTACCAGGAAAAATTTTAAAGTGATAAACTGGAAAAGTTTCAAGTGATCACACAATTACAATTTTTGCATCATCCACATCAGGACAACTCTTTTTTGTAACCGTTGTGAAGCATGGGTATTTTTGCTAGTTTTCTGTAATTTCTTCGATGCAGTAGGATAAAGAGATAAACAGATTACTATAAATTATAATTATTATTAATTAATAATTATTATCAATGCATTTGCAGATATCCCTGAATTGAACTATATGCTTCATTTCTGGAAAATTCATTAAAAATTTCATTTCAATAATGTTACCATAAGTCTGACAGAACTATGTATTAAAAACAAAATTTATTAAAAACACATTTGGATAGTTTTTTACTTAAAAAAAAAAAGATGAAGAATAGAAAATTCTCCATATTTTTCTTGGCATACATAAACTTTGCAGATTCCAAATCAAAGAAAGGCAAATTCTCAATTTATCACACATGGG
Source organism: Thereuonema tuberculata (assembly GCA_023159025.1). Taxonomy (NCBI): domain Eukaryota; kingdom Metazoa; phylum Arthropoda; class Chilopoda; order Scutigeromorpha; family Scutigeridae; genus Thereuonema; species Thereuonema tuberculata. The sequence continues at coordinate 114,648,102 of JAFIDM010009631.1, forward strand.
AAAGAAAATTATGCTAATAAAATAATTGGATAAATATGTACCTGATGCCCAATAAAAAAGATCCCAGTCATTGGATGGCAAATTTATAAGACGGTCATACAAGTTCAATTGATTTTCATCAAACTTTTCCAAATATTTTGCTGCAAAAGTGCTAACAAAAAAATTCATGTATTATTTCTTATTTCATTATTAGTAGTCAAAACATTATATTCTAACATATATATATAAACATAAAGAAAAGTTAAAGGAAAGCATGAATTTAACAAAAAGTTGTACTATTTTGCAGTAAATTTAAGTTGCTTTATTGACTGTTAATCGCATTTTGTTGTTTCTTATTTTATGACAATTTCAGCAAATAATAATAGCAATACAGTTATTCCAAGGCTTTCTTCCTACTTTTGCAATGTTTCAGTTATTCTCCCAACAATGCACTGACCCTTAATCCATTAAAGTTAATGTACTTAAAATAAAAATCTATTCAAATATCTATAATATAACTAAGCTTGAGATTTTTACGTGTGTTAAAAAGTTTTATAACATAATTAAAAGTTATTAAGGCCAGAAACACAATTTAAAAAGTTTAAAAAATGTATTTAGACAATTTAAAACATGACCAGGTTTCGATTGGCAGGCCACTTTTAATTATGTTACTTTTAATTTAAATTTAAATAACTTTTAATTATGTTTTATAACTAAGCTTTTAAACAAGAAATTTTACTGTTCATTATTACTGAAAGATACAATGTTTTGGCCCATATTATAAAGCTGTCCATAATAAGGGTCCCACGAACACTATAATCTAAACAGATCCATATAATAAGATTAAACCCTAATCAGCCACGTAGTCAGGGAGGGGGCTAAAGCCCCTCCCGAAATCTATACAAAAGAAAAATCTCTCTCAGAGTTGAAATCAAAGGAAGTAGTCATATCAAGTCCCTTAGACAAGTCTTACAACATCCAAGGGAAGCCAGGGAGTGGTGCTATTCTTAGCTACGGGTGACCATGACAAGGCACTTTTTCGAGGAATGAGCCCTCCCTGAAAGAAAATTCTGGCTATGGGCCTGACCCTTATGTATGAAGTTTGATGCATTAATGATCTTGGCCATATGTTTTAATTACTTAAAGGCCATTCATACTGGAAATGTTAAAATAGTCCTTATGATGTGCCTACAAGCACCAAAATGTAATCAAATCTAGATAGTACCATTAACACACCATTTGAAAAATAGTGTCAAAAACTAGAAGAACTTTAACAGAGTAAAAATGAAATAGTCATCTTTTAAACTAAGAAGACCCTTAATAAAGCCAAACTATGTTGATACTATTTTCCAAATGAAATCTACTTAATCCTGCTAGCAATATAAATTAATAAAAGATTCTCAAATAAGGTGCAATCTGTTGAAATGTTAGCCTGAAAAGAAAAATAATTTTTTATAGAACTACTAATCACTGCGAAGAATTATTAGATTTGCTACTGTCTTCTCACCCAAATCAAATTCAGTATATTGTTATACTCATTCATCAACTCTCTTCATTTTGTCAAGTGATCTACTCTGATATGTATGTTTTAAAGAGGAATTTGGGCCAACAAGATGTGTCTATGATGTGATATCTATTTGTGGGCACTTTCAGAACTCAGCTTCTGGCTCCTGCACAAATTGTCCAAGGAGAACCAAATTCAGCACTCCATAATTTGCACTTCTCTTCTCATCAGGTAATATGAATCATTTCTGAGATCCATAGTGATGACAGATGAGAGGTGGATGCTTTATGTGAATGTTAAGCAATGAAAGGAATAGATTTGTCCTCAGAAAAATATGACCTATCTGCACCTTTAGAAGTTGATATCTCATTCTGGGGAATTGGAAGAAAATCATCCACTATAAAATCTTGGAAAGTAATCAAACAATTAATGTTGAACTATGCTTCTACAGTAGTAACTACAATATCTGAATGATTCAGTTCTCACAAACAACTAAGACTGCAATCAGTGATTTACCAGCAAGACAAACTTGGTTCCATTTGCAAATTTCACTACAATGGCAATTCAAGAACTCAACTGAAAAGTTCTGCCATATCCACCATACAGCCATAACTTTGCATCGATAAATTATACCTATTCCATCCTTTCCAGAATCAGTTCATTTCAGATTCAAATATTGGTTCAATGATTTCATCAATGCTGAACTGTACAATTTCTTTAAGTGAGGAATCTAAAAATTGACAGAATGATGGGGAAAGGTCATCGAGAAAGAGGCAGAAACATTATTGTCTGATTTGTGATTTTGGTTTGTTAATTTGTTAATTTGAAAAATTGAACTTCTGGACAATCCAATAATAACTCTCTGAAACCAGCTAATTGTGATGAAGCTTTTTAAACTTCTATTAAAATAGCAAGATGTTTTATCACATTATTTACAGTTTTCTTAATTAGAATGAAAAATATTTAACATGTGCCAGGATTAAGACAAAAATAAATGCAATCAAACAATTTATTAATAAAAATTAGATAGCTTTTAAGGAAACAAAAATATAGAAACCTAGGGACTTTTAAAATGTTTAGGGAAAAAAAAAAAAAAGACAGAAAGACAACAGAAATTATATTAAATCTTGTTATAGTATAAAAAGAGTGTTTGGAAGTGAATTAAAATTTTATTAAAAAAATTAAATAAATATGGTTTAAAATGTAATTACTGATACATCATTTCATATAAAATCATCCAGGAAAAAAACAATTGATTGCATGAGCAATTTTGAATTTTATTTTAATTTCTTGCACATGTAATTCATATTTCCAGTAATAAACAAGACAATTAAAAAAAAAAATCCTCCAATTGTTTTCCCAGTATGTCTATTTTTCCAATATGTCTTAGACCAAATTTGATGTTGATAGAAATTTAAATATCTTCAGACCTAAAACAGGCTTGGGACAAAAACCATTTAACTGCAGTAGACTATGTTTTAACTGCAGCCTGAGGGACTGAAATTAAGCATTATTTTTTTCTTATGAATGCAGTTTTTACAATTTTTAAAAGATGTGAATGTGCTGAATTTAAATCTTCAAAACTTTCATCATTTTTAGCCTAATGCTTGAATATTACCTTAACAGTATGCAGTTTTCTAACATCCCTCTTTTTCTGCTTTGATATAGTAAGCGTGCCCTCTTGATAGGAATTGATTCATTAAGCTTTTCTTCATAAGGAGGTATTTGTGGTTCATCTTGAGATGAATGAATTGTATCTGTAACCTGCCGCAAGAAGTAAGCTCCAGACAGGAAGTTGTTTTTCTATTTGAAAAAAAAAAATAGTTTTAATTAATAAAGTTGTGTTTTTGGATTCTATCTGCTATAGCATAATGTTTATGAACAGCAGGATGATAAAAACGTTATTCTTTTTTCTTTTTTGTATGGTTCTCTCCAAGACTTGTTAGATATTATCTCATTTACAAGCAGTTTACAAGCATTACTTAGCATCCTGCACTTTCAAGCTCAAACATATTCTTGTTAAAACAGCAGAAAGATGGGTAACTGGAATTACAATAGTATAGAAGGAATTCCCAAGAAACACTAATTTTATTAAATAAACTTAAAATATGTTTCTTTCATTTAAACCATACAAATGATGATTTATGCAGTATAGAGAAAGAAATACAGAACACCAAAATCAAATTACTTTTTTATATATAAATTTGATTTGAAAATATAACATTAAAAATTTTAGCATCAGAATGGTGGATTGTAAACCAGACTATTTTAATTTTTAATGATCATCCAACAATGGTTCCTCTGAAAGGTATCAACAGGGATTGTGTAAATGGAAGACTATCATAATGCGACATCATGGATAGGATGTATGTGTAAGAAGGAAGTAGTCTAAGAAAAAAGTGGAGAATTTTGTTGCTACAGGATGAACCCATTTGGATTTTACACAAGAAATGCAGCATATAGTGCATATTCAAATATTGAAAACATAGATATCTATGAGAAGAGTTGTTGACTGCAAAATTATAGGACCATACTTCAAAACCTGATTCTGAACAAGCTAGAAGAGGGGAATGACTAAGCAACTCAAAATGTGAATTACTGGGGGGGGGGGGGCATCACTATTAATAATAGTACGGCAGCAATGAACCCTACTGAGAGGAGGTTAAGTTAAACAATTAACAGTGAAACAATTAAATCAACAACAACAACATTGCATGATGAAACAGGAAATAAAGTTGAGTATAATGTTCTCAAATGTTTCTGATAACTAAATATAAACCCTTTAATGTTTATCATATTGCACTTTACCACAGCAACACTTGTGTTACATTCTTTAGGGCTTTGCACCTTCCATCCAATCTAGCTACAATAATAGTAATTTTTATTGTATTACATAAAATAATTTAAAAGGAAAAAAAAAAGCTGTCACTAAATGAGAAAAAAAAAAAAGATACGTTTATTTCAGATTTTGTCTTCTAAATTTAGAATTGTCTTTTATGAAATAAACAAATAATTAATCAAACAAATTAAGCTATGCATTATTTGAATGCACTAATAACCAAATATGGTCAAGTCAAAACAGCTTTTTTTTATTTAATTATCTGTTCTTTCACAAATTTAACAAGCTTTGGATGGGAGTATATTGTATAATTCTACAGCCAAATTTAATATCATTCAATAATTTTCCTTATTGAAAAAACAAAACAATGAATATCATTGTTAATAGATGAATAAATGCAGATTGACAATGAGATTTCTATTAAGAAAGCACTTTCAAGTCGATTAACTGGTGAACTGCCACTAACAACTATGAAAATGACATTGCTCCCTGTAAAGTAGTACTTCTTAGTTTAATTTGTGCTTTTTTATGTACAGTCGGACCTCTATTTTACGAACATTTTACATTACTCATTTTGCGAACATTTTACTCTATTTTGCGAACTTTTCTTTGGAACCAAGAACATTTTGTTAATTTCTTCGTAAAATAACCTCCAAATAGCGAAGTGAATTTTCTATTTAACGAACTTTTTCTTGTTTTTTTTTTTTTTTTTTCTCCTTGAAATGTTTTTATTATTAATATTCCCTTAGAGGAAATGAAAGAAATGTGGATACAGCTGAGGGAAAAGAAGAAATTAACGATGATGTGCTGATTGATGATTATCTTTCAGTTGATTTTGAAGTTGAGACCTCGGAAAAACTAACTGAATCGGATATTTTAGACAGTGAGAAAAATAAAAACAATACAGCTATGGATTGCGTTGAAGATGATGAAAATGGAAATGATCATGATGCAGAAATAAAAAAACCTTCGTATGATGAAATGCTAAAATCATTTGAAACAATCCGACGCGGATTACAATTTGAAGAAAATACTGAAGGGGTCTTTGGTGGATTGCAAGGATTCGAGACGTACTATGAGCGAAAACACTTTTTCAAAAAAAAAACTCAGACAAAATTAATAGACTTTATTAGTAAAATTTAAGTACGCATATGGAAATGTATGTCATTAAAATTATTACTTTTTTTAATAATATTTATTGTTTATGTATTTTAAATCTGTTTTATGTAGTTTAAAGTAAGTTTAAAAGGTGAATCTCTATTTAACGAATTTTCCATATAACGAACTTTTTTTCGGGATTTAGCGACTTCGTTAAATAGAGGTCCGACTTACTTTATTTCAAAGCATAAGAAGTACTTTGTATTTAGTTTCAATAAATCAATAAATAAATAAAAAATATTTATTTTGTTAGAAAAATAAGATAGATAAACATTTTTCAATAAAGGCATTGTTATAGCCTGCATGTTTTCCCAGATGGTGATCTTTTTAGTTTATATTACTTTCATTAGTTTTTATTTAATTCAAAATTTAAATAAAAGTACCACATTTCAAACATCTTAAGTATCATTAAAAAAAAAAAAAAAACAAGACAAAACAAATAAAGGTGCCAAACTCATTATATTGAAAAGTATTTTTCACTTAGTGGACATTTTATTTTTAATCATGATTTTTTAATGGAAGAACAGGCATCATAACAATATTTAATAGTTATAAAGTTGATACATTTATTCATATAGATCTCTCTATATCCTTTTATTTTATTTCTCTTGTCAGGAATAATATGTTATTTTTTTATGAAATTAATAATATTTTCTAATGACTAGCAAAAAGCCGTGCTTTGAATAGACTCGCGTACTGATAAAATCACTTCCGAAAGCATAATAATTACATATCCATGTTAAGATTGAAGGTTTTTAAAAATGATTAATGCTACGATGCTTAGGATTATTAGAAATAACAAATTTTTGTTTCGGTTTCAGAACTAAAGGCACTTTTGTTATTGCCTTTCTTATGGCTTTTCCAAATTTATAAAAACAAATAATTCTTATAAAATTTACGGTTTTAAGTGTTGAAAATATGATTGTGCACTTCTACATGGATTTCTATGGGACATGCAAAATTTCATATTTTTAGCTACGTACTGTAGATTTTGAATAAAACAATTCACAAAATGTGATTTAGTGAACAGAGAGGAGACTTGCTTCACTCGTCTAATGAACTTACTAAAATTAAAATAAGTAAATTTATTTTAGGTAAAATCTTATATATAAAGCAGACAAAATTCATCATTACACCATTAAAACACTATATTTAACTCCATATGAAAACTGATGCATTCCTTGAAGCTCATCATCTGATTTTCTTATCAATCTATTTGTAAGTAAAATTTAAAAGGCAACAAAGAAATTTTCAAGCAAATGTAACATTTTTTTTATCTTGACTGCAAACAAGGCTTTTCAGAGAACAGTAGATATAAAACCCATTTCTTGCATACAAATCTTAGCTTTGTTATAGTCTTCAGAAGTAGACAGGAACTGGCATTCTTCTTTCTAATGTTGTTCATGAAAACATTAAACTAATAAGACAAATCAAATGTCAGGGTTAAACACAAGGTTATGCACAATATTTCATTATTAAAATAAATTTCTATTATAATATTGCAACTGCCTTGTGGGAAAGAAACCCTGCATTATGGGACAACTCAGACTGATCTCTAAATGCTTCCCTCTATGAGAAACTTTGGAAAAAAAAAATTCCAACACAGTTTCTTATATATTACATTATGTAATACTATTCTTTTTTCCTAATTGGGGGCTGTTCAAATATTACATAAGCAAATTTTTAGTAATTTTAGATCCCCCCTCCCCTTGTAAGCAAAAATAAGCAGATGCTCGACCCTTCCCCCCTTGTGCTTATGTACGATTTGATAATCATTAACAGTAAATACCACTGTGCCGTGCTGGCGTGGTCGTGCGGTCTCGGCGGCAGCCAGCCGTGGCGTCCAATGCGCCAGTACCTGGGTTCGAATCCCGGCAGTGGCATGGGTGTTTCACTTTCCTTTCTTCTGTGTTGTTCGTTTCTTCCCCTGGGGTTGGCGCCCCCTTGCGGTATCTAGCCTATAACTCCTCTGGTAGGAGAGCGTCCAAACCCTGCACGGGTGTTACAGGCGATTAAATAATAATAAATAATAAAATACCACTGTACAATAAAGTAAAACAGTCAAAATTATATCAAAGTTTTAACAGTTTTATTAATTCTTATTTTAATAATTGTAAATTATTTTACAAATTTAAATATTATATTAGGAATACATGATATTCACTCCTGAATTAAAATGTATCATCTTTATAACTATTAAATATTGTTATGATGCCTGTTCTTCCATTAAAAAATCATGATTAAATATAAAATATCCATGAAGTGAAAAATACTTTTCAAAAACTCGTTATTTGAAATTAGAAAAAGCCAAAAGGCTTTGCTCTCAAAGAATTGTCTTCTATCAATTGATCTCTAAATTAGGTTTAACACCTGTCCCATATTTGTTGCCAAAATTGTATGTTCTGTTAGATTGAACAGATTGTCATGTATAATCATGAAACTTAAGAATGAAGGGGAAAAATTGAGAAATAATAAAATTTATTAATTTTTAGATCTGAAATTTTAATTTAATGCTTTAAATCTATTAAAATTATTTACTTTTTATTCACAGCACAAATTGTCATTATAAATTTAAAAATAAAAAAATTATCTGTGACACAAATCTAATTACTGAAAATTTAAACAATCATGCTTAAGTGACTTGTTACAACAGGATTAGGGGACCAAAATCTAGGTCCCATATCATAGATAATAATAAATATTTAAAATATTCTTATTTAATTGAGTATGAGATGATAAATATTACACATGGTTATATTCATAACATTTTGTCAGCATTCCATTGAGCACATGAAAGCATAGGTAACTACTCTGTGGAGGTCCAAGTATTTTGGTCTCCCATCCTTCAATAATTTTCACTGAGAGATCAGACCCCTCCATTATTATAAGAGATTTATAATAATGGATCTTTATTATATAAATGTAAAATTTTCCACATTTATAATTTTAAATTTACTTTTCTAGCTTCACATTAGGGAGGGGTTACTACAGGTTAAGTGGTTTGAACTCAATAATTTATGAAAGTCGGTGCCTGTGCATGGAAGTCAATGTAGAGTCATTCCATATCTGTTCAACCAGGCTATGATACCCATGCTCTCAGATTTTGAGCAAACTTGGTATGTTCAATCCTTCCATGGTGGTAAGTAGTCCCAATTTTTTTCCCCTCTAGCAAATCTGGTTGTAATTTTACAGCCATTCAAACTATGACAGAATTCTTTTTTTACTATTTCTGAGGTCTTCTAAGCAAACTGCATTTGCTCAACAAAAAAATTCCATCTCACTTACAAATTACTCGATCTCTTTGAATTTTTCAATCTTGTCAATAAGAGTTTGAGGATTTCAGGAAAAAAAGTATGTGAACACTAAATGTTTATTTTAGTCCATCAAAAAATTAATAAAATATTCTTAGCCTATTTTTTTTTCATGGAAAACATGGTTTACTAAAATCTAAATTTAAATGTTTGGGAAAGGTAACATATATTTTAAAAATGAGCCTAGAGATGTCTTCTAGCACACACATGAATAAAATTGATGGCTTTTTCATTCTTTCTATAAAAAAGTATGTACCTTTAAAAGTATGCCAGGTGACTTTTTTTTTTTTTTTTCAACTTTACCCAAAATCTAAGATTTTTTTTTTCTTCTTTATTTTTTGTTTAAAAGGCAGAAATCACTAGCTTTTAAAATAATTCTAGTTTAATACTGCATAATTTTTAAATAAAAAGATTTAAAAATGGATGAGAACTGGTACCATGTATAATAAGTTGTTTACATATACAAATTTGGTATAGAAAATCTAACACTCCTGTCCAATAAAAAAAGATACTGGAGCAAACTTGTAGAGCTTATAATTTTACACATTTTTGGTTTTTGGTGATTTTTTGATAGCGATCACCACTTTTTAACAATTTGTCTTTAAGAGGCAGAAAATTTGCAGTATTGACTGCATCTCAAAAAAATTTACTTTTGAGAATTTAGGCCTATGTTTTCTGCATTAATTTCCATTCTGCTACTTTTGTGGAATAACAAAAATCTTTTTTCCGACATTTCAATATTGTCTGAGGTCAGAAACAAATAATAATAATGATATTGACTGCTAATAATGTATCATTCATGTTGCATTTTTAGTAGTCATTCACATGTGGTGTGAATCAAACATGATTCGCCTCCAGTTCATTCACAGGCCTCAATGCGCAGTAGCTCCGCCCCCACCCTTCCCCATTCCCTCAGTCAGTCTGCTGTTGACTCATCTCCGTAGTCATGCATGCTGTTGAAACACTGTTTACTCATGAATGAGTCACCTTCAGTTCCAGAACATGCAGTAACTTACCCCCAACCCTATCCCTCAGTCAATCTGCTGTGGACTTCTGAATGATTTATCTTCAGTTCCCTAAAGCTGGGCGAACACGTAGCAGCATGCGACAATATTGCTCATTTTTATTGCTGACAACCGTTATCACCCGCGAACTCACAGTTGTTGCTACGTGTTCGCCCAGCAAAATGGGCAATATTGGGCAATATTGTTCATTTTTATTGCTGGAAACGGTTGTCAGGAATAAAAATGAGCAATATTGTCCAGCAATATTGCCGCTTGTTGCTACGTGTTCGCCCAGCATAACAGGTCAGAACATGAAGTAGATTAGCCCACTCACTCCCTCAGTCAGTCTGTTTCAGATCTTCCTAGATAGAACACTATATTGTGCTGCATCAACTCAAACTTTTCTTTTTCTGTGAACAATAAGTGTCCATAGGTAAAACGCAGCAGCATCATAATATTGGCGTGTGTGTGTTTGTTATGGGGAAATTGAAGACACTAAGAATTTGACATTGTCACAAATGCAGCTATATCTTCAAGAAAGATATTGAAAATGTAGCAGGTCTAACTGAAGATGACAGAATTCTTTTGCACTTGAAAACACAACTACTGAAGACTTACAAGGCCACCTGACTGCACATAAAAGTGTACTTTTGAAAAAGTTTGAATTTCTTCAAAAAGTATAAGGTTATTCAAAGTGATTGTCGGGGTTTTAAAAAATCACCACACATATTACAAATAAGATACGAAGATGGCACCTTGTTTATTGTGTAAGAAAACTCAACAAGTTACACACATGCATTATAAATGCTCAATATGGATGCCATGTGTCACTCTGCAGACATCGACATGATAGTCCAGTTCCGACCAAACATGCTCCAGCATATCAGTGGTGATATTTCCAATGGCGGTCTCAATATACACCTTCAGTTCCAGGATGGTTGCAGGTAGAAGGGGGACAAAGACTGTTCACATGGTTTTAAGTCCAGTGAACAGGGTGGCCATGAGAGGAGATTCTCATCATTGTCGGTCCCGTGCTCAATCCAGTGCTGTGGTAGGTGCTGATTTAAAACTGCCCTGCTGTCCCAATGGAAATTGGGTGGATATCATCCTGTTGTAGTATGAAATCAGTGCTGTCATCACTCAGCTGGGGTAGGAGCCATTCCGTGACCATATCGAGGTAAGTCATTCCTGTTACTGTCTGTTCTATGAAAAAGAAAAGGGCTGTATACCCTAAATTTGGAAACAGCACAGAACACATTGACCTTGGGGGATGCATGCTCATGTTGAAAAAAACAATGGGGATTGTCTGTCCCCCAAATTCTAACAGTGTATTGATTGACTTTTCTACAAAAATGAAATGTTACTTCATCACTAAAAATAAGCCTGTCAAAAGAACCATCTGCTCCCATCAATTGTTGCACTTTCATGCAGAAAAGTTTCCTGCGGTGATGATCATCAGGTGTTAACACTTGCAGCAGCATTAGCAATATAGCTTCATTGGTAGATGCTTCCGTGACACATGCCACACCATATGTTGTGGGATATCGAGTTCCTTTCTGCCTCCTACAGTTAATTTGACAGGACTATATAAGAAGGCTGCTATGATCTGGTCCGTTTTCTCTTCAGACACGGAGGGATGCCCACTGCTTTTTCCCTTACACAGGCACTCTGTCTCTACAAATTGTGCATAGCACCTGCGAATGAAATTGTCGGAGGGAGGATCCTTCCTAAATTTCATACAAAACGGCCTTTTGGCATTGATAATGGAAAGACTGTGATGATACTCGAGAATGCAAAATGTCTTCTCCCTATCGTTCGCTGCCATTTGCAATCAATGACTCATGGCGGGCAACCGCGGAACTACTGAATGTCTGTAACTTGAATTTTCTTACACAATAAAACAAGGTGTCATCTTCGTTCTCATATGTACTACGTATGGTGATTTTTTAAAACCCCAACAATCATTTTGAATAACCTTATATGTTGTGATCCCCTCAGAAAAAACAAGAGCTGTTAGAAAATCAGTGTGTGTTTGGTGACTATATAGCAATGTAAATACTCATTCATGAAGGAACTTCAAATGAAACCAAGGTAAAATTGTGTTCTCAGTGTAGATCTATTTTACTTAAAAATGATGCTGAGGGGGCTGATATAAGTGCCAACAGCTCACTAAATCTGACGACATTGGTTTACTTCCAGAAGTGACTGCTGTACAGAAGAATGCCGGCAGTGGCATGGGTGTTTCACTTTCCTTTCTTCTGTGTTGTTCGTTTCTTCCCCTGGGGTTGGCGCCCCCTTGCGGTATCTAGCCTATAACTCCTCTGGTAGGAGAGCGTCCAAACTCTGCATGGGTGTTACGGGCGATTGAATGAATGAATGAATGAATGAATGAACAGAAGAAAGAATAGAAAAGCTCAACTCCTCTTTTTACTGGGATAGGTTGTTCTCTTTTAAAACTGCAAGTCTTAGGTGAACATAGCAAGGCATCTTATAGAAGGGAAAAGCTAGAAAATTCCAGGCAAATGTATGGAGCAAAATTCCTATAAAATTGGAATTCCAATTTAAAAAAAAAGCCAAAGCAGAGAGGCTCATAGAAGCGAAAGTAGCTGATGTGGACAACCTTGTAGAGATCATGAAAGACAAACTGAAATCCATTCCAAGGGAAAAGCAAATTCAACTATTAAGCATTCCTGCATCACTGACATGCACACCAAAGAAAATATTTGGTGAAACACTTGGTATGTGTGACTACGCTGTTCATCATGCTCAGAGACTTGCTAATGAAAAGCAATTTTTTGGTGAACCAGATCTTTGATGTGGGGAAAAACTAAAACCTGAAATTTTTGATTTAGTTAGAAACTTTTCTGAGTGTGATTAGCAGTCTAAAGTTATGACTAGAATGAAATATCTTACAGGACACAAAATTATATGAGAAAGCAATTCATTTTGGGTAACCTTCACAAATTATATTCCAGTTTCAAATGCGAGTTTCCAGATATAAAGTTTTAATTGGCCCCCAATGACACAATCAGTACCTATGTGTATGCATAATACACCAAAATGTTACACTACTCCTTCATGCTGCAGTCAGTGAAGATAGCTATAAGGAGCCCCCCCCCCCCAATCAAATTTAGGCCCCAGGTACCAAATGCAGTAATGCCCCTCCCCCCCACCTTCTGATTAAAATCGTAGATTCTTAGTCAAAAATATTGCAAAAACACCACACAATTTCGTATGTCTCCTGTTTTAACATGCCACACAAAGTTATTAGTATTAATTTTAGAATAAATTAATTTTTCAAATGTAAAGTTATATAAAGAAACAAGTGCTTAGGTTCAGTTATAATGGAAGCTCAAGAAAGATGTGACCCTGAAGGAAGTCGTGAATAAGACATTCTTGCATAGAACATGATATCCATTGTTGAATATGTATAGTAGAACATCTCTATTGATGATCAAATATTGTAATGCAGAGTAGCTTTATGCAGATGGTGAAAGCAGAAAATAGTTTATATAAAATGTAGACTCAATTATAAAAAAAAAAAAGGTCTGATAGGCCAATTTACATAATTTTCTTTTGGACTCCGGTGTTGAGGGACCAACAGACCCCTCCTTGTGGGGGCCCTGGCTATAAGGGGCTTATGAAGTTTCTACTGTGTGAAGAAGCAAAGAGAATGTATGTGCTCAGACACTGCAGTTAATGCCTCCCTCCCCCCCAAAAAACAAATCTTGTTCAACTGATTCAGCTCTTGCAAACAGCTTCAAAGATGTACAGACACTTCCTGGCACAAGAAGTTTTCACAATTTCAAGCCTCTACATTCCACAGGGGCTATAGCTGCTAGAAGGATCAGTGCTGATGAGGAACTCACTCAAATTCCACCTGAAAAGCTGTCAGCCATCATTTATAACAGGGGTCGGCAACCCGCGGCCTGCAAAGCGTTTTGGTGCGGCCCGCAAGGCGTCTTAAGATTTTCCTTTTTTTTTTTTTGGTTGTTAAAATAAGAATTTCCTTTTTTTTTGGTTGGCCCTTTTTGGCCCAAGTGCGGCCCGCAGTAATCCTCACATTAAATATTTGGCCCTCTTACAACAAAAGGTTGCCGACCCCTGATATATAACATAAGACGATTTTTCCCTGGATGTTATATTGCATGTAAATATGACCATTTGTGGTATTTTGAAATGGTACCTACAGTGTACAAAGATGAAGATGTTGTTGTAGAGATCCTTAATCTTAATGGACCTTAAGCATCATTCTGTTGGCAGAAGATGTGAAGATTACTTGCAGTACCAGTTTCACGCATGCTTGCTGTTGTTGATACCCCATAGACAATATCTGGAAGAACCTATCACTTCTCAAAGGACTGCACGACGTCAGTGTGAAAACAAATGGCATATTTAGAGGTTATGCTTTGCAAAAGAAACTTGAGTTCCATGCACTAAAGTAAAAAATTGTAACTAATTTGAGTAGGTAAACAACTTATTATACATGGTACCAAAACTCATCCATTTAATTCTTTTTATTTAAAAATTACACAGTATTAAATTATAATTTTGTTAAAAGCTAGTATTTTCTGCCTTTTTAAGACAAATAACTAAAAAGAAGATAAGAATCTTAAATTTAGGATTAAGTTGGGAAAAAAAAAAAAAAGTCATCTGGCAGCTTTTTCTCAAAAATGGTGGAAAAGGTACATTTATTTTAATTAAATCAAAAATCAACAGTGAAGTTTTTGCCTTTTACCATGCAAAGGATATCTAATGGCTAACAACCATTTAAATTGAGCTGATAGTTTTATGAGGATACAAAGTATATCTTTTTTTTTCTATGCACAGGCGACTTAAAAAAGAAACAGAAGCTAAGTTATTGTGAGTTGATAATGGTATAATATTGGGTGAATTGGAGAAAGTTCGAAAATGGTCATAATTTTGTTTTAGAGATTGTACTTCAATAGTCTAGCAGACGAATAAAAAAAAAATAATAACAAACCAATTTTAACACACGTTAATCTGTTTATCAATAATCAACCAACTTAATAGTTACATGTAATTTATTTATAAGATTGTTATTTCTAGAGTCTTAAGACTTTTTTTTTCTGCATTTTTGAGAATGCTTAATATAACTGCAGAGGTTCACTTACACGTAAAGAAAAACTGAATAAACTTGCTTTCGTCAACATTCTAGCCATTTTTATATCCCTATCGGCCAAGAGAAGAACTACGATTAAATAAAACGCTTCACAAAAATAAGGATGGATTAAAAACACATTCATTTTATTTTAAATTCTTTATTTAAATTCTGCATTTTTGAAAATGGTTAATATAACTGCAGGACGTTCACTTACACTTAAAGAAAAATCGAATAAATTCACATTCATCAAGGTTCTAGCCTATCGGCCAAGAGAAGAACTACGATTAAATAGGACGCTTCACACAAATAAGGATAGATTAAGAAACCATTCATTCTTATTTCAAATTCTTTTACATATCTTTTAGATATAATGAATCTGGAAATCGTTTGAAAGTTAATAATTAAATTACAGTAATTTTTTAAGTTCTGCTAGGTCGGGAGTGAATTTTTGAAGACATATTTCGTGTTGTGCAGTTTAATTAGGTTTAAATTAGGGCAATTCAATATTGACATCAGTAATTTATAGCAAAAGTTCGTATGCCTGAATAAATGTTAAATAAAATTTAATTTTAAGAGTTAAACTCTGAGAATTCGAAGTGGATTTCATACATATTAGTTGGATTCAAAATTTAATTTCAAGGTCAGGAAGTTTTATTTTGTAGGTCTTGTGGATTACTTTTTAAAGTTTTATAAAATTTAATTGCATTAAACATCAACTTGCCAATTAGGATATATTTCGCATAAATATATAGATATATATTTTAATGTTTTTGGATTTTATGAATAGTTAGAATTATTAACTATTTCTTCTGATCTATATGAAATTGTTCAAAATGAAACCGAAACAAAGCTCTTTCCTCCCATAATCGTCCTTTTTTATTCACACATGATTTAAATGTTTTATACAAAATACTATTTATTGGTATAAAATTATATACTAAATATGGCCATTTTCCCTTTATATTTGATTTAAAGAATAAAAGAAACATTGCCATGTATTCCACAGTTATTAAATGCAAAACCAGTTTCATGTTTTCAAGCTTTCAAGCGATTGAAAATATTTGGGAATAATCAGAAGGACGATTAAATTTATTTATTTATTTAATTAGACATTAGTAATCAACTATGGTTTGATTGGTTTTCAGTTTGTACGGTTTGTTTGTTGCTATTTAAGTACATTTTAATATATTTATAATTTTAAATGATTCTTATTATTTCAGAAAAGAACAGAAATTATTTATCCCTTTAACTGAATATAATTATACTTATTACTTTTTATAGATTGTTAATTAATCGAAACTGGAGCCGCTATATAAGTTGAGGATGGGGGCGTGGATGCGCAAAGTTTCTGCTCTACTCCAGAACAACTTGTCGTGCGTTCTGAGATACATCGATTTCAAGATGAGCGATTCAGAAATGCTGGTTATAGATAAAATAATTTCCGAAAAGAGTTTAGAAAAAGAAGCTATTGAATTAATGATGATTGTTAGGCCAGACTTGAAAGAAAAGGAATTAAAAATCAGGGTAAGGCGATTTGAATTATAGTACTCCACTAGTAAACTAGTATTCCACTGAGTAAAACGTTATTCCTCAGCCCGCTTCAATTTATCTTCAATTTATCGCTGTTATTTATTGTATTAAAGTTTCTTAACCATAAGTCATAACTAAAAAAAATAAAAAAAAATCGTTGATTGGATGTATTTCCGATCATGCTGTAACAGGTTAAGCGTCGTAACATTAAAGAGAAAATCATCTTTAATCTTAGATCTTTAATCTATCTCATTTCTGAGTGATAAAAGATGTTTCACACACTATTGAATGGTAAGCTACAAAACTTTTTGAAATGGCGAAGTAAATTTATAATTCTCGGCAAACTAACGTGTAATAATTGAATATAGTTATCGGAAATAATAATTGTGATATGCCACTTATTTCTTCATTCCCTTTGGCAGATTCGATAGACGGAGAACGTAGATGAGCAAATTCCACATAGAACACTTACATAATTTACACACACATAAATAAAGAAAAGTAAATAATAATAACAATAATTCTAATCAGTATCACAACTATGATTTTCTTTGGAGAAGGAGGGAACTCTTTTATCATAAATAAACGATGCAGTCAGAATTGTAGTGAAATTGTCGAAGATCATTATGGAAGGACAGCTGAACCTTAATCTATGCAAATGATTGTGGTCATGTATATTTATAAACATGGAATACAATAGACTGTATAATAATTACAAATTAAAGAATTTACGTGTGGTTTCGTTTGAAGAAGGAAAAGCTCACTATAATGAATGAACGATATGTTTTTAATTATCATTTAAATGGCAATGAAGATATCAGATAAGACAGCGGATCTCTAGTCCACTGTAATAAATATACTTTAAAATGATTTTCAAGGTCGTATGTTGTCCATTATTTTTAAAATATAGATGTATAATCACAACGTAAAAATAACAGTTCAGTACTACGGCTTCTCTAAAAAGTATTTTCGTCTTTATTGCAATATTTCATTTGGTACATTTCAAATGAATAAAGAAAGACATAAGAATTAATGAATATTCGTTGGATTGTTTTCAGAAAGCATTGAGAAACAAAGATAAAATTGCTAAATATGTATTATTATAATACTGTTGCATTCATTATGAATTATTATACTTTTCGAGTTTGTCGTAATTTTATTAACGAATTCTTTGTAAAGAGGAAAGAGGAAGTTGATTTCTCTTCCAATTGATGGCTGAAGAAGTTTGGTAATTTACCAAATGAAATATTGCAATAAAGATGAAAATATTTTTTGAAACTTTGTTTTTAGAAATAAATATTTGGTATTTAACAACAAAAATATTCCGAACTCTTAATTTATTAAGAAAATTAAAGAATAAACGTCGAAGTCCCAGTTTTTCTGTTTTAAAGATACCGGAGTTCTGACTTTGAACTTAATTCTGCGTAGTGAAGCAATTGATGTAAAGCAATATCAAAAACGATAATTTGGCTAATTGCATATTGTTTCATCTTGCGTAGTAATGAATTCAAAGCCATTCAATAAATATTGTTTGCCAACTAATTGTTATTAATTGAACTTTAATTAAATATTGACTGTGTTGAATGATCATTAACATTGTAATATTAGTTTCAGCATCAGAAAATAAAATTTAAATAATTAAAAGACAGTGCATGTCATTCTTTCATTTTTTAAGTGTGTATATACTTACATATGTAAGGTCATTATAGGAATTACTTTGAAATTGAGGATAACTTCCTCTCCAAATAATTACACAATACAACCTTCTTCATGTTTTCAAAGTTTGGATTCTTATTCTGCAATATAAGTAAAATTCAATCCAAATTTCACTCTCCCATGGCACAATATACATTTAAATGTTAATATTTTTGAAATGCTATTATTATTTTGTAAGTTTGAAAAAAAAAAAAAAAGACAAAAAATAAAAATAAATAATAAGAATCTAAATTCTATTTTGGATGAAAAAGAATGCACCATTTATTGGGTTAAAGTTTATTGTAACAGGAGTTGTCTAATTGCCAACGTTATTTTGCTTTGCTATGGAGGGATTGTGTATTTATATTTTGCATTACATAATCTTTAAGGCCTTATATTGCTTTTCTGAATGAGATTTGGTATGTAGATGAATGTTTGCTAATTCCTTGTATTATTAATTCATGAAAATTTGGAGTTTAGTATTCACGTTATAGTAATTTCTAAATTAAATATTGAGCAGGACACAATGTTTGAGATTGCCTAGCATATGGCCACTTATTGTGATATGCAGTTTTTAGGGAAATACATATATTTATAATTTTCAGCTGAATATTAGTTTTTAGTCACTATAAAAGGGTTATCCTATTAATTTAATTTATTCTAATTCTTACACTTCTTCATTCAATTTTTTTTCTTGCTTGCTGTAAATTAAAAATCACTCAAAATAACCACAAATGTCATATATATAACCCGCAGTAGTTTTTTTCTCAAATATATTTGTTTCACAAACCCAACTGAAATTTATATATCCTTTGCTTCTATTTGTAATTTTGATTAAGGTGTAATGATGGCTTTTGTAGAATGTCATGAGATATTTTCTGAAATCTATAAATTAAACAGTAAATGCTTTGGTTTTCAACTAAAACAAAATATAGGGCACTGTTAATAGTGATTAAGATATCCCCCCCCCCCCCCCCAATTAGAATTGTATAGTGTGATCATTTTCAAATTCAGTTCAGATTACTTGCAAAACTTTACTTTTCCACCTATTAGGTGGAAAAGATTTATGGGCAAAAATAGAATTTTTTGCATTAATTTAAGGCAAGGAAATTAATATAGTTGTAAATATAATCCTTTTAAATAGCAATTTCTAATAATTTTATTATGTCATTTCAACTAATACACTGAAATTTGTAACAAGGGCAATTATAATGAGATCTCGGCTATTGCAATAAACAGAAGAGTTGGTGAAATTACATAGTTTATGAGCAGCTTTTCGTTGTAAAATTGATCACACAATTGAGAAATTAGGGGATGTTCATTCATTTAGTACAATAATTTAGTACATTCCAAAATCCTGAGTATGCCTTATTATATATATATATAATAAGGGTACCCAACTGCACTTGAGTTTTGCAATCAAATCAAAGTCGCATGAACTCAAGTCTGGCTATGTTGCAAGACTTCCCACCCCCTTCGACTTAACAAAGCCTGTGCAGGAGCCAACATGCAGTGTTAGCGTGACAAATGATGGCGTTGTACAACAGTTCCAAATGCTGGTAGCTTATAGGGGACAGTCTTGGAGATTACTTTGAAGGATGTTAGCAATGTGTATTGAGCATTCCTGTGTTCCTTTTTCTCCATTGGCTACACTGTATTGCCTTATTAAACAATTTCCAAATACGCGTTTTCCACTTGCCCCTTATGATGTTCCATCACTGACCCAGACCACATCAGTGGGTGCCAACCAGAAGAACATCCAACAGGCTTTCAAACATGTATTCTGGAATTGCAGTGTTGCCGCATGTTTGGCAGATAAAAAATAGTTGCCATGACTTCAATAATGGCCCATGTGTGTGTATGTAAATAAAAATAATGAGGTGTACCCAGGATTTTGGAATGTATTGTAAACATTGAATAACAAAAGTTACCTGAGCTGCAGTAATAGTTATAACAAGCAATTTTTCTTGGATGTCATTGTTACTGAGTTTGTAGTTTTAAGTAATCTTACCATCCATATTGGTATTTCGGAAAATTTCTTGGAACTTAATATTTAGGGAAGAAAATAGACTATAATTTTAATGTTCAGTACTACATAGCAAAAGTTTAAACTTCAATATTTTTATAATTTATCTTAACAACTCTTGTTGTTAAGATAAATTATGACATTTTGCATAGTAATATATTCAGATTTCAAGTATCTTCTATTTTGTTTTGCATGTTGAAGTAGTGAAATAAACAGAAACGCATCAAATTTTCAAAAAAAAAAAAAAATTCCTTGCTGGGCAGGTTTTTTTTATTTCCATGGGGATATCACAATAGACCAATGGTAGCGGTGCTCTGCTTCCCTGCCACCCATACTCTCCACACATAAACATATATATATTGATTAAAAAAAAATGATTATTTTTATACTTGTCCTCTGCTTACTTTGTAACTGTGACACACACACAAATTTACTGATAAGTTAACTTTCTACGACTCTGGATATTTGGTTGTCGGAATAAAACAACATAATTATATATAGGACTGAACATAAAGAGAAAAAAAAAAAGGTAGGATTTTTCCCATACTTAATCCTTACTAACGCTTTTTAAGTATTTTTATTTATTTGATTATTAGAGTGGAGCAACTGTATACTTCACTGAAGTAAATACTACTTCACCAATCTTGGCAATTCTTTGCATGTAAATAGTTTGGACATAAGTGATGAATTTAGTCAAATGACATTAAATTTTGATTGTTTCCATAGGAGAAATGACTGACAAATGTTTGATATGAAACTAGTTTGACAAGACTTAAGGCTTCACTTTCTACATTAAACTACACAATGGATTTTGGCAACTTTCTGTATGTCTTTATTGTAGCTGGAGGATAGTTCAGTTAAAAAAGATGGAAATCAATGATGTTCTTAGAAAGAAAGAAAAAAAAACACCAGATTTTTTTTTTCTTTTTTCTACAAACATTATTGTAATTGAGAAACTTGACATGTACTACTTAAGTTTATCAAAGGCTGTTAACTTCATTGAAATTTTATAGTATGCTTTTTTACCTTGATTATTAACTGTTTTAATTAGCCAAAATTTCATAATTAATACTTGATATTTAGTTCATTTCTAATTTTTTTTTTCCAAATTTGAACAAGTTTTAGGCAAAAAAGAAAAATGTTTTTATTCACTCGAAGAATAATTCACTTGAATTACCAGAAAAGGTAATTCTCATGACTAATGGAGGGCATTGAAATTTTGCAATTTACAAATTTTTTTTTTTTTTTCATACCTATAAGCTATCTCAGATTTTTGCAGCTAAATCTGTCAGTGGGAGCATTTTGGGGTTACAGAAATTGAGAATGTTCTTGCTTTTGTTCTTCTTGTTCTTTCTTCAAAAGTGATTTTGTTATTAATTGTTTCCAAAAAGCATTACACAACAAAGAAAAGTTTTGTTAATTGATAATCGGTAAGTTGTATTTCTATATTTAAATTTGTAAGTTGATTTCACAACAATAAGTTGAATTTGTGTATTTTTAATTTTATAAGTTAATTCTTATTGATGATTTCTATGTAAGAGAGATTAGAGTGAATAAATTTCTCTACCTCAGATTATTTGCCTGAAGAAGTTTAGCAGTCAGCTGAATAAAATATTGCTGTTAATGATGATAGTTTTAATATTGAAGTAGTATTTAAGGAAAGAATTTCTTTACAAATTAAAATTCCTTTTTATTGGGTTGGCGAATAAGTTCGTTCTGTTGTATCTAACAGTTTTATTTAATTAAAAAAAATTATAATAACAATAGATTAATCAATTATGTATTCTCAGTTACTGTTTATGACCTCCTCCCACCTCATAATTGATTAATCTATTGTTATTATAATTTTTTTTTAATTAAATAAAACTGTTAGATAAAACCGATATTCGCCAACCCAATACAATTAAAACTTTTAACACATTTCATTTGAATTGTGGTTTTTTTTTTTTTCATTTCATAGTTTTTACCTGATAAGAGAAATATCATTTGAAAATTATGTTCCAATCTTTTCAAATGGAACCAGGGAGATGGAAGGACAGCAAAATTAATTTTATTTTCATTTGATTTTAAGAGATTTACGGAAATGCTCATAATTGAAGGGAATTGCTCATCTTTCAATATTTGAATATAAGTAACATCTTGAGTTTCTAAATGTACGCTTTCTTTCCAAAACTTATCTCCAAAAATTAAACTTTTCAATAAAGCTTTTATAGCTAAATAGTGTCTGAGGTTAGGAAACCATTTAACAGGTTAATTTTCATAAGTCTGTGAACTCTCCTTGAAGTTTCTAGCTAGTTTAATTAATTAAACTTAAAACTTAATTAAAATTAATTAATTTAATTTTCTAGGAAGTTTTGATTTTGGGTTTTGGAGGAAAACAAACTAAATTCAGGTTGGAAATGGTCATTTTTAAACAAACTGCAAAATTTTCAATAATTTTTGTTTCATCTCAAGTAATTCAAATGAACTCCTCTTTTCAAATTCTCAGAGATCACAATCAAACTTGGCACGATCTCATTCTTATAATATGCATGTTCAGGATATAACTAAGGATTTCGTCCCTAGTTGCTACATGTTGGATAGGCTGAATGACTATTTGCTTTCACAACAATGTAGCAAGATCCTAAAACTCGTCATTCAGGTTATCCAGTGTATGTTGTACACTATGGCCAAGGAGCAACTAGGGATGAAATCCGTCGTTCTATCCTGAACATGCATTTTATAAGTTGTGATAAGTTTGACTGTGTGGTTTCTGAAAATTTATTATTGAAACTAATTATTTCTTTTGTTACCATATAACTAGTATTATGTATATTCAAAAGCCATTATTTCCAAAGCTCCCCCACAATGCTTTCCAAAAATCTGAATTGCTTTATACTTGGAAGTAGATATGGATTTAAAGAAATTTGCTAAAAGGTAAATAGTGGTAAAATAGGTTGAATAAAAAAAAAAATATATTTCTGCATTAAAAAGTTAGAACAAAATGTTTCTATCATCAAACACAGAAAAACTAATATTTTTCCTGATATTAGTCATAAAACACTGTAAAATGTTTGAGTTATACTCATGATATTTTACTAATGGATTTATGACTGATTTCCTAGGGTATAAACATTGTTAAACCTTTTTAATAGCCTACTTGGTTGTTTTTCATATATGAACATGAATCTAGTATTGAGGGTGAGCTAAATAATAGGATGTTCATAATTAAAGTTCATATTTCAAAAGGCTGTAACTTGGGAACTAATCACAAGAACAATTCTGTATTTGACATGAGGACATCTGCAATGATGGAATTTTCTTTGATGCAGAAATAAATCGGTTCTAAAAGTGACTTCTAGGGCATTACATGGCTCTGTAATACCATCATGGATAATGCAAATAACCAGTGCCCTCAATGACACATGGTGCGAAAGAAACTCCTATAAATGCAGGCAGCTAAGGAATGCGTCACTTCACTGCATAATGTCATTGTTACCAAAAAACCACACTCTTCTCGCTTATCTTGTTTTCCAAAATAATAACTGTGCTTTAACAGCATTGCTAGAGTTTAGGACATTAAAGGGATTAAAAATAGTCCCCGTGACTGCAAATAGTGTACAGAAAATGATCTGGAAATTTGAAGAAACAGGTTTCTGAAGAGGTCAAGCCTGGCAGAGGATGGAAACCCTTTGCATAGCAGATAGTGGAAGAAGTAGCCATAGTATTACAGGAAGAAAGGATGGCAAATGTTGTGAGAATCAACAGCACACTTGAGTGTTGGACGGTCATTAGACAAACCCATAAACATAGTTCACAAAGTTGCAAGATAAATTCTGGCTGGTTCCTTATAATATTTCGTATTCAGCAACTGTTTAATCCTGACCAAGCATATGAAAGTAGTTTCTTGCCCGGTTTGAGCTGGATAATGGCTGGCCATGGAACATTTTGTGGATTGACAAAGCTCACTTCTAACTGCATGATGATATGAATATACACAATTACACAATTTGGGAAACTACAAACCCACGCATTGTTTGATAGATTCCACTTTGTTCCCCAAAGATCATTGCTTGGTTTGGTTTTACAGTAGCTTTCATCATCGGACCTTTCTGTTTTGAAGATCTTGGTCCTGTTGGTCTTGTTATCTGCACTATTATTAGCCAGCAGGCGATTCCAACACTTTCACAGCAGTATTGTCTGGATTCAATAGTTTTCATGCAGGATGGTGCTCCACCTCATATAGTCATATCTGTCACAGTTGCTTCAGGCTCATTTTACTGAAGATAGAATCATCATTTCGTACAATCTCCATTTCGTACAACATGACCAGCATGCTCTCTGGATCTGAACTCCTGTGACTTTGACTATGGGGACATCTCAGACATTCTGTTGTGGATACATAGCCAGCTTATTGAATCTTCAAGACTAGCATTACAAGACATATCCACAACATTTTGAGTGACACTCTTTCTGTGGTTTGAGCATGCAATATTGCAATTTAGGCACGTTGCCAATAATGGAGAGCACCTTACCGGTATCAAATACATCCATTGTATTACAGTGCCCTTTATTGCCCCAGCAGCCATTTTCAAAACTGATGTTTATTTTTTGCCAGACTAAATTCAATGTCAAATATGAAGTCTTACCCAGTGGTGTAGTCGTAAAACAAAAATTTGTACCATGGTTCTTCTTTCACAAAAGGTTTATTATTATTATTATTATTATAGGGGGACCATTATTATTTTTTTTAAAAAGTGAAAATAGAGGCACTGCTCTTGCACCCTGGCACAACTACACCTTTGGTTGTACTGATGATTAGTTCCCCAGTTACAGCCTTTCAAATGGGAACTTTAATTTTGAATACCCTGTATGTTGACAATGTGATAAGTCTTTTAAAGTAGATGCAAAAAGTGTGCAGAATTAAAATAAGGAGAGGAACAGTGGAAAACCTTCCATGGACAGTGTAATTGTTACCCACAGAAAGAGCATTATGAAAATGTAACTTCAAGTATGAAACATCAATTCATTTGAACTTGACAAAGATTAATTAAAATTACCAATACAGTGAAAACTAAATTTGTACCAAGCATTGGAAAAAAGAAAACCAAAAACAGTCTTGTGTATGTGCTTTGTTTGAAAAAAAAAACTTAAATGTATACAGAATGATTCTAAATTCATAGGACAAAACTATAAGGGGTGGTAGGGCACACTAAAACAAACATTTTTTGTCAAACAGTGTATGTCTGCAACTGTCGTGTTGATGCGGTGGAGGGCACTGTTTGGTCATTGATGAAACCTGTCCAAAGATTGAGAGAGAATTGTTCATGATAAGCATGTGGCCCATTTAGCATGTGGATTTGTTGTGCACAATGCTCATGTGTGTGCAATTAAACACTCGATAAAAGTCTAGTTAACGGCACCCCAGTCGACCGGAAGTCGATCGGATGAAATCTGTTTGGAAGGCTAATGAATGGGGAAAAAATTTTGAAAGGGCCAAAATTGTTTCCAAATTTACCAATACTTACATCCTGCAGCTAAGCAGACCTAAATTTACCTAACCTACAGCTAATTGGAATAAACGCTTTGGTCCTTTGGACCTCATCAGCATGAAAGTTGTTTCCGAAGGCCGTACGAGGGGTGCCGGATACTAGACTTTAGCCAAACACTCCCTCAAATATAAACAATGTTTCATCTGTGAAGAGAACATGTGCTAGAAAATCCGGCTGCACTGCACTCTGCTGCATAAACCAGCGGTAGAAGTCTATGTGCCCATGGATAATCCTCAGCTATACATGAATTCTCTGTTAATGGAATGGATGTAATTGCTCCTAGTGCAAAATTCTCCCTATGGTGGTTTGGCTCACATACGCTAAGTGCAACAGCTCTGGTGCTTGTGTCGGGATGTTTCTCAACCTGTCGTAGAATGTAAATGCTACAGTTGCTGACATACATTGTTTAACAAAAAATGTTTGTTTTAGTGTTCCTACCACTCCTTAAAATTTGTCCTATGAATTTAGAATCGCCATATATATGTGTGTGTGTGTGTGTGTGTGTGTGTGTGTGTATGTATGTATGTATGTATGTATGTATGTTATATACAGTAGAACCTCATTATAACAGACCCTATTATAACGGACGTCGCTTATAACGGACAGTTTTAAAAAAATTTTATAATAATAATAAAGGATACTTATTTTTATCTGACAAGTTTTACATTTCCAAGCAAGCGATTAAACATCGATCGTTGTGTTGTTTTGCGTAAACATGGATGCGCTGCATGACTCTGAAGAAGCAGAATCTTCGGAGGATGAGGAAGAAGAGGTAGGAGACACTACTCAGCCTACAATTAAGGTGAGAGAAGTGAAAGACCATTTAAATTTTGTTACTCAATATGTTGAACAATCGGCAAATGAAAATGTATTATCATATTATGAAAACTTACGGCACTTCCATCAGTTATTAACTGAAGAAATAAGCAGCAAACAAACACAGCAGAAAATAAATTATTTTTTCAAAACAATAAATGTAAGCAATCAACGTGAACCAGGACCTTCTTGTTCTAAAGATTAATGCAGTGTATACGTACACATCTTTTTCAAATCAACCTACTACGTTGAAGGCTGTTTTTTATTTGATATATAATAAACACTTTTTGTGGCTAACTATTGTAGTTTCTTCTGAAATATAAATAAATCACAAAAAACCTCTTCTTCCTTAATAATATCCTTTTACTCTCAATATTTCGAATCCTTTAGCAGGACCCTTTTTAATTCTGTGGGAGGGTACTAATCGACAATTTAAACTTTTTTTTCAATTTTGTAAATTCTATAGAACCGAATTTAAAATTCACCTACCAGAAAGAAAAGGATGGAAGATTACCTTTCTTAGATACTATGTTAATCAACAGTAATAATACTATAAGTTATGAATATTACAAAAAGCCTTACCAAAGTAAACGCATGCTAAATTTTGAATCAAATCATAGAATGTCAACAAAGAGGGAGATAATTTTAAATAGTTTAAAAAGGATAACTACCTATACTGAGGAAAAAAGTAAATGGAAAGAGAAAATAGATAATCTGAAAGAACAGTTAGAAATGAATGGCTATCCCAAAGGCTTTGTTAAAGCATGTATTGATAGATTTTTTCGTACAAGAAAAATCAAGAGGACAGAGGATTTAAACAGTAATAAAGTTAAAGATTACAAGTTAATTAGGTTTCCAATTGGATTTGAGATTGATAAATATGTTAAAAACGTATTAGAAGAAAATAAAATTAGAATTGTTTTTTATAAGGGAAACTTATTGTTCAAAAAAAGAAGACAAGAAAAAATCAATAAATTGCACAAAATGGGTGTGATATATACTTTGAAATGTAGAGACTGTGGGGGGTTATATATTGGAAGTTCTGGAAGGGCATTTAAAGAAAGGTTAACAGAGCATACTAATGCATGTAGGGACAATCATCCAGAGCTGTCAGATTGGGCATTTCATTCAATAAATTCATCACATAATCCGGATCCTATTATCGATATTATATATATATCCCAAAATGAGGCAGAAAGGTTTTTATTGGAATCAGGTTTTATTAATCTAACAAATTGTATCAACAAAATTAAGGCACTAAAAATGAGTCAAATTTCATTCAGCTTTTTTGAAAAAATTGTAAAGAACAACAAAATTTTGAAACAAAAATTAGATTTGAAATAAGAAATTGCTCCTAAATGCATTTAATAAAGTTTTTTCAAGTTTGGTTTGTTAAAAGAAAGTACGATTGTTTTCAAGTTTGGGTTTGTTTCATGATTATTGTTAAAAGAAAGTAAGATTGTTATTCACGTAAGTTTAAATGAAGTTATTACTTTATTGTTAAAAGAAAGTAAGATTGTTGTTCAAGAAAGTAAGAATGTTATTCACGTAAGTTTTGTACCATGTTTGTTCACGATTGGAATTCTGTTTTAAATGTTTAGAGATAATGTTAGTTATCTCGACATTTTCTGTAATCTCTAAGAAGAAGGGTCCTGCTAAAGGATTCGAAATATTGAGAGTAAAAGGATATTATTAAGGAAGAAGAGGTTTTTTGTGATTTATTTATATTTCAGAAGGAAGATGAATTTTTAGGCTTTCATTATATTATTGTAGTTTCATTGATGTACACCCTGCTGCATTACACTCCTATAAGAATTATTTGTTATAAACCGGACTTTCATTAAAACGGACAACCTTCAGCCCCAATTAGTCCGTTATAATGAGGTTCTACTGTATATATATTTTTTTTCCTCTCTCTCCTTCTAACTTTGAAGAGCTTTATTTTTCAACTTCTTTGTTATATAGAGAAGCCAGGTTTTCCTTTGTACCGAAAGATAGTTCAGTGTTTCTTCTACTTGTCTTCAAAGTTTGATAGCTAAATAACAATTTTCAATTAAGTTACATCCCATAAACATTTTGATATAGCACCTAGTCACCATAGTTGACAACCCTGCTTTACTTTCACTCCTGCATTTGTTCATTCACTATGCTTATCTTATTACTTTCAATTGTTGACAATGAATTATTGTTAATTAAAAAGATTATTTCTCAAGGATTTTCTCAAAGGTGCTGCTCTGAGCTTTGGGCCCATTTACCCCATACGGAATAATGCAACTACAGTGGAGCACCTTTTATACGTTTTTCAAGGGACTGAGAAATAAAAATGTATAAATGAAAAAACATAAGCAGAATTCACAAAAGTTAAGAACAATTTCATAATAACAAACAATAAAAAGTCAGAGGTAAATTAAAATATTATATGAAAATGAAATACAAGAGGTATGTAATACAAAACTTTTTATTCCGGATTTAATTTACAACTAGTAATATTATTCATATTCATTCAGCATTTACAAAATATTTTATTATTTTAGGTTGTAGGGCTTTTTTGGAATGCACAGAAAAAATTCATTGTGCACAGTTAAAAGTGCTATCTTAACTTTATCATTTAAATCGCTGCTAATGAGGTATTCTTGAGTGGCCTTTTCTAAGACTGGACAATCGGCAGGTGGGAATCTCAGGTTGAAATTCGCATTTTCTCTCTTCTTGAGTTCTTGAAAAAATCGTATAAATGAAATTTACAATTTCCAGAAAATGTATAAATGAAATTATTTAACGTTAATATGCATTGGATTTTGCAGGGAACATTCAAAAAAACATATAAATGATAAAAACGTATAAACGGTGCTCCACTGTAGTTAAAAAATAAAGATTTATTGATTGATTTTTATTAATTAGCCCGTCATTGTTGTAAAAATTATAGTTGGTAAATATATTAAAATCTCTTGGCACCAAGAGGGAAAAGAAAATTCTTAATCTACTGCTGTGTTTTCAGTTGTGAAAGAAGTTTTTGTTATTTGACTAGTATTAACAAGTACGGGTGATGATTGATTATCACAAATGCTGATAATCAATCTGATAACTGATTAACAAAATATATAATGTCTTTATGACAAACCAAAAAAGGAAAAATGAGTTAGTATATTATTGGTGGAGGGCGGGGATTTTTCCACGCTCCATTGTCCTCCAAACGGGTCCTAGAGTCTACCCAGCTGTCTGTTGAATAGTACCAAGTTCCTTTCCCGATGGTTGAAGACTGGCAGGCAGACAGGCATCGGTCTGACCACCCGAAGGCAACTTAGTCTTGTTGGTCACGAAGCCTTACCTCCTGTGATCCCTAAGATCTGTAGTGGGACACTTTAACTTAATAATATTATTATTAGTGGGTTAAATCCAATCATCCACTAATCCCTGCCTGATAACTTTATTTTCTGATTATTACCTTATCATTAGGACTATAATTTCTATATTATCCATTATTAGTTGAGGTTACTCAAGTGGAGCAAATGGTTTAGAATTGACAGGAATTCCTAATCAGATCAAATGTAAACAAGACTCTTGACTCCCTATTGAGTTTCAGAGGAAAAGAAAATATTCGTTTAATTTTGCTTTAGCCCCTTTTCTTTGGGTTTGAAAATATTCTTTATGAAGCATCACAATAAATCAATGAACAGTGTTTTTGTACGATTCTAATCGGGATTAGTCCTAGTTGCTCATATTTTGTTACTAATAACAGTATGTTTTACAGTGTATGAACTAATGTTAGAAAATTGTTGAAATTTTAAAAATGTTTATATAGAATTTTTTAATGTTTATATTTATATATCTAAATGTTTATAACAGGAATTTACTGCAGGCATAACAAACAAATTAATAGGTTGCTATCCATCAGATGATACAAAAGATATTACATTAGTGCGAGTATATGGTGTTGGAACAGAGCATTTCCTGGATCGGGATATGGAAATTAGGAGTTTGAAGGCAAGTGAAGAATTTAATTTTATTAATTCATGCCTCCTTATCCCATAAAATTAATGAAAAGTTTTATTTATTTTAGGATGGGGCTATTGAGGCAATTTTCTGATCACCTGTTAAAGGAGACCTGAAATTAGAAAGTTCTTAATTTATTTCTGATGTGATTAACCCTGTTAACTAGAATAAATAATCGGTCATTATTTTCATTCTATTCCCTTCTATATGTGCTTACTGCCTTTTGTTTGGGATTGTTTTTAAAGATTTTGACATCATATTATAATCTCAATTTATTGTGGATTTGTTCATGACCATTTACCTTTCAGAATATTTTTCATTTTGGGAAATGACAAGCCACCAACGGATTGTAATGAATGACTTAGATGGTCAGTTATTTTCAAAGTGCAGGCATATAGCCTTGATGTCATATTCATCTAGCCACTGTTTACTGTTGTGATAGGGTAATCAAAATCTGTTAATAACTAAACAGAAATGAAGCACAGTTCAGGAAAGAAGGAAAACTATTATATAGGCAGATTCGCAATTGCATTGTTCCAGATGTACCAGCATGATTAATTTCATCTTTTACCTAAAATTTCACTGAACATCAATCCTAGAAGTTTTTGGCCAGTTTTTAATCAATAAAGCCTTGGAGAAGAAATAATTTAATGCTTCTCTAATTTAATTATTGTTTCTAATTCTAAGAGAACTTAAAATGAAATTTAATATATGCGATTTCCTTTTGTCTGTCTTAAAATTCTTAAAAATAAACAAATAATAGTATAAGTTAAGCCCTTGACTGACTAATCATTCAGTAAAAAGGACATAAAAAGACAGTAACAGAAGCATCAGTTGGCCATAGTTAAAGTATCCCTATTTAGAGCTCTGTAGCTCCAACTAATAAGCAGAATGCCATCAGAATTATGAAGTAGACTATTCCAGCACCAGGGAAAGGATTCCACAACAAAAGAAATTTTAGTTCCAAAATCTGCCAATAAGATGAAATATGACAATGTAAAAGAGGAAATGCTGGGCAAATATCAACAAATAAATAACTAAAACAAAGCTAGGATGAAAATTCAGATTTTTTATATTTGTTCTTTTTGAATACTGAAACAGAAATTAAACTAATGTGCTAGAGAAATTTTGTCAAAGCTCATTCACGGTTGCTGATGAAGTTGATTTTGATGCAATTTCCATTGTTTTGGATTAGAAATTGCATCTAATATGCAGTGTGATTGACTGCAGAATGAAACATCTTGTTAGTAATGTTCCTCACATGCTGTGTGATGTTGTCCAAGGACATTTAAGACAGCCAGGTTAGGGGCATTTCGTCAAGTCATCGACCTTCAGGTAACCCCACAATCAAAAATTATATGGTTTAAGGTCAGGCAAGCATTGTGGCCAAGCAGTGGGAAAGATGACTCGTTCTTCACTAATGACTCGTTCTGTCATAACAGCTGCTGTATTGGACGTGCAATAGGAGGAGAATCCCATCTTGCATAAAAATTGTTATCCAGATATCCTCTTTGCTGCAGTTCAGGAATAATGAAACTATGCAGCATATGAAGATATCTTTGTGCTGTATAAACAGGTGGTTGCTCCTGATGGGTGAAATTCCTCGAAAAAGAATGGTCCTAGAATGAAATTTGAAGTAACACCACCCCAATAGATTAGTTTCAGTGAGTGCAATGAGATTTGCTGAATAACATGTGCATTTGAAGCTCATATGTGGTGGTTTTGAGTGTTGACATTCCTGTTGAGATAAAAATGAACCTAATCTCCCCACAAAATGCACATTGGTCGGGCATCGTCCACTTCCATTCTGGCCTAAAATGTTAGAGCAAATGACAGTCCTGTTTCATGATAAGCTCACTGCAGCTTATCATGAATGGATATTAGTGGATTAGTTTCTGAAGAAGTTCCCACACAGTGAATAAGAATATCCAGTTGCCTTCATGCCCCCTATGTGCTGCTAATAGCATTATCCATGGATCAGTTGACTACAGCAGTTACAACTTCCTCTGCTGTCCGAGCTAAAATAGGCTCCCTTCCTCTTCCAGGATTAACTTGCAAAGATTTCTTCAGATTTGTTTATCGTCCTTTGAACTGCCGCAGCTGATTAAGGACCTTTTACATAAGTTCTTACCTCGTCAAAATTCACACAGAGCAGCTGCTGCATTGCATCCTTAAAGGTTAAAGAACTTCACAAATAAAGAACGTTCAGGCAGAGTAAGATGCATTTTTTAACAGTAAACATACAGAATACAGTTGCAACGTGTGTATTGTGTCTTTATGGCTATCTGCTGCTGGGAAAATGCAAATTTACAATTCTCTTAGGTGCAGTATGACACTTTTTTTTATTTTAAAAATAACATTTTAGGCCAATTCAGTTTCTGTCTGTTTTTGAAAAGAGCAGACCTAAAAATTTGAAATTTCATCTTATCTTTGTTTTCATTATTTGTTGATGCTTTTGTCATGCATTTCCTTTTGTACAGTACCATATTTCACCCTACTGCAACTTTTGAAACTAAAATGTTTTTTTGTAGTGGAATACTTCTTCCGAAGCCTGGAATAGTCTGTTTCCTAATTCTTGTGACATTCTGCTTATTAGTTGGAGCTACAGAAAATTTTGTATAGAGATACTTACATTATTCCAAATGGTCATGTAATAAAAGGTTAATGTTAGACTTTAATCCATTTGTAATTGCATTGTCTAGCTACACGTATCCAAAATTTGATGGCTGAAATGTATGACAAAAAAATTGAAAAGATTAAGGACAGCAGTAACAGAATTGAATTAGTATTGTTGTGCAAACTATTCTAATCGCTTACTCATTTTAGTAATCTTAATCATTTTCCACTAACATACACCACTGCTTATTGAAAGTGCAACATCAAGAAAAGCTGGATCAATATGATTGAACTTTTGCCTAATTGGGAGGGAATAGTAGTAGGAGGAAACAATTTTACAAAATAGCATGCAGGCATCTTTTGTTTTCTAGGCCCACCCATTGAACCATCTTGGTATCAAAGAAGTATGTGTAGACCATTATACCATAAATGACTTGTTTCTGGACCAATGTAACATTACTATTGAAAGACCATGCCATGTCAAAAAAAATTCTCATCTTCCTATATGTACAGGTTTTTATTTTCAATCATACTGAAAAGTGCGTCTGTGGGAAGATGTTATGTCCGTACATGATATTGCTACTAATGTAGGCTACAGTCAGAGCATAGTTATATGTATATAATATCAATGGGAAGGTGGTATTATAATAATCTATGTTCAATGTTGCACCATGAACAGGAAAACTGCCACCTTCTCTGCATGGCTGTAGCTAACTTCTCCCGATTTCTGACATATTAGCATGATACAAACAAAATGTATCAGTTAACGACTCCTGGATGTCGATTCATTATTTTTTTGGCATTGTCACAATGGCAAGTTTCTACTTGAAACTTCATATTTTGTCTATTGCAGGGATGAGAAAAACAATGAGCATAGTGAGAATTTACGCAAATGGATGTGACAACCACTAGAGGGGGGGGGGTTAAAAGCTGAATTTTGAAAATTAACACAAAATGGAGCCAAAATCAAATAGGCTTTGCAAGTCTATTTTGTAGGATAAGGCAGTTGAAAAGATGCTGTCGATTAATCTAAATTGCAATTAATCAATTTATCAAATGCTTGATGAGAGACTTAGAATTTACTGCGATGTTTCTGAAAATGAAGAGGAAGATGAAAAAGTTTGCAGAAATGCCATTCAACATTCAATATTATTAAGGACAAATTCATTAATCAAGGTGAAATAATAGAAGAACACCTTATATCTTGGAAATGATGATGAAGAGGCAACTGCAACTAGCTCTGAAGAAAGCCCACCTGAACAGCTGTCTACTGACTTCACCCGGATTCTTTGCCTCAAAAGGAGCTCAGCGCCAGTAGATGCTATGCAGAATCCACATACGAAAAGATAGGACTTTGTGGTTCAGGAGAACCATACTGTTACACAGACAATGAGAAAATTCTGACAAGACTGACATTTCATCAAGTTTGCTATCAGGAAAGTAAAAGGGGTAAAAAATTGACCAGAGAAATTTTGTGTTGTCAGTTTATACTGATGTTCTTTGAAAATGCCAGAGAACAAAGACAAATTGTGTATTATTAGAATTTTAAGAAACTGGGCATGCATTGCCGCAAATCAAATTAGACTGGGCATTTGCTTTTCAAAAACGTTTCTGGAAACATTCAAAAGGAATTACAATAGTGTCATTAGGAAAATTATCAAGTACTTAATTAAAGCAGAAGTTCGAGACAATGAAGCCACACAAAATGAAGCAGTGGTCCATGTGCAGCATGTAAATGAGTTACTTCAAAATCAAAATATAGATGGCTCCAATGTGTGGAACACAGATCAAAGTATTTGAATATGAAATGATTACATCAAGAACAGTATCTCACCGAGGAGAGCAGGATACATGGACCAGATACCAGTCTTCTAATTCCCTTACTCATTCCTATACCATTCAAATTCACATTTCTTTGTGTGAAGGTTTAGGGGTAAAAAAAATGTATTTTTGCTTTCAGGAAAAAAAGACTCGTTTGGATCTTTCAATTTAAGCTTCGATTGAAAGATATACACCTCCAAATCTTTTTATTGATGCAAGTTCTTCTAAAAGTTGACAAAAGATCATGTGGATAATTGGTACAACAACATTTTTGCTCTTGATGTGCAAGATAGACCTAAAAAAACTGTAACTTCTTGATTCCTAGTCTGCTCAAACAGATACCAATATCCCAATAGAAGTAATTCCAAATAAAAATATTATTGCTTCCATAATACCACCAAAAGCTGCAAAGTATATTCAACTGTTGGATGTTTATTTTTTCTGTCAATACAAATCGGTCATTAGAAAAATCGAACAGAAGATAAGAGGCAATACGAAATCAATATGAAAAACGAAAATGGCTAACTGCAATGTTCCAAATTGAATGTTTCCAGTTCTGCAGCATAGATCGGCAAAAACTTAACAGACATTTCATAATAAGAATACATTCCAGTGTATATAATTAATTTTGTTCTGATAAATTTCAAAACATGATATGGAAACAGGCCTTTTACAATATTGGTGTTGATTTTGAATCTTTTGAAAACGTGTTGGAGCTAACATTCAATATGAAAGCGGCTAACTGAATGTTCCAAATTGTCAAGAAATGCTTTTTTTTTGTGTTCCCATTATGATAAAACACTTTGCCTTGTCCACTTGATAGGTGAAAATGAGCCACATTTTCACGCTGTGCATTAGCTTCCCCAATTTGTTTTTCCCTCATACAAGGCTCTGTATTAGTTACATTGGCTCTGATCGTCTTTATTACGGTTAAGTTTTGTCATAAAACATGTATATCCTATCTGCCAAAATGATTTACAAAATATTGCATTTTCTGATTCTGTGGCTTTTAAACCCAACCCTAGCAGTTGTCACATCCATTTGCATAAATTCTCACAATGTTCATGGTTTTTCTGTCCTTGCAATAGGTAAAATATGAAGTTTCAAGTAGAAACTTTGTTTCAAGTTCAAAGCCTTCCCTTGTAAGAACTTGTTTCTCCTTCAGAGTCACTTCAACTACATAAAGATAAGTTTTGGTAGATGGCAACCAGAGGCCTCATCTAGTCCAATGACTAGTCCGAGTCCATGCTTTTCCTGTTTTGTCTCCATGATTCTCAAAGTGGAGGCCTTAATCCCAGGATTCTCTTTCCAACAGACAGATAGCCTCACTTGAGCTGAAGACTTTACCGGAGCATTATCTAGTCTATTTGGGAATCTTAGTGACTTCAATAGCAGAAAGGCACTATTCCTTCCTTTAAGTTGTAAAACAAAAGTTAATTCAAAAATTAGATGATATGCTCGTTATTTATAGCAGCATCAAAATCGTTAATTTTTTCATTGCAGTCTCAAAAATGTCATGAAAATTATAAAAAAAGCTGTTCAAAGTTAACAGAGCATTAAAAATTTCTTAATATTAAGTGTGGGTGTCACTTCGTTTACATTTTGCAGTATCTTAATCCATTGTTACATTGTCAAAGAAGAAATAAAAAAAAAATAACTTCATTCTTTTCTCCTTAAATTTATTTCAGAAATTTTCATCACAGATGTTGCTTCAGATTTCCTCATTTAAAAAAAAAATAAATAAAAAAAAAACCACTAAAAATCCATTTGAATTTAAATGTTAGATTTCAGAATTTTGTTGTTACCACGAGGAATCTTTAAATATGTACAGGCATAATGATAAAATAATGTTGTTCAATATAAGCTGATTTCAATAACTTTAATTACTGACTGATAATAAATGTTATGAAACATTTATGCTCTCCTAGAGCCCTGCTGTTGATTGACTTGTTGGACTCTAACTCAATAGGGATGTTTAAGGTCTCTGGGTCGAGGCTGGAAAAGTCACGTGACGTAGGTGTGTCACTTCTAAAAACATGCTAAGATTACCAAAGCACCTCTGTATATAAAAGATTTCTCAACTTTAAATATATTGAATAATCGGCATACAATTAAGGAGGCGTATGGAAATAATGTAGATACATTATTTCTAGATGAAAGGAATAGAACAAATTTCTCTTTAAATATATTTATGCCTTTCATCTAGAAATGACGTATCTACATTATTTCCATACGCCTCCTTAATTGTATGCCGATTATTCAATATGTTTAAAGTTGAGAAATCTTTTATGTACAGAGGTGCTTTGGTAATCTTAGCATGTTTTTAGAAGTGACACACCTACGTCACGTGACTTTTCCAGCCTCGACCCAGAGACCTTAAACATCCCCATTGAATTGAATTTGTGATCAATTCAATCGTATTGAAAAAAAGTACTATTAATATTAAAAACAATCCAAAACATTATTAATACCAATGTTAACTTTGCACTGAAGTTAATATATCTTTATGGAGTAGAACAATTGCCATTTAAGATTTTAGCCATTACTTAAAAAAATTACCTGCTGTTCATTTTACTAAGTAGAAGTGATTAGATTAATGAGCTTATATTAAACTAAATGTGAGAGACTTAAGAGGCAGGTGTCTAATCAGCAAAATTAAAAATCGGTGCCTGTAATTTGATGGAGATCAATCATCCATGCCAAAATAAAGATCCTTCTGGATCTGGTGAGACATGAAGGGTGTGTTATTTTATGAGCTGCTATAGGCACTTGCTGTTGAGGGCTGTGGTTGTCAGTTAAATCATTTGGCTAACGAAATCAAACGAAAAGATCAGGAAGCTGGTAGGTCATCTTTGCTGCATGAAAACACTAGGCCATGTATTGCTCTTAACCATCTTTAACTTGTGACTGGGATGTTCTCCCACAAGCAGAATATTCATCAAACTTAGCACCTTCAGATTATCATTTGTTCTGGTCGATGCAGAATTTGCTAACTGGACAGTGTTTTCAAGATGTGGCTGAAATACAAAAATTTCATTGCCTCCAAGCCAATTTTTTGCAAAGGAATCTGAAACTAACCCAGGAAATGGCAGAAGGTCATAGAAAGTGAGAGCAAATATTTTGATTGAATTGCATTTTATATATTACGAAAAAAAAAAAAAAAAAAAGAAGAAAAAAATCCAGACTACTTGCAGAAAAAAAAAATGACAAACTTTTGCATACAGCTAATAAATTAATGTTTATCTCTCTTTTTATTTAAGCATAAGCAACACTTTAAACGTATTGCAAGTTACAGCTTTCCATGTTATGTACTTTAATCAACTTTTAGTTGTAATGTTTTGAAAATAATGTGATGTTGCTTAGGATATTCTTCCTTGGAGTAACTAACATATGTTACTTATCATTGTTAGCAATCACTTTTGGCATTTTGCAAATACTTCCACTAGAATTTAAATACGAATCCAATCTACAATCTCCCTTTTTATTTATTTATTAATGTACATTTTTTTTTAACAGCTACTTCATCCAGTAGGATGTGCACCACGTCTTCATGCTGTATTTTCTAATGGTTTATGTTATGATTATATTGATGGTGAGGAGATAGACGTCACTATGTTGCAGAATGAAAGCATTTCTAGGTTTGAAAAATTATTACTTTTGTTACACATTTAATTTCTTAATTAATGTTTATTATTTGAAAAAAAAAATATTTTACTGGTTTTTTTAAAAATACACTTAAAACTTGTTTCACTATCGTCTTTTTTTTTTTTTTTTTCATATTAATAATGCAGTCCAGGTGAAAAATTAAATTGCCAAAAAAAAAAGCATTTCATAACATTTGACTTAATCTCTAGGATCATTTGTGATGCGTTATAGAGAAATGGTGAATACTTGGCCATTTTTTATGGTAACCTAAGGTCTTCAACAACAGATCAAGCTGGAATGTGTTCTTAAGCTGTTGAACGACCTAATTTGTAAAAGTTCAGTTGTGAAGTGTGTTGCAGCAGTTATTACATAAACTTTCTATAAATATATCTGTTTATTACACGTGGTATAGGAAAAATGGGAATCTCAAACTTCAATTTGTTGATTAGACTGTTACACAATCTCAAAGAACTTATAAGCATAAATCTTCAAACATTAAATTTGATGATGCATAGTTAATGAGATATATCTTAGATATTGAAAATAAAATGGTAATCTGCATTGCTTATGTGGCCAAAACCAGCATGGCCAATGGATATGCTTTTGACTTATATGTTGATGTTTTAGCATGCCATAAACACAAGAAAATATGCAGTTCCTCTAAATTTAAAATATGTATGCACTACTAGTTCAAACCAGATCATGTGTTCTGTTCAGTTTGGTTTTGTGTTTTAGAAAACTGCCGATTCACTTTTGTTTTGGTTTAAGATCCAGAAGGCTTTATAGTCATATTTTAAGTTAATGTCTATTCTGCATTCGTTTTGCATCTTTAACATCTTATGTGCAGATTTCAAAGGCCTAAAATAGAAATAAATAAATGAGAGGATTTTTTTTATTTTTTTCTAATTTAAACAGACTTGTTGCTAAGGAATTAGCCAAGCTTCATAAAGTGTCAGTTCCTGAAAGCATGTCAAATTCACCTTGCCTTTTTCCAAAGATGTGGAGATTCTTTTCACTCATCCCAAACACTTACACTATTCAAGAAAAAAATGACTGGTAAGTTTTGTCCATTATTCTACAATAGTTTTTTTTTTTAAGGTTTTTACCTTTTTCAGGCAACAGAACACTTGAAATAAGAATTGCTGAAAAAGATGTATAAGTTAGTCAGTTTCACCCAACATAAGCACCTCACACACCATGCAACAAAATGATACATCTAACATAGTGTATTGGATCCCATGTAACCAGTGCCCCTCTGGCTACGTGGGACAAACATCCGGACCCTTATCTACAGATCAAGGAACACAAGCATAGACTCCACATGTTCATATACAGTAACACATTACAATGAGACTGGACACCCCATATTCTCAGCTGTCAAACCCCTCTCCCACCACAATAAACAATCCCACTGACTCCTAGCTGAATCTTTCTACACAATCCAGCTTAAGGCCTACAATCCTATCACCAGTGGGCAAAATGTCTGTCACTATTGCTAAACCTCCTTAATCCCTTCACTCCCCTTGCGCCCACTATGTATTCTCACCTCATGTTGTCCTAAGTGTTTTGTGATGTCCTACATGTTTGTGCTATCCCTGAAGATAAAATGTTCTCAGTATTCTGAAACTGTCAGTTTATTACCATTTTAATCCTGTTAATTCTTTTTATAAGTGCATTTTATTTACATTTTTCTGTTTAGTTAAAATTGATTCCTTGAAAGAATCCAAAACTTACACAAATTCTTATGGATTCTTGCTGCTTTTCTTATAATTTTTAACTTTAAATCAAGGCAGTTTACTACAAACTGTCTTGCAATTGAGGGGTTTCTTAAATGTTTTGCAAACATTACAAATGTTGCACAATCAAAAAAAAAAAAAAAAAAAAAGTGAACTACTGAGGGGTCATTGCATGTCAAATGAACATGAAAAAAAACTATTTTAAACCTTTGTCTCAGATTGTCATGATTTTTGTGAATAGGGTGTACCCATAGAAAGTATGAAAAATCCAAATTTTTTGATATTTTTGACTGTTTTTGCAGCCGTTCAAGTATTATGTAAGCATATTTTAGTCATTTTAGACCCCCTCCCCCCTTTGTAAGCAAAAATAAGCAGATGCCAGATTTCCCCCACCTTGAATGCTTACGTAATACTTGAACAACCCCTTTTATGTTTTTTAATTGAATTTCCAAACTGGCAAAAAATGACAAATTTTGAGCACTCCTTTTACACAAATTGTTCGTATTTGAGCAACCTTTTGTCCTAGAGCTGAACTAGGTATCCTTTTAAAGCCTTAGAAAATAGCTTTTATGTGAAATGTCATATTAGGGGTTTTGGAAGAAAAAATAATTGAACAAATTTCAATTTTGAAAATCTCAAAGTCCATTTTATATTTTTCCCAGAAAAATATATGTAAAGCATGGTTATTTTCTTAGCATTTTTCTAAAATTTTAAGCTAGGGTGCAAATGGGGCCATGTTTATTTATAATTTTAAAGACAACTCTGCAGCTGAAATATTGATGCAGATAATGTAAAATACTGTGCTTTTTATTTGAGTTTTCATGAAATTTACACAAAGTAGGAGTACGTTCAGTATTTAAACGAAACACTTCTGAAGTTATAGATAATCATATTCCAATATTAAAGCATTTTTATGCCCCCCCCCCCCCTTATTATTTAATACAACATTTATTTTTAATTACAAAATTCTTCAGTTTCAACAGTGTGTGATCTTCAATCAAACTGAAGGTTTACTGATTATTGGTTCCATAATGTGCACCCCTGTTGAGGTTGAAAGAAGTAAGGTAAAATGGCATATATGAGGGGTATTTTTTAAGTAAGGTCTGATTTGCTCTAGCTCAGTAAATTTCGTGCACCTGTTGAAATGTGTATGCAGGGCAGCTCCCGGCATTCCTTGCACACAAATAAAATGCCATTTTATGTCATAGCGTTACCTTGTACGGTTACACTGCGAGGTTAAAATGTTCAAGCAACACAATGGCCTGCCGACTGTGAAATACGGTCTGTGATTCGACTTTTGACTGCAAGGAATATGTCAGCAACGGACATTCATTGCCAAATATGCGAATTATATGGCCCTAATGCAATGAGTGACAGCAACGTGCGTAAATGGGTGAGATTGTTCCAAGACGGGTCGGACAGTGTTCTTGATGAAACATGGTCAGGGCGACCTTCTGTAATCACAGACGAGTTGGTAGTGGCAGTTGATGTCAAAATTCATAAAGACAGGCGATGCACGATTTGCATTTTGTCATTGGAATTTCCACAAATGTGCT
Source organism: Thereuonema tuberculata (assembly GCA_023159025.1). Taxonomy (NCBI): domain Eukaryota; kingdom Metazoa; phylum Arthropoda; class Chilopoda; order Scutigeromorpha; family Scutigeridae; genus Thereuonema; species Thereuonema tuberculata. The sequence goes on from JAFIDM010009631.1 coordinate 114,689,984, forward strand.
ACCTGAAAGAGTTTCTCGGCGGACAGTGGTTTGACACAGATGAAGTGAAAACAGCGGTTGTCTTCACAGGCGGCTGATTTCTCTGACATCGGCATACAAAAACTGATAGAACGTTATGATAAGTGTTTAAACAAACAAGGAAATTATGTTGAAAAATAGCTTAATGTTTCAGGAATAAAATAAAAAAAAAATTTGACACTATCTTTACTAGTTTTGGTTTTATTGAAAAACAGACCTTAAAAAATACTCCTTGTAGCATGTCATAATAAGCAGACACCACCACTCCTGTCCTCTTATCCTGTGGATTCAGGTCTGTCTAATGTAAGCCTTCAGACCAGCAACATACACAAACGTCATTATTTGATTTACCAGTGATGTTAAATCATATTTAACAATTGAACTAATAATGTTCTCTTATTTAGTTCAGTGGACATATTTTTTAAGTGAATTAGTGTTTTTTTATAAGCATTTAAAGTATTGAGCAAATTGTTTAGTTACAGTGTTATAAGTTATAGTATAAAGTGAATCTTTTATTGCAAAGATATCTTTATCTTTCTATTTAATTGTATATAGGGCTAGCCAGTTACATTAAACTTCTCTAAAATGTCAGAAAAAGTGAAAGATTGGACTAATGCAAAGTTGCTGCATTGCTTTCTCTGAAACAAATCACAAGTGTAGCTTAAAATTTTTAAAGAAATTAACAAAAACGTTTGAAGATTTTGAAGGCATGAAAATCTGTGGCAAATGTAGGAAGAAATTAGAACAGGATTACAGATCAAAAGCTGATGTTTGTATAGAGGATAATCATGATGTGAAATCAGGGCCAAGTAGTAGTGAGAATCTGTAGAATCTCTTATTTGCTGGTGTTAAATCAGTCCCTCAAATTGATAGGAGATTCACCCATCATTAAGAAAAAAGAAAAAAAATCTGACGGTTTCAGGATGCCAAAACCATAAATGACACTCAGAAAATCCACTCTGTTTATCTCACTTAGAATCAAGAACCAAACTTTACTCTGTTGCAGTAAATAAGTTCATGCAGTCTCTGAAAAAGCTGCTGTCAACTGTGAGCCACAGTCTGTCAGTTCTGGTTACATTACAGCTGACCATGTAGAGCAGTGGTCGGCAACCTTTTGTTGTAAGAGGGCCAAATATTTTATGTGGGGATTACTGCGGGCCGCACTTGGGCCATACGTCACTACAGTATAGTATATTGACAGGGCCGGCGTTAGGCCTCAGGCAAGATGAATCTTATTTTATTTACCTTGACAATCTTATTTTAACAACCAAAAAAAAAAAAAATTATACTGATACTGAGTAAACCTCTAAGGCGCCTCGTGGGCCGCATCAAAACGCTTCGCGGGCCGCGGGTTGCCGACCGGTGATGTAGAGTATGCTTCTGTGTTGTCTATTTTCTTGGGTAACTTCTTTATAGCTATTTTACAGTAGCTCTGTTTAAATGTTTTGTATTCAGATTGTCAGTGGAGATTAAATTACATTAAGAGAAACTTCACTACATTAAAAAAAAAATCATTTTATAAGTGATACTTCATAGCTTCCAACTGCAAGGTTAATTTGAAAATTATGGATAAATATGACTCCATTCAGGTCCCATCTTGAAACTGGGAGAATGCTAAGAAAATAGCCATTCCAGAAATAATATAAAATGGACTTTTTGAGGTTTTTCAAACTGAAAATTTTGGCATATGCTCAAATGGTTTCATCCAAAATGGATAAAAGGGGAAACACTGATCAAAAATATCGGGCATCCTCTGCAATAGTGAACTGAAACCTAGATGGCACGACGACATCATGTATCATTTTTAAAGGAGGCAGGGAGTCGCATGTGTTGTTAATTAATTCTAAGTAACAGCCGAATGGATTTATCAGCAGAGCTTGGTGATTTTGAATGTGGATTGCTCATTGGCTGCCACTTGAGTAATAAGTCTGTCGGGGACATTTCAATCCTTCTAAAGTTTCCAAAATTGACTGTTGGTGATGTGATTGTGAAGTGAAAACAGGAAGGCACAACCACAACAACTGCAAAAACTGGTAAGCGACATATACTGATAGACCAGGACCATCGAGTGTTGAAGAAGGTGGTTTGTGCAAATAGCCAGACATTGATTGAAAGAATCACCTGTAAGTTTCACAGTAGTACTAACACTAAGCAGCACCATGACTGTTCGTTGAGAGGTCAGGGGAATGGGGTTTCATAGTCAAGCAGCTGCTCACAAACCAAACATTTCCCCTTTGAATGCAAAGCACCACAGTGTGTAAAAAGCAACACCACTGGACAGTAGAAACGTATGACATGAAGTGATGAATTGTGCTTTACCATGTGGCGGTCTGATAGGAGGGTTTGGGTGTTGCGAACACCCATGGAATGACATCTGCCATGTGCAGTGCCAACAGTAAAGTTTGGAGAAGGTGACATTATGGTGTGGAGGGGTGTTTTTCATAGAATGGACTCTGCCCTCTTGTACCACTGCACAACAATGTAAATGCAGAAGGGTATAAGGACATTTTGACCAGTTACATACTGCCTATGGTAGAGGACCACTTTTGTGATGACCATTGCCTAACCAGCATGATAACGCTCTGTGTTGTAAAGAGAGGTCTTTGAGGGAATGGATTGTGGACAATGAGGTTCCGAAAATAGACTGGCCTGCCAATCCATTTCCTGACCTGAACTCAATCGGACACATATGGGAGGAATTATAATTTCAACTTTGATCCAGATCCCAAAGTCCCAAAACACGACCTGCTCTGGCTATAGCTCTTAGGAAGAATGGGCTGCAATTCCTCAAGACAGTCAGGCACCTCGTGGAAAGTTTCCCAGCATAGTCACAGCTGTGTTAAGGCAAAGGGCAGATCTACTCCATTTTAATGTCCATTACTGGAGAATGTGTCGTGGGGAAAGTCTGACTATGGTTTCGGGAAGATGTCCGGATGTTTTTGATCACATAGTGTAACACCTACTTGAGCTCTATAGCACAAAGGGTTGCTGAGTAGTACAGTCTATGTACATAGGAGTTCATTCAAATTTTTTTTTTTTCATACTTTCCATAGGTACAGCTTAAATAGAAAAAAAACAATCATAGCAATCTAAGATCTAGGTTCAGACATCTCATTTGATTTGATATGGAATGGCCCAAGCTATATAAATAAGAAATCTCATTTATAGTTCATTTCAGATTTCTGTGGACCATTGTTAGGTGACCAATAATGACACTGATGTATGCTTTCTTATTTCATGACAGTAAAGAGAATTTTAATTATCAATATTCCTTGTTACACGATATAGACAAAAGTATTCCTACTGTTAGTAGCAACCTAACAGTTGTCCATAAAAATCTGAGATTTGTAAATAAAATTAAATATATTTATTATGGCATAATTAACTAGTGTTTATTTATTTAAAGTTTCCTAGAAAAAGGCCTAAGTAAAAATAAATTGTCAGCAGAAATAAAGCTTTTGGAAGATATTTTGCCTAAACTCGGATCACCTATTGTTTTGTGTCACAATGATTTGCTGCTGAAAAACATTATTTATGACAAAATAAGAGGTATTTATTTGTTTGTAATTAAATAATAAAAAAATATTAAATATTGTACATTAATGCAGACTTGACAAAAACCTCATTTTCTGACTAACAGTGGAAACTTTTATTATTTTTATTTCTCACAGTTATCTAAATAATATTTTATCAAATTGAATAAAGATACTATAGTAGTGTTTGTGTACAAATAGAAGTAAAGAAAATTTTGCCCGATAAGCTGCAATGAAGCTGCCAATTTCAGTAATCTCTAAGATTTAATCTCAATAGATTCTGGATGCCAGTTTATTGTAGCTGATCTGATAAAAACTATCCTTCTGTTTAATATATGAAATACAAATTATCTCAGTGTTACATGATAGCAGTTCCAGAATGTCATTTGATTTCCATACTGAAATGAAATGTATGTATTCTAGATATGAATGCATTCTATATTTTTATATTTCAATTAAAAAAAAAAATGCATAAGAAATGCTTTGTTGATGTCAGGAAATTTGCTTTAGAATACCATAATAAAGACTGCTTTGCCAGATATCTGAACACCCCATCCAGAAATCTTTGCAGTATGATGATCGTTAAAAATATGTTGGTCCATATTTTATTTGGTATGATATCTCTCTATCTCTCTCTCTCTCTCATATTGAAATGTTGCTTCATAAATTTGCAGCCATTCCTCCAGATGATTGAGGCCAGAGCTTTGTATGAGTCAGTGAAGTTCTTGAATGCCCTCTCATCAAAAACCTTCCTGCACAGACCTTGCTTTGTGATTAGGTGACTTGTTATATTGACACAAAAAAGATCCTGTTCTGAACTCGAAGTTGCCAGAAAGTTGGAAACAGTTGTCAGAATCTCTGAGTAACATTAATTTAGCAACCAGCTGACTAACAATCTAATTCTTACATTGAGAAATAGCCTCAGATCATGATTTCTCTTTACAATTGATTCTAGACATTCAGAGTAGGCAGCATGTACCTGACATCCAGGAAAATGGTGTAGGGTGATTCATCACTCAGGATTATTTTTCTTCTCCACACACTAATGGTAACTAGCTTTACACCAGTTCAGATGACATTTTGCATTCCCTCCATTTATCTTCGGTTTTGTTTGCCTGGTCATAAAACACATGGCATTCAGCTCCTTCCAAACTGTCTTATGGGTTAGTATTGCTTCCAGAACCATTGAAGAACACTGTCCTATATATCTGTTCTGATGAACTGCAGTTTTACCTATAAGTCAGGTCAGAACTATCCCCTTAATAGATGCATAGGTATAATAGATTTCTATTATACTTTTTGTATTGTGCCTGTTACAAGGCAAAGGGGATAGGAGTTGAATGGAAATATTTGATCATTATTATGAACTTCCTTCCCCATGTGTTTCATAGTTGTACTATTATGTTACTGATTTTTTTCTTCTTGAAGATGGAGTATCTGCAGTAGCATAATTAGACAAATTCTGGCCCTATTTCATTGTCAGGTAGAAATCAGTTTCCTTCAAGTAACTTTTATTCACTTTTTAGTTGTAGAATTGATTTCAAGTTCACAGCAAATGAATTATCTTGCAACTTTTGGTTAGGAAATTACAGTTGGTTTCGTTGGTGCTTGTCAAATGGTCTTAATTCCAGCAACTATAGACTCAATTCTGGCCACATTGATGAATTTTTACACTTTTACAAAGAAAAGAAGACTAAAGATTTCCAATAATAATAATAATATGTGATTATCTAGAGGTTTATTCCTAAACAACATTGTAGAATTTCAATAATAATATTGTTGAATATTTAACATCAAAAAAAAAAAAAAATATTTCCGTTTCTTGCTTGTGTCTATTCAGCACAACTTTAACTTTAGAGTTAGAAAATTTGATCGGTAGATAGACCTCATCCATGACATTCCAAACTTGTGAGATGATATTTCGAGGTGGAGGGGTCCTGAGATAAGGGTATCCGACCTTACAATGGCATTGATACATACTTTCTTTCCATTAGATCACCAATGACTTTTATTGATTACTATTCATTGTTAATGCAACCAATAGAAAGAAAGCATATATCAATATGATTGTTAGCCACTTAACATTAGTCTATTCCCTTAAAGGCTTGTGAAGCTTCACAACAATTAAGCAAAATTCTGTTTAGAAACCACAGAGGTCTTTACAATAGTAATTATAAAATAGCAGTACCATTGTGTTATACTGGGCGAACACGAGGTGATATTTTGGGACAATCGTGCCCAATTTGATTGCTGGCAACCGTTTGCCCCAATTTGATTGTCCCAAACTGAACAATATTGCCCCAATTTTATTGTCTGTACAAAAGGAACAATATTGCCCCAATTTTAGTTGTCGCAAAATATTGCTGGTACGAAAGCGAGTCAAATGAACGGATGAAATCACATGACAATGCTGACGTCGAAGGAGGCGAGACTTTGAACATCGGAAATTCAGTCACTCACGCCGGCCATTTTCTTTGAGAAAGAAGGCTTAAAATCAGCAAAATGGGTCGGCCCAAAGCAGATAATTCCAACAACAACAACAGTTTGTCAATTGATAATGAAAGAATCGTAATTGATTTCTACGGAGGGACGGCGTTTAATACTATAGCAATTCTGTATGAAAACACGCTCTCTCTTTAGCTCTCCCTAGTGAGAAGCGCCGTAACTATACATAATCAGGGCAATATTGGTTCAGGAAAAACTGTGTTCGCGCTTGATCCCGGTTGTCGGCAATAAAATTGGGCCATATTGTCCCAATAATATTGCCTATAATTGCTGTGTGTTCGCCCAGCTTTATGTTTCAACTTTTCCTTACAATAATAACATTTTTAATGATTAAAAATAGTAGCCACTTAAGATTATAATCTTAGTAATTTTCATTTAAATTAATACAAATGAAGGTGTCGATTTTGCTTACATTTCTTATTATCACTGTTTTTGTTATTATTAATAATTGTATAAGTTACTACTTCAAGATTTGCTTTTGTAAAAAAAACAGTACTCTTAATATCAGTAAATATATAATAATTTAGGCATAAAGGGGTATATTTTTCAATGCTATTATTATTACTAATTAATTTCATAATTTTTTATGTAAAAGTTTAAAAATATTGCTCTTTTGATTGACTAGAATTGAAGACTTGACTGGCCGTAGCTTAAACCAGGCCAACCAAAATAAGGGAAATTGATAATGTAAAGCGTACAAGCATTTTCAAACTTGTACTCTACCTGCTATGTTTAGCTTTAAAATCATGATAAATTTCTAAAGAAAACTGTTTAAGCAACCCATTGAAGTGTTATATAGCAATTGTTTAAACATATTTAGTTTTATTATAACTTTTGTCGAGAATGTAATCCTCGACTATCTTTTTTTTTTTTTTTTTCCTTCAGGAAATTGTTAAGATCATCTAGAAACGAAACCACAATTTTGCTTGAACAGGATTATGTAGTCATACACCTTAATTGTTCCTAGAATATGTAACCACAGATGTGATTTATATGAAACTAGCTGCACCCGGCATGCATTGCAATGCCACTCAAAGAGAGAAGGGGCCATAAATATAAGGTCCCGGTGTCGGTCGGGGGTGGGACACTTCAGTCCTTGTGTTGCCTTCCTCCCACCCAAGTGTGGTGTCCCTGCCCCCCAAAGGAGAACGAATTTTTCCCTTTTTTGCAATTGACTTGGGGGGGGCCCAAGAAGGGGCCCTAAATATGAGGTCCCAGTGTCGGTCGGGTAAGGGACACTTAGGCCCTTGTGTCGCCATCCCCCATCCCAAGTGTGGTGTCCCTGCCCCCCATAGGAGAGCGAATTTTTCCCTTTTTGCAATTGACTTGGGGGCCCGAGAAGGGGCCCTAAATAAAAGGTCCGAGTGTCGGTCGGGTGTGGGACATATAGGCCTTTGTGTCGCCATCCCCCCACCCAAGTGTGGTGTCCATGCCCCCATAGGAAAGCGAATTTTTCCTTATTTGCAAGTGACTTGGGGGCCCAAGAAGGGGCCCTAAATATCAGGTCCCGGTGTCGATCGGGGGTGGGACACTTCAGTCCTTGTGTTGCCTTCCTCCCACCCAAGTGTGGTGTCCCTGCCCCCCATAGGAGAACAAATTTTTCCTTTTTTTGCAATTGATTTGGGGGGCCCGAGAAGGGGCCCAAAATAAAAGGTCCGGATGTCGGTCGGGTGTGGGACACTTCAGCCCTTGTGTCGCCTTCCCCCCACCCAAGTGTGGTGTCCCTGCCCCCAAAGGAGAGCGAATTTTTCCCTTTTTGCAATTGACTTGGGGGGGGGGGGCACGAGAAGGGGCCCTAAATATAAGGTCCCAGTGTCGATCGGGGGTGGGACACTTAGGCCCTTGTGTCGCCATCCCCCCACCCAAGTGTGGTGTCCCTGCCCCCCCCCCCCCCAATAGGCGAATTTTTCACTTTACACAATATTTGTGTAGTTCTCATTTTCACCACCAGGTGGATATTGGGTATTTCAGGGCTTTTACCTCTTTTCAACCCCTTTTGGGGGGTGGGTCCGGGTTCTAAGATAGCCTATCTTTTCCGCAGGGTCCTAAAGAGTAATTCTGCAAAGTTTGGTCCAGATAGGTCAAAGGGCCTAGGAGTGTATAAAGGACTAAGAAAGAGAGAAAGAAAGATACGTTCATTTTTATATATATAGATAATAAAAATGGGCAAAAGCATTCTTAAAAAAAAAAAAAAAAAGACTAATCATGAGATTTGTAGCCAGCAGCTTATCAGCAACATTTTTAAAATTCAATATGACCAACTGATTATAACAGTAGTAGAATTTTCAAGAGAAAATGGCCTTTTAAACTATTTCAAGATGCTTAAATTTAGCCAAAGGAATAGTAATTAGAAAGTGTCATATAAAAAGAATTTGATATAACTACAATAAAATTAAAACCTGGTAATTTAATCAATGACTATAACAGTAAATATTAAAAACAGTGGCACTTACAGGATAGAATTAATTACCTAACTGAATAATTTACCACAGTTCAAATCATGTTTGTTATATTCTTTTTGACAGTAGTGAAAGTGAAATTTAACTCTATTGTATTAGTGGATGGAGTAGGGGGCTAATATATAATTTTCATTGCTACTGATGAACTCTTCTAGCTTTAAGGCAGAATATGTTGAATGACTATGAGCTGTATTATCTTGGCAGTCACTTCTTGTTTCTTAATTTCATTACAGAATTATCAGAGGGATGAGAAGAAGGAATTGACGATTCCAAAAAGAGGTACACAATGTTTTCATTGGTATCTGTTTTAAGAGTACTTTCTTGGATATGTTGGTGTCTTTTTTGTTTTAGTTGTTAATTTCTTACTACTCGAGCTTTTCTCTGTTAACTGGAAAGGATAGCTAAAGACATGTTGCTGATTCTTAAATGAGCATTTTAATAGCATCAAAATAGAACGGTTCCTATTGTTTGTTTGTTCTGTTTTGAGCAGTTTCCCAATGGAAGAATCTGTAAAACAACTGAACATGTGTAACTGGTGTCAATTAAGATCTGATTTATTAGTCCAGATGAGAAAAATCCCTTAAAACAGTATTACTGTAGGGATTCAGTCATGCTACCTCCAGGTTTTGATTGATCTCATTTCTGTGAAATCTTCTCTATTTCTGTCTTTCCTTATAAACTTTCATGTTTTCAAATTCAAACAAATTTAAAATGTAACAGAAATTCAAAGATGTAAATTTGTACATTGAGCAATCCAAGCTGAAACATTGAAGACTGTGGGCTACAAACTTTTCATCAATTACTGTTACCCTACAAGAACAAAATATTTCAGTTGATGCTGTCAAAATGACATTTCATTATTTCCCTGTGATCAGTGTTTGTAATGCTCTGAGGTGCTTCTATTTACAGCTTACTAGACTGCTTTGGTTAGTTTGTATTTTGATTTTCAGTGTAAGGTGAAAGATCTCTTTATTGATGTATGTCTTGATTGAATGATTTGAACACCTCATCTTAAATCTTTTTTTTTGTGCCTGAAAGTTTTGTTGTTACCTAAATCTAAAGATTTAGATTTACTATGTACTGGACTTGTGTGTTTCGCTTGTGCAAGCTTGTATACATCCTAGTAGTCTTGAAAATGGCTCAATCTGAAAACAAATAGTTGGTATAAGGGATTGATGATGCATCACATTAGATTCGATGAAATGTAGTGTCTTGAACATTAAAAAAAATATGATCGGAATCGTCACTTATTTTCCTAGCCACCATAAGATCATCAAGCTCAGGCAGTGAGTTATGCTGGATATATGTAAATTATTTTATCTGAAGATAGATTATAACAACTATGCTCCTGTTAATTAAAAGAAGCACATACAAAGTAGTTAATTCTCTAGCATTAGCAAAATTTTGGGAACTTGTGATATTTGGACTGCTTTAAAATGTTGTTGTTTGCTTATAAGTTTTTTTTTTTTTTGTTTATATATATATATATATATCTGATGGCCAAACTCAAATGACACCAATTCGAGTTTAGCAATGCAAAGATTTCAATCAATCTTTAATATATATATTAAAGAATTGGATTTGTGTACCACCAAACAATCAAGTCATCAAAATTTAGTCCTAAATTTGTTGCTTATTTAAAGTATTTTTGATTGCAGTTATCCATAATAATGGAAGATAGTTCTCATGAACAAATTAAAATCAGTTAACATTCATTTCTCCTGTCTTACTGTCATTCTGTTATATAATCATCCTTCTAAGAGTATCATAAAATTTTAGGGCCCATGGTAATCACGTCAATCAGCACTGTACATCACCTGAATTATAATTACAAAAGAATGAAAATTTAATTATTAAAAAATTTGAAAATGTATATATACATACAGGGTGGCTCACCAAAAATGAAATGGCCATGTTCTGTGTCATTTCCGCACATTGTTTTGGAAATCGCTCAGACATGTCAATTTTATTTTCAGGAGGGGTCAATGGCTGTGGGTTAGTTTTAATCATGACAGTTCATTTCTTAAGTGGGTGTATGCTATCCCTAAAATTTTAAATGGAAAGTGTGGTCAAGTAATGCATCATTGAAAAGCTTGTGAAATTTCATGTTGAAATGTATTGTCATTTTCAAAGTGAAAGCAATAGTGATCGAGAAATTGCATACCAAGCAAAACAAAATAGTAAAGTAGTTACTTATGTGTCATTTTATTAAATTTTGGAAATACTGACTACCAGCTTCCATACAATAATAGAGATTTTGTTCAAAACATTGTCGCACATTCTGGAGCTCTTGTGCACTAATATTACGGCATTCGGTAACAATATGTCGCCGTAAATCTCCTAAACATGCTGGTTGCATTGTGTAAACTTTACTTTTTAAGTACCCCATAGAAAGAAATCAATGGCGATATATCTGGCAATCATGGGAGCCATTTAATAGTGCCTGTCCTTTCAATCTATTGGCCTGGAAACCTTTGCTCTAAATATTGTTGAATAGGCGCTCATAACGTGGAAGATCTCCATCTTGTTTGAATACCATCTGATCTTTGATGTACTGCTGATTATTCTTGATAATATCAGTTAACATTGGATCATTAATGTCTTCTAACAAATGTAAATACATCTCTCCAGTCATATTACCAGGATAAAGGACCTGGTCACCAAAAATGCCAGCCTAAATATTTAATTTTTGTGGATATTTGGTATGGACTTCGTGAAATATCCTAGGATGAGGATCTGACCAGTAGCTGAAATTATGATGATTGACTGTACCATTTAAGAAGAACATTCATTGAAAAAAACAAACGTTAAAAAGGAAATGGGGAGAATTAATTGCTCATTCACTCATAATCTCAGAAAATTGCACATGGCAGTCAAAATCGAGTTTCTGTACTAGTTGAACTTTGTATTGATAAAATTTGTGATGAAGTAGAATTTGTTGAATACTAGTTTAGATAACACCAGACACAGCAGCCATGAACGTGACCCAAAACCACCACTTCAATAGCTTCAGTTCTTACTATATTTGCAGCATTTCTCATCTTATTGCCAACAGATCTGGTCCCCCTAAATATTGCCACTAACTCCAAAACACACTTTAGATTAACATGCCTGTCTGCATGTTGTTGGTTGAACAACTGGCCTCTTCAATTGCCACATTCCTGGTTTCCAAAGAACATCGCAACCATTTCCATCCTTTGTGCAATTTAGTAAACCATAATTTTACATGTACAAATCAAATGTTTCCTACACAATAAGATGTGCTACTTGTCACTGAAGTCCCACAGCACTGCAATAGTCTTTCTTTAATGCAGTAATATCAGCAACCAGGTCTGCCTTAACAATACTGTATTTCCATAAATCATGCCGCAGCACTCTTCACTGTTGCAGAATGTGCGACAGCAGTTTGCGGAACATCTTAATTTTTGTAGGGAAGGTATTGATGTTATTTTCCATAATTAATTCAGTGACATAATTACTGAATTAATGCCATTCCTGTGTTTCCATCCCCAATATCTCTGCAACTATTTGTCCAAATTTCAAAAGACAAGTATCTTTCAACATGAAATTTCATGAGCTTTTCAATGATGTATTACTTGACCATCTTTTCCATTCAAAATTTTAGGGATAGCATACACCCCCGCTTAGGAAATGAACTGCTGCGATTAAAAATGCCGAGAACAGTTGACTCTCTTGAAAATAAAATTGATGTGTTCAATCGATTACCAAAACAATTACACCAAGCAGATGTTTCATTTTCAGTGAGCCACCCTGTTTGTATATACAATATGTGTATATACAGTGTGGCAGGGAAGTTCCTGTACCCCCTATTATGTAGTAATAAATGTAAATATTTAGTATTGAATGTTAATTCAATTGTTGACACTAGAATGCAGGTGGTGTTATTATTGCATTTGAAGAAGGGTATGAGTATTGCATTCAATCAGATTGCAGTATTCAGCCAATGGCAGATATAAGTGGTAATAGTTCCACTATTGAAGAGCAGTTAGTGGCAAGTGTGGTGCACGAACGACAACACACAGGACAGACAATGAGACTAATAATTGGAGCATTCCTGGAAAGATTTAATAAGGCCTTGCCTCAAAAAGCTCAATTGGGAGAAACATGCTTTTGTTTTAGGCAGTGTTAAAGATAAGCTGCAGAGTAGGAAAAAGAAGGCACTATTAGAAACATGTACTGCAGTGGCTGCTACGATTCAACAATCTCCTGTGAAATCAATATGTAAACGTGCTGCTGAACTTGGTGTACCTAGGACAACAATGCAGGACCACATGAAGAGACTGTTTCACCAGATCTTCGTCAACGAGTTACTGGATGGAGACAAGGATCGGCGCATAACAGAATGCCGTGCGTTGTTAGCATAATTCCCTAATGCAGTGTACCATGCAAAGGTGCTGTTTTCAGATGAATGTGCGATTTATCGCAGTTCACCCACAGAAATGTTGTCTTTTGGGTGAACGAGAACCCTCATTACACACTGGAGTTGGAGAGGAATCCACTTCACATAATGATATGGGCTGCGATGACATCACATTATTTTTTTGGACCATATTTTTTGATGGTTATGTTAATGGTGAAACTTACTTGAACATGTTACAAACATGGCTAATCCCACAGCATGAAGACACTGGTATCATGGAACACGAATGGCTACAGTATGACAGGGCACCCTCTCACTTCACTCTTACTATGTGCTGGTTTTTTCATGAACATTTTCCAGGACGCTGTACTCCAGTCGCTGTACTCTGATTAGTCGCGGTACTCCAGCATTGCCAGCTCCATTGAAATGGCCACCACAAAGTCATGACCTCACGATGCCTGAAAACTCATTGTGAGGAATCATAAAGGCCTACGTGTCTGAACATAGTTATGCTACAAATGAAGAATTGCACAATGCAGTTGAGGATGCATTTTGAACCATCACACCAGATATGCTCCAAAAAAAAAAAAATGTCAAGTAGGACGTGGCGGCATATGAACTTCTGTATATAGCATGATGGCGAACACACAGATGCATTGGACACTTAATGTGTAAATATTTTCTTAAAATATGACTATCAATTAAGGTGTACGAAAACTTCCCGGCCACACTGTGTCTGTGTGTATATATATATATATATATATATATATATAATATATATAGCATACTGTATTGATTAAAAATTATGAGTCCTATATTTCTTTAGTTTAACAAATTTTCTTGTTACTAATAACTAGAATTATTATTAATCTTAAAAGAATTTTCTTAAAAATGAGGTTTTTTTCAAGATCTGTTCTCTTTACACTCAGCTTTATTATGTGCCAGGTGTTACCGAAAAAAAAAAAAATCATACAAAATTTCCTGCTCCAACTTTAAAGATTTATCTTTTTTAAAGCATTAAACCTTATTATTTTACTGTGTTTTCCTTTTTTAACTTTAGAGCAAGGAAAAAGTGATTGCTCACCATCTGTTATTGATAGTGACTGTTTTTCATGTATCTTGTAGGTTTTAATTGTAATAATTTTGTTTTATTTTTCAATAGAGAAAATATCCTTCATAGATTTTGAGTATGTGGCATTAAATTATCAAGCATTTGACATTGCAAATCATTTCTGTGAATATGCAGGTTAGTTATTAATTTCATACACAAAAACATATACCGTACATGCTCCAATAGAGGCTCCCAGCGCTTAATGGAGACCGGCTGCTATTAGAGGCCGGCCATCATTAACAAAAAGCTTCAGAAAGCAATATTTTTACACATAAATACCGGCTAATATTGCAAACAGCTTATTTATATTCCGCTTTCTGCTTGCACCTTTGTCCACTTTCACAGACACAAGATTATCATATTGTTTCTTCCACTTTCTGATTCTTTTCGGATCAACACCATAATGACGAGCGGCCGCCTCAACAGAAGTTTCTTTCTGTTTCCATTGCGCGAATCTTAAAGGCAATGTCAAATAACCATTTTGGCGGCATTTTGTAAGGCAATGTATCGTAAGGTATTATGCATGACTATAAAGATACGGACACTTACACTAGTACAGGTAGGCAAATATCAAAGACCTGGCTACTATTAGAGACCGGCTACTATTTGGCCGTGTCCCCTCTGCAGCCCGGTGCTTATTAGAGACCAGTCACAATAAGAACCTCGGCGTTTATTAGAGCATATATGGTAACTGTTTTATGAAAAATTGTGTTAATATGTAACAGAAAAACATTTGTTTGATGTTTAATATGTGTTGGTATGAAAATTACATCTGTGGTTACACATGTTTTTTTTTTTTCCTTATTAAAGATGATATAAAAATTCCAGCAAACTAAAATTCACTCTATAGTGTTTTATCTGCTACATTTGCAGATGCTTATTATTGAGAATATGACGTAGCATTAAGTATGTTTCGTGCTGCCTTTCCAAATCCTTTTTTCTTTCATTATTCGATTTTTTTATTTTTTTTATTTTTTTTTTAATTTCAATTTTATTATTTTATTCTTTTTTTTTGTCAGACCCAATCCTTCATAACATGTATTTTGTGACAGGTAAACAAGTGAAGAGAAGTGAACAAAACATATGGTACAAGATTACAGGGAAGATATTTTCATCTAAATGCAGTGAAGTGAAGAGCAGAGAATTGCTACAGAGGAAAAAAAAATATTATTATAGATAAGTTAACAGTTCATTACCACTCCCGGTGAACAAAGCAATGACCAATTGTGTGTGTGGTACACTAGATTGTTCTTGCACAAGTAATGAAAATGATTGTATTCTTTTCTTTCTTTCTTTGCCTTTCTATATTATTTTGCTCCTGCATATTTAAAAGTGCCTCATGCAGCCACATAATAGGCTGTGTCCAATTTATTCAATAATTATTGATGATTGATTCAAGAATCAATTTTCTTTGCATGTGTCTGTAAACATATCAGATCAAATGCATTATCCGATAGTATAGTATCAGGTGATCGTAATTAAAGTACCCCCTATTTAGCACTCTCTGGAGCAATATGTGGCAGTCCAAATGCAATCAAATTTTGTAGTGTGACATTTCAGGACACGCAGCTGATATTTCCTGGAAAAAAAATTGGTATCAAAAGTCACCACTGTGCCACTTGTGGCATGGCAAGCAATGAAAACAGTTTCATTTCTCAGTATCTTCCATACTGTGCCATAGGATACATCCAACAGCCATGAGACTGCACATGCACTACTGGAGCCTGCCACATTATTCATTGACTTTTCAACATAACTGTGATAACATCTTCAACGACTTGTGAAGTGATAGGTTTGAGTCCTCAACCGGGTTGAACTTCTACATGTCCAGTTTCCTCGAATCAAGTGAGCATTCTCCTGAGAGCTTGTGGAGTCAATGATCCTACACATAATTGCTTAAGTTGGCGGAGTTCTCAAAGTGAAGCTGTGACATTGCCATTGTTTTCATAAAACAGCTTCACAAGCAATGTGCATTACAGCAAGGTGATGGGCATCGTAGCTTATATGAATGACAGCAGAATCCAGCAGCTGTGGAAACTTTTACTAATAAGTGAACTTCGTTGCAATAAATTTTAACTGTGATATTGTTGCCTGGTAATTTTATTGATTATTTAAATAAAATGTTCAGAGCAGGTGGGTGGGAATTCTTGTGATCGGGTGGCTATGGACTTCACCGTCAGTATCTGTATTGGCTGGCGGTCCTCGATGGCTCGGCAGTGGGAGAGCGGGCTGGCAATCTTCACTGTATCGCATCGTCTTCCTCACCGGCAGTGTCTGTAAAAACTGGCGGTCTTTTGAAGATCAACAGTGGGAGAGCGGACTGGCAATCCTTGCTGTAGAGGGTCGTCTTCCTCACCGGCAGTGTCTGTGGAGACTGGCGGTCTTCTGTAGCTCAACAGTGGGAGAGCGATCTGACAATCCTCGCTGATGGGTGGCTTTGACTTCACCGTCGATAGCTATAACGGCTGGCAGTCTTCGATGGCTTGTCAACGGGAGAGCGGTCTGGCAAACCATGCTGATGGATGGCTTCGTCTTCACCGACTGTAGCTGTAATGGCTGGCGGTCTTCGATAGCTCGGCAGCGGGAGAGCGGTCTGGCAATCCTCGCTGATGGATGGCTACGTCCTCTTCTCTATTCCGTTTCTCTTGAAACTTATCACTAACTTCTCGGCCGTTCTCCTAATCTTCTCTCTGTTCTGGCTATGGGCTCCTGCCCGAACACCAATTGCACTTCACTCTCTGCTCCGGCTGGAGTAACTCTTGGCAGCTCCTTGACGCTCAAACGAACTCCTCTGTGGCCGGCTGCCACAAAAACGAACTCCTAACTCCAAACTGGAGACTCCTTGTGGCTCCTTGCCGCTAAAATGAAAATCTAACTCCAAGACTGGGCACTCCTTGTGGCACTGAGCCACCAAACAAACTGTCTTTCTCAGCAAGATCTCCACCTTATATCCCCTGATTCAGGCCTCGACTTCACCTCTGGAACGGTTGACTAACCTCAGAAGTGATGAAGAAACCAAGAACCTGGTCAAGGTGGAATCTATCTGCCTATGACTTAGGGGGGAATGGGTGAAAGAAAAATAGACAGGTAACAATATTTCTGAAACCTTTATACCTCATTCGAAAGGTAAGAAAAGAGGGAATTTTAAAAGTCTTTTGTACGTTTATTGTATTATCAAATTTCAGAAATAAATCCACTTGAATGTACAAATGGGTTGATGGTTTTTACAACAAGTGTAGGTTTTCATTCCTGTATTTTTATCATATTGAAGTTTTTAACATACTTTTTGCTACATTAAAACTGTATTACTGTGTAATGAGGGAAACAGAAATATTACAAAAAAAGCTTGATTCTTTTTTGCTATTGTACTACTTGGGAGTACTGATTCTTTTTTGCTATTGTACTACTTGGGAGTACATTTCTAACAAAAATTAACATATTTCAAAAACTATTGAGTTTTGCATAATGGATATTGTGGTTAAATCAATTGCAAATCAGGTCTGCTATCACTCCCTGAAAGAATATGTTGTCTTACCAGTCGCCCTGTACATAAATCTTTAAATACAAGTATGTTATAAAATTCTATTTTTTCCTTTTTCTTCATCTTAGAAATATTTAAACTTTAAAATTACTATAATTTTAGCGTTAAGTTAAAAATGTTATTGTCATAATTGAATTTCAATAAATTTTTTCACCAAATTTTTTATTTATTTTGTTTTGTAAAGGAGTAGACGAACCAGATTATAGCTTATATCCAGACAAGGAATATCAGAAGAAATGGCTGACCTCATATCTTAGTCACTTCAGTGATTCTGAAAATGAAATTATAGCTGAACCAAAAATAGAATTGTTGTTAGTTCAAGTTAGTAAATTTGCACTGGTAAGTTATTGTCCTCTTTTCTTGTTTTTTATATTTTCTGTTTATTACTGCAATCAAATTAAAGCTGCATTTTCTCAAAAGGAAGTTATTTCAAAAAATTAAAATAAAATTACATACATGTATAGAATAACATTTTGATATTTTCTCACTAATTATAGGTAGTAGTAAAATTTATTAAAAACCTGTACATTTTAGAAAGCAACCTGTACAAAATGTGAACTGGTTGAGGAAATTTGTCACAGCTAAAAATGGAGAAACCATTATAATAACAGGTTTTATATTGTTAAGTAGCCTATTTGGCAGCTATGTTGATTTTGTTGTAATCTCCAATCTGCATCATCTTTAATGAATTTTTAATTTGAAAATTAAAATGAAATGGGCTACTCTGGTTTTGTTCACTGAAATTTAATGATTGTAAGTTTGATTATTTAGGATACATTTCATTTTCCTGGGGATACAGGCAGGTGATCGTTGGGCTGACCACCTGCCTCATCTCAGTCCCAGCTCATTGAAACATTGAGAGCTTTACTTCCAGTACTCCTAAAGGCTGTCATGGGTCCCCATTGGATATATCTATATCTACACTGTCTACTCAATTGAAAGTGGGACATCTGTGGTATGGAACAGACGCTTTTTTACAATGTGTCTAATGGCACGTACTGTGGCCTTTTGTCCTAAGCACAGCATCCACACGCTGTGGCATTCTCTCCACCAGTTTCTGATAGCAAGCAACTGTATTTTTGCCCACTCCTTCAAAGCCTGAACAAATAGTATGCATGTTTGCGGTCGCATCGGATGAGCACGAATCTGGCGCTCCAATTCATCCCACAGATGTTCAATATGGTTGAGGTCCGGACTCTGGGCAGGCCACTGAAGTTCCTGAACACTATTCTCCGAAAACCAGGCGCTGACAGCACGGGCCTTATGGCTCAGCGCATTGTTGTGCTGTAACAAAATGGCCTTAACCGAACTACGACCACAATGTAGGAAGCATGGAATTGTCTAGAACGTCCAGATATTGTGTGGATGCCATGTTCCCCTCGATCACAACCAACAGACCACATCCAAACCAGGAGAAACACGATCACACCACCACCGCCAAACTTCACTGTTGGGATGACATGCTCAGGTAGCAGCCGCTCCCCTGGCAAACGCCACACCCAGGTGCGCCCATTCGATCGGTAGTGTGGAGCGAGATTCATCGCTCTACATAATGCTCTTCCAGCGGTCCAACGATGAAGATCATCGCTCTTTACACCAGGCCACACAGCGCTGGGCATTTACAGGGGTGATGTTAGGCTTGTGGGCAGCAACCTGACCGGTGTACCCGAAGGCATGGAGCTCCCGACGAATCATCATGGTACTGACAGTTGTTCCCGTTGCCTGCTGGAAGTCCTGCTGCCGTTGTTCCACTGGAATAGCCCTGCTCTGCCATACCAACTGCTTCAGGGCCCTTTATCATGGAACAGAAGCATACAAGTTGGCAGTGAAGTGTATTTATTGCTACAGAAACCATCCTTCCTATTCTCGTTCTAATCCATATTGGAAGGAAGAGACCGAGATACAGACCATGTGCTGTAGGTGGAATACTCTCTGTTCACAAGTATTAATGGTACAGGCATGGGACACTTAATTTTAGTCTAAAATAAATTAAATATGAACTGAAAATACTTAAGTGATTTCCAGATTGTAGCACAATTGTTGTTCTTGAGTTCGATTGAAGCACTTAAATTGGTCGGATCCCTGCATAATGGATTTCCTGTCCATGTAGTGAACCAACCTTGTAGTTCTGAAAAAAGCAGGGTAGTTCTATATTGATACTTCCAAAATTGAACTGAAGCTCATATGAAACTTTCTTTCCACGCTGTCTAGTAGATGAGCACTGATTTTCTGACTGAACATTGCACTTTTGACAGGCGGCTTCATTTTGGCATGCATGTTCTTGAATGAACTTTCACTGTCATTTTTAAGGCTTTTTTTATTCTCACTTATGTTTAGTTGCTGACTATTCAACTTGCATTTTGAACCTTTCTATCTGTTCACTGGTTTCAAACCTTTAAATCTGTCTGTCTTTTTTATGATGTAGTGAGCTGCTCTACCTCTGGCAAGATGACAGTACATGATAGCTCAAATAGTAGTGCGCGAGGCGTCACGAGAGGCAAGAGGGCCGCCTGCAACTGCTGCAATGATGTTCACAGCCCAGAAGCAACCACACAGCACAGTCTGCAAAATCTTTCTTCTTTCTTTAGAATCCCATGTTTTTTGCTAAATCTTTTTAACAATATAAAGTCCACTGATGCAATAGCGTTCAACTTGTTAATGGGCAGTTGTTTTAAGCTGATCCACAATGGGTCAATACGATTGTTTTTTGTTTTTTTTAAGCCACAACACACACTTTCATATCTTTTGTTTAATCAAAGCATACTTCATCTGTCTCCTGCCAGACTAATATCCCTTGTCTGCCTCATGGGTAATTCTCTGGTATCATTAAAACCCTTGCCATCCTTACTGCACAAGTTCCATCACAAATTGTTATGTCACAGTTACTTCACAATCAACTATATTGTTTTCCAGTATTTTCATGACCAACTGGTATCCCAGCTGGACTAAAGTTATTACTGAAGTAATAACCCAATGCAAACTTTTTATTCATTCTCGTTCATGTTCACCGTCGGAAACAGTTTTATGTTACAGATGACAGCTCTAAGATTCCTTCTACATTTGGCCAACACCTCCACCTCTACACTGACTTCCAATCTTTCAATTTAAATTTTAAGAATGGTTTTCATCTATTAGAACTATAAAGGACTTAAATCTAATCTCATTGATGTCAAGACCTTTATTCACACCAAATAATGCAGTTCTTACAGTAATGAGACACTTATTCTTTGAAGATATTCAATATTAAGTAAACAGCATGTTGGTCGAGGAGAAGGGATTTATTTCCTTACCCAACATCATGCTCCTTCGTCTTCTGTAGCACTTGTTATTCCTTTGGAAGCTGCTCACATACCTACAGATTGATTAATTACCATTAGCCTGTACCTTCCTCCCTCTGCATAGTTTCATCTACACATTTGGAAGAACCCATTAATTGGTTGCCACCTACCTTTCTAATATTTGGCGACTTTAAATGCTCACTTTTCCAGTCTGGAGGCTGTTCTTCAACTAGCAACAGAGATGTTGCTAGTTCATTTTAGAATGAGATTATAGAAGAAATACTTCTTAATCACATTCTTTAGAATCTTTCAACACTTTTCATCCTTTCCAATTTCCTTTTCTGCCAGTGATTTGGCACTTGTTTCTCCTACCCTTTTTTTTCTAGGGTGTAGTTTTCAACAATCCTAGAAAAAGTGACCATTTTTCACGAACTCCCTCAATTTTTAGTTTTTTTATTTCACCCTCCTCTGTGGAAATTTGATGTAGTGGATTGGTGTAGTTTCACTACTAGACATAATCTTCAAACCGTTGTTGTGTTTGATGACGTCAACAACATTATTAAGAATGTTAGTAATAACTACTCACAAGCCATAATTCCTCAATCATCCTGTCATTTCTCGTTACACTCAAAACTACGATGGAATTCTGCTTGCAGTTCATTTCACAGAGCATAGAAGAAGGCATGAAGTGTCTTTTTCCATTACACTATGCTAAAGAATCTTGTTTTTAAGAAAGCCCAAACTGTAGTTTGATGATTCTGTTGAACTGCACAAAAAGAATCTTGGCACTCCTTCATACCTTCCTTACAGTTATTTTTCTCAAACTCTATGGGAAAAGATTTGACAGTTGCATGGTTGCTATTCTTCACAACAGCTCACCATTCTAAAGGAAAATGGAAACACAGTTGCCTACTATTGATGATCAAGTGGTGGCATTTAGTAGAGCTTCATCTCACAATTCTAGCTGAACCACTTTCAACTGATCAATGTGTTGAAACTACTCCTTTACATTTTAATTCCTGTAACAAGAAGATAAATAAGAATTTGCATTGGATGAATTATTGTTTCCATTGAACAATTTCCAAAACATTGCCTGTGGTTCCGATGGAATACACTATGTCACGCTTACAACACATATCCTTGTCATCCTTAATTGTAATTTTGTTGATAGTCAACAAGATTTGGTTAGAGGGCTTATTTCCAGGAAGCTGGCACAAAGCAATTATTATCCTTTTTGCTAAACCTGGGAAAGATAACGTTACCATCCCCCATTGCACTCATAAGCTGTCTCTGTAAAACTTTGGAAAGTACAACATCTTGTATGGTATCTGAAGCATAATATAATCCTTATATCTATACATTGATGGGTCCGGTAATCCAGTAGTTTAGATGCTGGAGGAGCCAGAGTTCAATTCCTGGCAGTGCTTGAGGATTTTTCCATTTATTTCTCCTCCAAACAGATCCTATGGTTCATCCATCTGTCAAATTGGTACCGGGTTTCTTATTCAGGAGTTAAAGGCAGGCTGGCATCGGGTGCTGACCATCTGACCTCAACTAGTTCTGTTGGTCGAGAATTGCTGGGAGTCTAAACCTCTCATGGGGCTGCATGGCTTGTAGTAGTACAGCTTTAATCTTTTAATCTATACAGTGTGGTTTTCATCAACATTGATTCCCTGTTGATCATCTGATAATTCTGGAGGATACTATTTGCATTGCTTTATTAACAGAGAACATCTTATTTCCACTGCTTCAGTTTAACGTCTGAAATTAAAGTTCTGAATTTAAAGTTGAGGAAATACATTACACCCATGCTTAATAAAAATTATATTACAAAAAAAATTGGCTGAGCTATATGCTTCATTCGTAAACACGAACATCTTATTTCCATTTTCTTTAACACTCCGTCGGGCGCAATAGGGTTCGGAACACGGTCGGGCGCATTGAGCCTTGGTGGCACTGCTTGATTTACTATTCTTTTAAACATATATAAACTTTTTTTCTTACCAAAAACAATTATTAACTCTTAATATTAAACACCAACACGTTATAAAACGGCTGATGCCGTTATCGATAGAATTTGGAATAGTTAATGGAAAATGGAAATTGAAAAATCTCCATCGGGCGCAACTGATCTGTTAGGCACATTTCGTCTGCCCCGGCCCCTCTAATCGTCGTCTCAACTTCTCCATCCTAGTGACTTCCTCTTTTCTTGTACCACTAATAATGGTAAGGTCAGTTAGCGATTTTTTTCTTTATTTACGGTGGAAAACGTAATCGGGCGCAATGAGCCTATGAGATCGTTTCGTCTGTCAACCGGAAATGAAGAATGAAAATCACTAACTGACCTTGCCATTGTTATTAGCACTGGAAAAGCGGAAGCTACTAGGATGGAGACCTCGCGAAAAAATTTAGCGGGGGAGGGGCAAACAAAAGAGTTTGAGGTGTGCCTAGGAGATCGGTTGTGCCCGACGGAATGTTAAATTAGAAAAGGCTTACGATCACATCTGGAAATATGGCATTCTTAAAAATTTTCATAACTATGGCATTTGTGGTGACATTGTCAAATTTATTCAAAATTTTCTTGCTGGCCATACTTTCAAAGTTTGCTTTAGCTCTGTTCTCTAATCTTATCTAAAGAATTAGGAGTACATCAAGACTGTTCTAAGTGTTTTCTGTGAAGATAAATGGTTTTCTTGTTATCTTGTATATCATTTATTTTGCCTTGTTTATTTCCAGTGATAATTCCTTACATGTTGTTGATTTACAGATTACCTGCCATTCAATAAACTTAAGACTTATTAAGAGAAAACTGCAGCTAACCTTGAATCACCTGTATGACTGGACTGTCATCATTTTCAAGCTTTTACTTTTCTTCATCAAAGACTGTATACATCTGTTTTACATGCCATCAAGGGATCTCTTATATTGGAACACAAATTTCTTAGGCTCATGTTTTATAGAAAGCTTAATTTTCAGTCACTTGCAGAAACTTAGAAAGAAGTGCATCTTGAGGTTAAATTGTGAGTCCTTTCTCATGCCACTTGGGGTTGTGATTGGCTTGTTCTGCTTTGCATTTATAAAGCACTGATTCATTCACAAATAGATTACGACTGCATTGTTTACACTTCTGCTAGACCATCAGCTCTATACAGACTTGATCCCATTCATAATCAGGCTGCATCTATGTTTCGGCACATTTTTGCATTTCAACTGTTCAAAGCTTGTATGCATAAGCACTCCAATCATCACTAAATATTCATTTTATCTTTTCAATAATACATATGCATTTCATCTATTTCACACAATGATTAGCAGGATTATTTATGTTCTCCCATCAAAGACAACTTTTTAACCAATATTTCCATTACACCTCCACTTCAACATCAGGTGAAAAATTTGACAGATACACTTCAACTTGCTGACCTCAGAATTGCAACTTTACATAATTCACCATCTGCAAACTGGAAAAATAATGCCAAACTGTGATTATTCACTTTGTAAATTCATGAAAGCAAACACACTCAACAGTCTTTTCAGCCTCTGTACCATGAACATTTATCTCATCACTTACATTTCATAACTTTTTGTGCAGATTGGTCCAAAGAAGAGTCTTAGTTGGGGCAGTCTTGTCCTCGAAATCTATTCATCTTCCTTGTGAGGTTGCAATCTTTACTGCAGAACTATATACCATTTTTTACTTTAAAAAGTATGTACTCAAAGAAAAATTATCGAAAATTCTCAGATACAGTGATTCTGAGAGTGCTGTGCAGGTACTATGCATTCAAACCCTAAAGGCTTAGCCTATTCTTTAATCCATTTTACATTTCTTACATCATTTTAAACATAGCACTGTCTTTTTCTCCTGGATTCCCAGTCACATTAGAATTGTTGGCAATGAACTCGCCTATTCTCTTGCAAAGTCTATTGTCAGTCTGCACCTAATCTCTGTCTCCCTCAATTCTTTTAGTTACTCGTTCTCAGTTGCGAACTATCTGACAACAACAATGGGATCAGCTTCATAATAACAAACTTTATCTAATTAGTCCTGTTTTATCCTCTCCTAAAAATACAATGCTTAATTTTCTATGAGAAGATGTTCTTCTAGCACATCTCCAAATTGGACACACAAAACTAACTTGCTTAAAAATCAGCCTTGTGTGTGTGTTATGTACATCATTGTTTTAACCATTTCAGTTGCATGTAGAACTTCTAATCAATATTGTCATCATTGCTTGTATCCTCTTTTTAAATTAAATGTTCCTTTTCGTGTTTCCTTGCTTTTAAAGGCTAATGATCTTTTACCAATCTCGTCTGTTTTTAAGATTCATTTATCTATGTGACCTTGTCACCATTTTATAATTTTCAGATTTATATATTTTTTATTGTAGTTTTTATCTTTTTTTATGATACTTTTTACTTTTGCTTTTACTTTTAGTCCTATTATTCTTACTCATTTTTTTTTTCTTCAGTAGTCTGTTATTTGTAAAAAGTTGTATAGGTTTGTATGTTGTGAAGTAGAAGAATATTCTTGATTGCTGTTTTTATGTATTTTATCTATCTATAGAATTTTTTTTTCCTTTCTTGGCGCAGCTTTGCCAAAGATGCTTTTGCTCCATTAAATTCTGGTAAATTTTAAATTGGTGTTTATAATACTTTCCTTCTGTCAATTTTTTTCACTATTTTGTTCAGTGGTGATTGAGAAACACAAATTAGTATTCTCTTTTTGACTCCATAAATTCCTTTCAATTTTTTGATCAGATGTTAAATATCTTGGAACAAAGAAAAACAATTCTTACCTCACTCCAAACAAATAATGAATATAACTAGGATTTCAGAATTGAAGTTTGATCTGTCCAGAACAACTATTGTTTCTTGTCAGTAAAACTTTTGGACAGTACTATCTATCTGTACTTGTTTATTTCAAACTGATTACAGTTTTTGTGTAGCTGATATAGCCACTTTGTCAAGTGAAAATTCCAAATATAGCAGAAATTATCATTTTAATTATTTTTGAGTATTTTCTTTTAAGAAAAAAAAAAGGTATTAATTTGACAAAAGTTAAACAAAAATCATATTTTGATTAAAAGTAGAAGAGTCCTTTTACTGTTAGGTTTTTACTATTTGTAAGTAACTTATGATTTTAAACATTAATTTCCAAATGTGTAATTTTAATCTTTATTCTTCTATCAGAAAATACAATCATCCAGATAAAAAATTATCAAAAAAAATCTCAAATTTGATTTATTTATCCCTATTGTCTTTTTTTTTTTTCTTCTACGGTCATATAATGAAACTCTGGCTACTGTGAAGTTAGTGACATATATATATATATATATATATATATATATATATATATATATACTTAGAGAGAGAGATATTAAAAAAAAAAATCTTCAGTTAAAATCTGACAACTGGATTGTAGACATGGTGAGCTGAAATATGAATAAATATTAAATTTTCACCAACCTGAAGAATTATAATGAAGAATTACAAATATAGTGCTTGATTCTATTAACAACAAAGATTGAGATGTCCAATGTTATTTATACAGAAAAGACAAGTTGTTTTAGTTACATAAGCAGAAGTATGCATAGCATATGCTGTTCTAGACTTCCTCCGGTATAATTTCTGAAGTTACATTTGACATCAGTCTGATACAATAGTTTTGCGCATATATGACTGGGTGATATATGCCCAGTGCTGTGGTTGTCACTGTATGTTGAAATTATGATCTGAATGACTTCCCTAATTAAACAATTTGAAATTTAAAAAAAAAAACCTAAAAAGACATTAAAGTAACCCAAAGGCTTAATAGAACAGGGGATTATTGAAAAATGATAAAAATAAGTATAACATATAAAACACTGCATTACATTTTACGTTATTATATGTTATTTTGGTATAATTCATTTATTGCTATTCTCCAGTAGCACAAATTCATTGCTGTGCCTATGGTCCACTGGTATAGGCCCTGGGTTTTGGGTTAGAGAAGCAGGCTTCAATCCCAGGAGGATGTTGGTGATTTTTCCTGTTGTTTATCCTCTGGACAGGCCCTAGGGTTCATCCAGTCCTCTGTAAAAACTGGGAACTGGGTTTCTTTCCCAGTGGTAAAGGCAGAATGGCATTGGACTGACCACCCAATCTCTTAACTATGAAAATACTACAGTCTCGATAGTTATTGAATCCCATGAGCCAACAGAGATTCTTATAGGAAATACCTACCTAGCTACAAATTCATTGGTGTAATCCAATTAGTAAAATTCTATAATTCATTAGTGTCACACGTTATTTAAAATTTTCAAGTTGTATCTTTCTCTTTTTCCAATTTCCAAGATTTCAAGATATATGGAAACAAAGAAAAACCAAAAAAATATTCCCCATCGACTGATAATTCTTCCAATGATGGTAAGAAACAAGTACTACCCTGTTTCCCCTTGGCAATTAGCATTCGTATTGTTCTTACCTCTGTATCATATGGGTCTGGCTAAAATCCTAAGAAGGTATAAGTGCTCCTTTTGCCCCTCCCCTGCCTGCCTTTCTCCATTCTCTGGGGAATCATCTGGGAGCAATCTTTTGTAGTCTTCTCTCTCCTTTTATCTGTTTCTCTAAATTGTTCTCAATATTGAATTGTTCCTAACGTAGTAATAACCTTCCAACTTTAAAAATTGCTCACTGAAGAATTCAGTTAAATAAACAGCAAGAGCCTCAACAAAATAAATTGCCTTTATTATTATTAATTAAAAGTTCCTATACTTGGATTTCCGAAGCAAAGACTGCGAGAGTAATGTCATGGAAGGGCATATAGGGTAGGTGTTCAAAGAGTTGTTGTTCCTCTGTGATCCATGGTGCTTTGTCATTGTGGGGGATGGGATTGGACC
>JAFIDM010009631.1:114717697-114743989 GCA_023159025.1 Thereuonema tuberculata
TGTTCCTTTGTTTGCACTGTCTGTAACTTTGTAATCATTTTGCAAGCGCACTCAGTTTTTGTTTCAGTGTGTTGAGATATTCCTGAACCTGGGTATGATGGTTTGAATGTGAGGGAAGAGTGTTTGTGTGCTTGAAAATCTTCCTAACCTGGGAAATTAGTTTCTTTGTTTTGTTTCCTGCACAGTATTGTGTGAGCCTGGCTATGTCTCTAAGGTCGCTGATGCGGCCCTAAAGGCGATGTCTCCAAGAGGTAATGTATTCTTGCGATTGTGCAGTGGGAGGAATGAGCTGTTGTTTGATCCCAAGTGCCTGAATGGTTCCCTGTGCTACATGGTGCAGTGTTATGTGTATGTCTTTTAGCATTTGGATATTGTCAAGGTGTTGTGGAATAGTGTGTGTAGAAATGTTATATGATTGTGGAGAGTTGTTTTGATGTATGTACTTTATGGAGTGGCAGCCTGAGTGTGGGGGTCTGTGCCTGTGTATTGTGCTAGTGCAGAAATAATCATGTGCAGCTTGTAATGTCAGTAGTTGTACTGTTGGGGCATGTGGACTGTGGTTTGACATTGTTGTTTTTGCCATAGAGGTAGTGTCTTCCAGTGGGGTGTGTTGTGGTGTCCTGTGGATGGATTCAACAACTTCCTCACTAATTTGTGCAAGTGTGGATGGGGGAACAGGATTGTTAATACCTATGGAACATCACTGATCTGCTGTTCGCTAAGCCCTAACAATTGATAATGTGTGGTGAATGTGTAGTTTAGTGGCTATCTGTATCCTGTGAGATGAGTCCTTAACTGTGCAATGTAGTAGTCGCTTATGAGATCCTGGGTCATCTGCAAAGACAATTGGATGCGCTGGTGTGGTTTCCCAGTGTTGTAGGTCACCTGCTCCAACACAGATGAAACACTTCCGACTTTTCGGGACGGATGTTGTTGCCTGGGCATTCTGGTATCCCTACTACAGAATGGGGTGCCACTTTCTCCACCACCACCTGTAAGAGACTGTAGTACATTTTTCAAATGGAGACCTCTGCCTAACCCACGAACATGGGTGTCTTCATCCTAGCCCACACCCGTCTTCATCACTACTACTAGACCTCATCATAGATGGTAGGACCCTAACCTAAAGTCAGGATAGTTCCTGCCACAACTGCAAGGAGTTCATAGGGGCTTATTATTGTTATTATGATTTATTAAATCAGCAAAAAATATATAAAGGGTTTCAAGACTGCTACTGAAATAGAAGTTTGTAGGAATATTTTATTAGTTTGTTAATTGGTTTTACGGAGCAATTGCATTTTATTACTTAAAGGATCTACTAAAGCTTAAGAAAACAGTAACTGAGGAATATTATGTATAATATCTGTTGATATCAATATATAAATATTGGAAGAGCAATATTTTTTCATAGTAATAAATAGATAGGCAACCACTCACATCACACAATAACATCACATTTTCTGTGGTAATGCATGGATGGGAAATAACATGTTATTAGAAACTGTGTTACTAGTTACTTTTGAGGGTAACATTTGGTAATGCCATTACTTTAGTAATAGAGTAACTCTAACTGCATTACTAATAATTATACTTATTACACTTATTATGTTACTTTTCTTTATCTTTAACGTCTTGCAACAAGCTACTAATATTTCAGAAGATTTGCAGCAAAGGCTTTTTCGAAAGCATAGCATTTTGCATCAGTGAAGGTGCTTGGATCACACTGATTCTGAAAAAAAAATGCATATTGATCTTTTCTTTCTCTTTTTTTTTTTTTTGGTTGGATAAAAGTTTAAAAAAAAAAATTGTAACTGTACAGGTTACAGCTTGAAAAGTAGCCATCCCTAAGGTAATTTTCCTGAGAAAAGGATTTCAAAATAAATATTAAATTTATTATTCATTATAACTCATCAATATATATTAATAAAAACTCCTCCTTTATTCTTCCTGTAAGAACTTCTATAAAAACTTCATACAGTGATATTTCGCAGACAATTCATCAGTTTGCTTTTTCAAGCTAAATGACTTTAGTATTAATAACAATTACACTGGATGGCATGAAAATTGTCGCTGACACCATTCCTGTTGATTCTTATGTAAAATGACCTCCTGAATTCGAATATAACCTCCGTTTTCCCCCATCACCCACTGTTTTTGGGGGACGCCCCCCCCCATTTTTATCACTTTTTGATAATTTGGAGGGATGAAAAGGATTATTTAAGCCTTTACATGTCTTCTGAGGGGCTAGAGAGGTTAAAAGTTCTAAAACATAACATTTGTAGCAATGAGGTAGATTGGAGGGGGGTGGTTGCCCCCCTTAAATTGTAAAAAAGTCCTTA
Source organism: Thereuonema tuberculata (assembly GCA_023159025.1). Taxonomy (NCBI): domain Eukaryota; kingdom Metazoa; phylum Arthropoda; class Chilopoda; order Scutigeromorpha; family Scutigeridae; genus Thereuonema; species Thereuonema tuberculata. The sequence continues at coordinate 114,720,037 of JAFIDM010009631.1, forward strand.
AAAATGATCGATTCTTCCTGTTTTTTTTTCGCCAATTTTTCACATATTTCAGCTTCCAGCCCCCCTCATCCTCCCCCAAATAATAAAAATATATATTAACAATATATAGCAACAATAAAAAAATTTATAGCAACAGTTCGGAAGAGTCACTGTAGCACGCTCGTGATCTCAATATCTCACACGCAGAAATAAAAAGTAAAATAATAAATGTAAAAAGTAAAGTAACAAATGTAAAGAATAATAAATAAATAAGAGAAGTATCTTCATTTGGTGCTTGCTTTCCTTTTGTACCCTGAGATGGAAGTTTCTCGTACCAAAAACCAGCACTACTCTGCCAACATGCTCGTATTCCACTTCCCCTGAAAATCTCCTCTCGAACTTATTGATAACTTGATGGAACCGTTCCCCATGTTCATCCGAAACTGCTCCTAAATTTTCAGGGAAGAAGTCCAGGTGTGAGTGAAGGAAATGCACTTTCAGAGACATGTTACACTCCATGGCCTTGAACGCTGACAGCAATTCCTTGACATGAGCAACGTAATCATCACTTTTGTTGTTACCCAAAAAGTTCTTTTATTTATTTATTTATTATTTTATTTATTATTTTACTTTTTATTTCTGCGCGTGAGATATTGAGACCACAAGCGTGCTACAGTGACTCTTCCAAACTGATGCTATATATTTTTATTATTGTTGCTGTATATTGTTAATATATATTTTTATTATTTGGGGGAGGATGAGGGGGGCTGGAAGCTGAAATATATAGAAAATAAGTGAAAAATTGGCGAAAAAAAACAGGAAGAATCGATCATTTCTAAGGACTTTTTTACAATTTAAGGGGACAACCCCCCCCCCCTCCAATCTACCTCATTGCTACAAATGTTATTTTTTAGAACTTTTAACCTCTCTAGCCCCTCAGAAGACATGTAAAGGCTTAAATAATCCTTTTTTTTTTTTTTTTTTTTTACCCCCCCCCCTAATTTAAAAAAAATAAAAAAAGGGGGGGGGGGCGTCGCCTGAAAACGGTGGGTGATGGGGGAAAACGGAGGTTATATTCGGATTCAGGAGGTCATTTTTACATAAGAATCAACAGGAATGATGTAAGCGATTGAAATTTTTTTTTTTTTTTTTTTTTTTTTGCCATCCAGTGTTATCTATAATTCAGGTTCTGCCTTGAGTCTAATAATAACAATAATAATCAAAAGTTCAATTTACAATGAATCTGAATTGTTGATAAGTAAAAGAAAATATTAGTAAAAGGAGGAAAAGTGTAAGTTCTGAATATTTATATGCATTATTAAACAGAATTAGGTTTTGTATATCTTAATTGTTTCTGGAATTTTGGATGTAACTTCTTATAAACAATAAATATAATTTTTACAGTGTTTCTATATAATGTTCGCAGTTTCCTTTTCATTATGGAAAAATAAAGTCACCAGTTAAAATTAATTAGTTGTTTCTTTTTATTTAAGGCATCACATTTATTTTGGGGACTTTGGGCTCTAGTCCAGGCTGAATACTCTACAATTGATTTTGATTATATTAAGTAAGTAATGCCTTTTCTTATTTTCAAAATCTTAATATAATGAAAGTAAAGTTTTTATAATAAGCTATTTGTAAATACTAACAGGTCTATTATGTGTACTGCATTTGACCCTCCATATGACATGGCAAGAAATGTATTTTTGTCCGGAGTAATAATGCATTTGTCAGGAATAATAATAGTTCAGTATGCTATCCTGAAGTCTCCCACACATACATAGAATGTAGGATGGCAGGAAGAATAGAATTAATTTAATCTGTAAATGCTATAGCAAGCAATCTTATGACATTTCTGCACTTGGATCAGGTAACTGATATGCATTTAAAAAAGAAGACAACTTTCGACTTAATAGTGCAACATTTAGACTTTGAATGATTCTTTGAATAAAGTAATCTTATCATTTGTGAACTCTTTTCAAATTAACTTGCCTATAACAGTTGTACCAATTACAACAAGCAATATTCATTTCAAGGGTGGGGAGTCAGATTGGAATTTTCTTTTGCTACAGTTTTGCTCTAATTCCAGTAATTCAGTAAGTACAACACTAACTGATTCCAACTCGAAAATTAATAATTTCAATTAATACTTTTTATCTACAATATATTATAGGTAAGCAAAAAAAAAAAAAAAAAAAAAAAAACCCATCTTTTATGCTGTCATTTATTAAATGACACTGAAAACTGCAATGTTCTTAATAGCTGTGAAATAGAATAAAAAAATATTAATCTTCAATTATACCGTGCTGCTTGTAAGTTGAATTTGGAGAGCAAAAGTCTAAGCATTCTACCCTTATTGGTGATAGTTTGCCTTAAAATTTTGGATGGAAAGAATTATGGTACTTACTTGTTGCATCATCATTTATCTGGTCATGATTATCTAAGTAGGATAGTGATCCAACTACCAGGGGATTAATGAATTTGGTAATGCAAATCCATAATTTCATAATGAATATTTAGGGCTATTTTTTTTTAGCCAAAATCTGTTTTTTAGCCAGAAGCTTTTCTTTTTCGCTGAGAACAGGATTATTGGAACCTTATCTTTGGTCTCATTAGAAGCTTGGTAAATGTGTGCCATGTAATTTCAAGTCTTTTTTTATTTAGTCCGCAAGTTGTGACAAACATGTAAATTAATTTGTGATTTCTCAAAATATTTGTAGTATACAATAACTACACTAAGATTTAAGTTTCTTTATAACTAAGATTTTAAATTTAAAAGTCCTTTCAGTTGTGAAATTGTATCTCTACTGTGATTTATTATGAATTATTTTTGTAATCTGTGATTACTGTCACACAAGCAGCATTGTATTGAAATGTGCAAAACAAAAACAAATCAAAAACAGAAATGATATGTTCTGGAAGTTATTTTCTTGGAAAAAAATAGTCTTGATCTATGTAAAAGTGATAATAAAGCAATAATTCTTCATATAATACTTACAGAGGAGTTGTTGTATAGTTTGCTTCCTTATTTAGATCACATGAAGGAAATCAGCAATCAAGGAAGAAAGCATTTGGAAAGAAAATGAAACAGAAAAGATGACTGGAATGAATTAGGGAAATAAAATGAAAAGCTGCTTGCTGAAGAGAATTAAAGAGAAAAAAGTTGTTATAAAGGAATAAGAATAAACAAAAGAGAAAACTGTATAAAGCAGAAAACTTGATTTCCCTAATTTCTGGCAATTCCAAAGTAGGAAAAAAATTTGTAACATCGCTCCTTATGCTTTGGATGATGACGAGTCTCATTATCATCAATATGATATTACAAATTGAGCACATTCTGCAGGACCATATAAGTGCTTTAGTCAATAAAATGAAAAAGTACATGGAAGTAGTTCTTGCTTATATGCTTTAAAAAAATGGAATAAAAGTCTAAGTGAATGACAAAAAAAGCTGTGAAAAGAACAAAAAGAAAAGTAAGCTACTTGAAGCAGAAGAGCAGAAATCGCCATGAGCAATTGTGTGAAATATTATTCAAAGCCAATAAGCCATACTTGACGTTTCATGTAAATTGTTATACATATAGTCTCCAATCCTATTTATAAGAAACTATTATAAATTGAAAGCCAATAATCAAAAGCAATATACAAAATTTTGAAGAAATGTAGAAATTTCCACATGAGTAATTCTTGCTGAAGTGTATCTTGCTACGAAACACAGTTAATATTTAAAACCAAAGTGAAGAGTATCTGGTATTTTTAAATGCATCTGCAGATAGTATTTAAGATATTTGGAAATAAAAGTATCAAGGCTGAACAAGGTACAGAAAATCTACCTATAAGATTTTCTTGTTCATTTAAGTGGAAAATGTAATTTCCACTTCTCTAGAACCACCGCCCAATATGGAATGAAGTGATATTTGAAATTTTAGTGCTTCAAAATATGAAAACAAACAACTATAAAAATAGATGAAGAAATACACAATATTATTTGATTTACAATGTAATTAAAAGTGAATTCTGGCAGTGATTGTGAGCACAGACATATTTTTTTTCAGTGATTATTCTTTTTTTAAAAAGAAACAAAACCTTTGCCATTATAGTCACAACTTGTTTGCCAAAAATGAAGAGAATTGGTTGGGTAATTTAAGAAGAGACTGAATTACTTACATATTTTCATAGACAGTGATTCAGAGTGGTCACTGTATTTGTCAATTATATCTCTAGGATTTATTTGATTTTGAATTTTCTTTTACTTATGGGACAGTTGGGGTTCAGTGGTATAAGCAGTGAACTACAGGCCAGAGAAGCAGGGTTCAATCCTGGATGAAGATTGAGGATTTTTTCTAGGTTAGGTTAGGTGTTGCTAACCTAAAAGAAACCTGTTCCCCATTTTGCTGAGGGCTGGATGAACCTCCGGACTCACCATGGTTCATCCAGCCCTCGATAAAGCAGGGACCTGGCTTGTTTTGGGGGGTAAAGGTGGGGGTAAATATTGGACTAACCTTCCAATCTGAAGTAGTCCTGATGGTCACTGAAACATTAGAGCCTATTCCTTTGATGCTTAGAGAAGCCAGTGCAGTCTCAGATGGGAAATACCTACCTTTTATTAAAACTATGAATTATTTATATTTTTTGTTATTTGTACACAAAAAATCAAGGAAATCAGTTTAGGAAGCGAGCCATTTTTATATACACTATGATGCTACTTTATTAGATAACCCCTGCTGTGCAGAGAAATGGAGTGTTCCCTGATATTGCGAGCCACATGATCTCAGTTTTTGATATAAATGTAGTGGAACATCTTTCTAGTATTCGTTAAACTTACAAACCAGAGAAAGAATGGAGGAAATGAGTGATCTAATGGACTTTGAACAGGGCACGATAGTAGGCGCAAGACATGCTGGATGAAGCATATTGGAAACTGCAATTCTGAACTTTTCATGCACCAGTTTCAAGGGTGTATCGAGAATGGTGCAATGAACAGAAAACATCCAGTCAGCGGCACTCCTGTGGATGAAAATCACTTGTTGATGAGAAAGGTCAGAGAAGGATGTCTAGAATTGTTTCTAAACTATGCAAAAGTTTTGTAGTTTTGAATAGTAATCATGCTTTAGGAAAGAATGAAGGAATCACATAAGAAGCAATAAATAAAGTCAAACTTCTTCAAATTTTGTACAAATCTTTAGGCTCCCAAATAGGCTTCACTATTCCATTGATAGCAATTTCCTTAATGGATTCTAATAGATATTGAACATCTTCTTGATATTCAAGCACAGTTTTCATTAATTTTTTGTTGTTGCATCTTGATGGGAATGCAACCAGATGGGAAAAAATATGCATTTCAAGAAAGAATCATGAAAAATGTGGTCTACTGTTTGCATTAAAACTACTTTTTAAAAGTGACTACAACAATTCTTTGGAAGAAATTTGCATTCTTCTATCATTGAATGATCACTGTCACAGCTCTGCTAAATCCGACAATGTTATGTGCAGGTGCAAAGCAGCAAAACTTCTAAGCAGTTTCAATGTTCGACAATTGCCAGGCTTAAATTTATTCAATCTTTTTAAAAGAAAAGATTTAAATGTGATAACTATTTCATGAAAAGTAAAAACTTCTTGAAGTAAACTCAAAATTCATTATAAAAATAATATAAATAATTCCTTTCAGCTTTGTTAAAAAAAAAAAAAAAATTATCATATACTATACAAATTTTTTCTTCTTAAATATTAATTTTTCTCTTTGGTAGTTGGAATTGCAAACGTCATTACACCTATTATGTGGGAGATTTGCCCCTGAGAGAACTTTACCTATACTGTTGGCACTATATTATTAAGTTTAAATAACAAAAGAAACAAATGACCAAGACATCATTGAAAAATTAAGCTTCAAGAACCATTGAAATGGCATTCTTTCATTCTGTCACTATTAGATATTATGTTGCAATAATTCAGCACCTGTACTTATTGCATCTGGCCCTTCTGTTGATTACTGCTTTTTTATATTTACTGCAGTAATTAGTTGAAGTGTATTTAGCAAAATGTTAAGGTACTATTGAAATCAATTGCGTAAGTGCAATTGGCTGCTTCACAAAATATCTTAAATGGTGATATTATTATTATATTTTTGGAATTTTTACTTTCTCCATAGATAATAATGGCAAGTTGCAGTAATCATGCAGATAACATATAAACTTTTTTTGTTAGTATATATAATTATTATTTTCTTTAAACTACTGTATAAGATAGTACAGTAATCACACAAAATATCTATAGATATATTGCTACCGAACTTTCGGTCTGGTTCTGTGGCGCTGGGGAACAAAATGCGACAGGAGCAATTTTAATTTAAAATCACAGAATTTATTCAGAAAAATAAATTACGAAATTTACAGGTCTCAAATTATCGATTTGATGACTCGCTCGGGTACAGTCTTCTTCGAGGCAATCCGTACTGGGGCGGCCCTCGACAACTTCTCCCGGCAACTGTATCGTCTGCTTCGGCTTAGAACGGTCTGCTTCGTAGCCTTACGTCTAAGTGCGGTCTTCTCAAACTCTCCCGCAAATGGTTCATCTTCTCCGGCTTAGCGCTGGGGATCTGTCTGTGGCCTATCAACCACTCATTCAATCCAACTTCTCTCCAAGTGGAGAACTCACTCACTCTCTCTCTCTCTCTCTGGGTCGCTGCCTATCAACAGGCCCTTTCTCTCTCTTCTCTATCCCCGAACTTGGTAGAGAATCTCTTCGTGGCTGCTTGCCACAATCCAACTCTTCCCTCTGGCTCCGGGTGGAGACCTCTTCTTGCGGCCAGGCTGCCGCCAAAACGAACTGTCTTTTCCCCGTCTGCGCTGCATTATATGCCCGCCTCTGGCTCCGACAGAATCCACTATCCAGAGGGAGACAAGGTCGGACCGCACTACTCTTCACTGAGGTGGATTAGCGTGAGGCGAATCCACCGTTTCGGGGGGTGGACCATTCCACAAGTAACAATATTTGTACTGAATTTAACAGAACTTCACGTTTTCTGGTCTGTAGAACATACATAGTTAGACAGTTTTTTGAGTGATATGTGTCGGGCATGTGATTGTATGTGTAGATGTCTGTTATTTACAACTGTGTGGGCATGATAATTCAGAACATAACACACAGATCTACAAACTTCATATGTAAGAGTTTACTTTTATTATATAGATCTAATCAGTTTGTTAGACCCATTTGTAGATCCATTTTATGGGCCACTTTACGTAGGGTCCAAAACACTTAAAGAATAGTGAATTCATCCAACTTCATGTTTAAAGAAGTCTTACTGTTCATCCCTGGTTAGTCTGGTGTTTTCAGGACTGCTTTATAGTAAGAGCAAAATACTGTACTCTTCAAAGAATAATGTACTGTTTTGCATCAAATTTCACATTTGAGAGTGCAGTATTATTTGCCAGATGTGATTATACATGTGTGTGTGTAGGACCAATATATAGGCCAGTTGAAATTATGAACCAAAAGACATTGTACTGTGAACCATGTTAGGGAATAATGTACTGATCATAATGAAACTTGTACTATATGTATTTGAGTCATCAGGTCTATCATCATCATTATTGATATTGAGTTTGATGCTTCTAACTTGTACTTTAAAGACCACTTTATTTAGATACAACAATTTTGCCCTTTTATAGCTCAGCCAAAAATGTAGAGATATACATTAAATTCATATATAAGAATATTGTTAAACTGTGGGGATTTGGATAGATTTTGGAATGTACTGCATAATTTTATCTTAAGGACTAATTTATCATCAGAACTTTGGAAGTTGAATAACTGAAAAATTGTATGTTCCAAAACTGCTTAAAATTATGTTAGTATAGAAAGTCTTGTTAGTATGATATTGCTATTTATTTTTTTTAAACTAATTTATCAAAAGTACCTTTATTAAATTAAACAACCGAAAGCTAATTTAAACATTAATAAGTTGTTGTGGTTCTTTTCCTTATTAACATACTTTTCTTTTTTGTAATTTCTAGCTATGCATTCCTTCGAATTCAGGAATATTTCTTTCGGAAACAGGAATTTCTCACTCTAAAACAGATAGACTAGAACACAATACAGGAAGAGCAGTAGGTATTGGTAGAAATGGAATCTGTAATTCTGGTCACATAAATCATAAAAATTTAAATTTTTTTGTAAACTACTAATCAAGAATATTACAATTTCTTATGAAGTGTTGTAAGTTTTGAGCCATTGTGATTGTTTTTATAAGCAAAGCAATTACTTTCTTATTATAAGTTACAGGTGAAACAGACTAAAGGAGGGTGTGCATTCTTAAATGAAATTTTTAATCATCATTCTGAGAAAATTACAAAACTTTTAAATTAATATGGTGTTTAATTAAAATCTATTAATATGATTTTGCTTCTAGTGATGTTCACTTTGAAGTCTTTTCATTTTATTTAAAAATTAAAAGTAGTCATTCACACAAATAATACAGCTTCAACTAGGTCCTAGTCTTTCATTAAAGAATTAAGATGAGAGATAGTTGTGCCATAAAAGTCCTTACTACAATCAACATGTGGCATGCATTTTTCATTTCTTCTTTTTATTTTTAAACCTTAATATGAATCTAAGCATGGTACAATATGTATTTACAATCTTACAGCTGTACTTTATAAAATGTGTTTAATTAGCCTTTTTCTTGATTTCTATAATATGGGGTAGAACAATATTTTTAATTCCCAAAGCTTACTGTTACCAGTTTCAGCAAAACACAATTTCAAGTATTTTAAGGAAAGGATTAAAAAAATGAAATATATGTTATACAATACCTTACATGGAATGTAGAATGAAATTCACAGTACATTATACATAAATACAGAATTAACTGAGGAAAAAAAAATAGAAGAAAGGCATTATATTGAAAGTATCATTTCCTAACAGGAAAAGAACCTGAGCATTGCTCAACATTTGGCAAATTCAGAATTATACTGAATGGAAAAAATTATATTAAAATTAAATCAGATGAAGGGGGAAAAAAAAAGTTACAAGTAGATAAGTAAATCTTGCATATAGTTATTATCTCCCATTTTTTTAATTTTTTTTTCTAAAAAAATTCATGGGAAAAGGGGGAGATTAATATCAACTTTGAAGAAAGAAAAAAATCAACTATAGAAAACTGAGGACATCGCTGTTGTAAATAACTAATAGAAGTACTTGTTTATATTACATTCTTTCTATACATATATGAATAATTTTCTGATTCCTTGATGATTTGTAGCATTTTCTATTTGAGTCATCCTGTTGTTTCATATTTCAGTAACATGGACACACCTTTCCTATCCTATGATCAGATATTTCCTATTATCAGGACCATGAAGTACCTTCAATTTCAACAATTATTCTTTCTGGTTCTTCCTATAAAGCCACTTTCACTATTTTGTTCAGTTTCTCCTATTTTCACTTTGTTCTTTTTCAGCAAAGGTTATTCACAAAAACCACTGATATGTCATGTGATCTGGAAATGGGTTTAAAATGTATGGTCAGCTGTTCAGGTAATACATTAGAAGATTTTTAATTACTTATGGTTTCTTCGATAGTTGAAAACTGGATTGCCTGAATCAAATTATGTGCCTATAAGAGTTCAAAGTCATTGCAATAATGAGGATGAAAGAGAGTTTGTTCACTTTTACACACATCACTTTTTCAACAGGAAAAGGGGAAGGGGAAACTACACTAGTAAAATTAATCTAAAATTTGAGTTCTCTAAATTGGGGGTGGGTGGATGATGTAAGTAAATAAGTTAATGTAAGTCATAGGATGTTGACAGATATTTCAAAATAAAGGTACCTTATATGTGAAGAAATGTCAAAGCAAGCCATACATACATAGTCATTATGAAGAAAAAAACAAAAATTTGGAAAAACAATGATTAAAGATAAGCTAATTTCAAAATAGTTAGGAAAATGCTATATCCTCAACATATAAAATTCTACAAAATGAAATTGAAGCCCAAATTCACATAGCTTCTAGTTGGAATGACTCAAGAACAGCCAATCATAATTTAAAATGTTTATTTAGAAGGCTTTTACAAAAACTGTTATTTATGATATCATTGGTCATTTCGAAATGGATAGTATATTTTTTTTCCATTGTATTTCCAAATGAAACATCCTCAATTAACCTAACCTAGTGTTAATTAGAAGGATTTTTTTTTTACCAAATGATATCTGGTAATATGTTTGACACTTGTGTAATAAAATAGGCACTTACATATTTGGAGGAGTTAATGATTTGAAATTTAACACACCAAAAAAAGATTATAAAAAATGGGTCCCGATAGTACGCAAGTACCATTCATAAGAATTAATTAAATGAAATTCTTTTATTTGTAAGAAATGGCAACAAACAGTGGATTTCTTTGCTTTCTTAAAACCCACATGGGCTCCTTGGGTTTAACGCTTCCAACCAGCTTGTACAAGCTATTCACTGTTTTGCAAATCACTTTCTGAAACATTCCAAGTTCAACACCAGTCTGGACAGTTATCTCGAGTTCTGGTTCATCCAAATTCAGACGATGTTTCTTCTTGATAAAGCAAACAATGTCCTGTATTTTGGCTCCATCTCCTCCATTGATTGTCTCCAGGACATCCAGTGTCAGCTGATTCACCAAATCCACTGCTTTCTTGCATCCACTTGAAAAAGAATCCTGACAAGATGGGGGTTCAAAACGTACATAGTGTTTTATTTTTGCTTTTTTAATTGTATGTATGCTTTAATAGTTGGTGATTTTATTAATTTAACTGCACATTAAAAAGCTTTTAAAAAGTAAAAATTATTGAACATTTTATGAAAATGGGACACATCTTAATTTTGAAAATGCTTGAAATTAAAAGAGCAAAAGAAAATCTTCTACTAATGACAACTTGCATCCAGCCCTACATTGGATATTTGTTACTGTTATTTGCGAGTCCCAATTACTTTTTTATTATTTTTAAGTAACTTAACAAAAAAAGAATGTGATAAATGTTGCAAAGGCACAAAGAACAACAATCCTATATAAATACAAAGAAATAAATAATAAACAGATTACAGAAATACTATTATTTTGGTTTGCACATGTTTAGAAGGGCTGAAAATGTTTATATAATACACTGGTATAATTTGGGCAAGGATTTGGATAATGAGATCTGAATTCACTTGAGTTTGAGGGCATGGATGCCAGCACATATGAGGGGGGGGGGGGGCATTTGCCCCAGCCTGGAATTTTCAATTTAAATGACAGTCATGAATTTTTTTTTTTTTTTCCCCTCTCCAGATGACTAAAACAGAGAAAATTAAATATAGAATTAATAAAGATCAGTATTAGGACCTTATTTTTAAAAATTTAGAATCATCATTAAGTATTATGAGACTTGTTATTAAAATAAATAAATTAACTTCATTCATAATACTACTATTACTGTAAAAGACATATTAATGTGTGTTCACTATTTAAAAGAATATACTTAAGTCTACCTTCATCTCTGCATTTTTATTTTACTTCAGTGTTCTTAAGCAATCCAGATCACTTTTTGCCATCCAAAAGCTCATGAAAGTATTGTTGATAAGCAGAATAATTAGTAGTTTCTTCTGATGAATATGAAGCTCACTGTTTTATCTGAAAGGTTGTAAAGCAAGCTCTCAAATTTCCCTTAAAGGGTATTTTTTTTTCTCTCTGATTTGGATTAGGGACAGTGGTAGTCAGCTTCTGAGATTATCTTCAATTTTAATGAAGTCTTTAGGATATAATATAAAGGCTAAATTTATTTGTTTAAAAGTGCAGTATTTAGTAAATCTATATATATGTATCCTGTTTTTTGTTCTTGGTTTGTTTTTATCTATTTTTACAATAAATGTGAAAGGTTTCTTACATTAGTAAAATTATTAACCCACATTATTTTCGCTTTTGATTTTGATAAATTTTAACATTAATTTTATGACTGAAAAAGTCCTCTGCAGCATATGCAGATAAAAAAAGAAAAAAAGTATTGAATAGCTTAATAATTCATTTCTGATAAGACTTCATTACTAGAAGAGAGGATGATTCACTAGGTAAAAATGTTTTTTCAGATACCTCTTAATAGTTTCCATTTTCTGAAAAAGAATAGTCTTAACTTTTGTTTTGGCAGCTATTTTGTTTAGCGTCGGACTTCTTTTGCCAGGAGTACCACAAACATTCAGTACGAGAAGAACATTTCCTTATATGTTATACTTCTAGCAATTTTGAGACAGAAACGTGGCAGAGGTCATTCTTGACACTTCTTTTAGTTGAAAATGGATTTGTGTGAGTGACTACTTCTAATTTTTAACTTAAAAGTTGTAATTATTTGTGTGGAACTTTCACTTCTATCATTCAGGCAGTTTTGGGTCTGTTATCAAGAAAATCTGTCCTATTGTAGCTTTTGTTGCCTTTCTGTCTTTTGCTTTTAGTTTAAAAAAAAAAAAAGACGGAATATATAGATCTTAACATGACATTACTGATATGGTTATTTGATTGGTTTAAAATTTTAATTGAATTTGACAATCTTATTTGGAACAATTACATTTTAAATTTATTGCAACCAAATTAATTATATTTGCCTCCAACACTATTTTTAATGTATTCATCAATTGGTAATTGATCTTATGATTATTATCAAAATATTCAGTTTAATATGCAAAGCATTACTGTAATTAAAAAGTCCTTTTATAGTAAAAAGACTTGCTGATAACATTTATAAGACTATTTGTCCAATGTCAAGGTAAGCACACAAAAATTTTTAATAAAATTTTAATGAGATTATTTCTGTTATTCATTGTTGTGAAGGCTTCAGTAGAATCTCCGTATGTCTTCTACGCACAAATTCCATAAAAAATGTAAACTATTGTAATATTGAGTGGTGACAATATGGCTTGACACTTTTTACCTTACTTTGATTTGACTGAAAAGTTTTTGTGAAACTGCTGAATATTAAATTCTCATCAAAATCTGCACCATTGGAATTAAGTTATTTCATGGAGACAGACAGACAATCTAAACACAAAAGATGATTTACTTTGGGCAGGTGCACCTAAAAAACATTAAAAAAAAAATAATAAAAAAAAACAAAAACAATTAAATGGCTGTAAGTCCTACAATGAAAAACAAAATTAAGAGTGATGTGCACACTGCAGTTATAAGAAGGATAACTCATTGTACATTACATGAGAACATTGCCGAGATCCAAGTAATTTGTCACAAGGTACTTTTGAATATTGTAGTTTCCTTTGTAATTGAAATTTGAAGTGGAACCTAAGAAATTATCTATTAAAAAAAAAATACTGTTTAGAAAGTTGATAAGTAAATAGTAAATTCAGTTGTTTTTATTAGCCAATTTTTAAATTGTACAAGATGAAACTTAGTGTGTTCTATTTTTAAAACTTTTTTTTTAATAATTTATAGATTGTGTTCTGCAATTCTTATAAGATAAATGCTGATGAAATACTGTAAATAGTAAATTTTCTGCTGAAGCTGATGAATACTACATAGTAATTGTTATAATTACATTCTCATTTCTTGATAAAGAAGCAAAACACAGACTGGATAAATATACTGAATATATAAATATATATATTTTTTTATGGGTTTTGTGTTAATTGACTCGCTATTACATTATAATCATCATTCTGATGATTTAATGATAAAATTATTCATTATTAACCTCCTACAGTATTTAACTTTAAATTCAAAATAAAAATATCCTGAAAATTATTCTATGTTAAAGCAAATAAGAGGGTTTCCAATGGGTAGTCCCATAACAAGGGACTATTAATCATAGGCGGATCCGTGGGGGGGGGGGGTGCTAGTAGGGGCTGTAGCCCCTTCCTTTAGCTGTAAATATAGATTGGATAAAATGTGGTATCCAAAGGCTGCTGCCTAATGGACATTAATATTGCCATGATGACGATTTCAATTGCTAATAAAAAGCTGGCGACTAGCGTGCATTTCAGACACACAGGTGTAGTCAGCCCTTCAGAAAAATTAGCCTCCCCCCCCCCCCTTTGAAAAATTCTGGATCTGCCCGTCTATGTAATATATATTGAATTGGTGGAATTTAATAAGATTTTGAGGTGGAACAAGGTTCAATATAGTTATTTAAGGTATGCGGATGATACTTTAATAATTTGGAAAGGTACAGATAGACAAGTTACACAATTCTATAATTATGTAAATTCAATTGACAAGCGAATAAGATTCACAGTAAAAGAAGAAAATGGAAAATTACCATTTTTAGATGTATTATTAATAAATGTTGGGAACAGTTTGACATATGAACACTATGAAAAAAATCTAAAAAGTAATCGTGCTGAATTTTCATTCCGAACATAGCATACATACTAAGAAAGCGATCTTGGAAAATTATCTAAAAAGAATACAGAATACAAAAAAAAAATGTGGAAAAATAAAATTGATGACATGAGCAGAATATTTGAAATGAATGAATAACAAAAAAAAAAATATTAGTAAGGTAATTAGTGTATTTTTTAAAACTAAGAAACAACAAAAGAAAAATAAAGAATTAAAAGAGGAATAATTACAACAAAGTTATGAAGTTACCATTAGGTATTAAGATAAATAAATCAATCGTAGAAGTTTATAAAGAAAATAGTAGGCCTATTAGATTGATTTATTATAAAGGTAATAGATTAGTCAAGAAAAATACAGAATATATTAAGAATGATCTTATGAATTCGATGAAGTTGTTTATAAACTTAAATGTAGAGATTGCAGAATAAACTATTATGGGAGTACAGAGAGGACACTTAAGGAAAGTGTCTTAGAGCACATGAGAGCTTTTAGGTATGACAGTCAACATTTCAGATTGGCCAGATCATTGTAGGGAGTTTAAACATAATCCGGACTGAAAAGTTGAAATATTATTTCATGTTGAAAAATAAAAAAGGCCAATGTTTAGAGTCTTGTATAATCAGTTGGTTCCTATATATAAATAAAAATGAATTTTTAAAAGAAAGTGATATGGCATTTGACTGGATCAAAAATTTGTATAAAAAAATAAAAAAAGGTAAAATTAAAAATAGTAATTGTTATAATAGTTCAAATTATCGTATATTATTGTTTGTGCTTCAAATTGTATAGCACATTAGGATTATTTGTATTGTTATTATATGTATTTCAAGTTATAGCACAAGATTATTTGTAATTTTAAATTGTATAATGAATTCTGTAGAGGAAAGAGAAAGATATTTCTTTTCCTCAAAAATGTATAACCTGAAGTTTCAGTTCAGGAAAACAAAATATAGTTGATTAAAGAAGATAAGTTAAAGGAATTTGTGAATTTATGAACTTAAATTAAAGCAATTGTTAGACTTTTCAGTTAAGAAAAGTTGATAAGGTTCTTACAATATTCTTTAATGATTTTTCTCAATATAAAAATCTTCAGTAATTTAATTTCTGTTTCAGAAAATATCTTTGCTTCTCCAAAAAAATGCATATCGAGGGCGAGAAACTGCAAATGTAATCTGTTCATTTTTTTTTTAATTTTTCAAGAACATTTTGGAATTTCCAATTTCTTTGTGTATTAATTTACAAATATATACTCAATGTTGGTTGATTTCTATCATTATGTAGGGATTTAAAATGTATCGTCTCCTTGAAAAGGTGGGGAAAAAAATTCATTGTTTGAAACAAAAATAATTTTACATCCTGAGGATTTATATAGGGAAAATTTATTACCAACTAGATAACATAATATACTCATAATAGGATATTTGGAACTAAATTATTATCTTTTTATCTCCAAAGTAAAAAGAAAATTAAATGTAAGAATTTTAAATGATATATGTGGATATTAGCAGAACTAATGTTTTCTTTTAATTTCTTTTTTATTACATTCAGAAAGACGGGTTGTAGCAAGTTAAAAGATGGTTAATTTTTTTGCAACTTTTTCTTCTACTTAAGTAGATAAAAAAAGGAAAGAAAAAAATTAAAGAATCATATATCAGTTTGATAAAGAAAAAAGTTTATTATTTTGGCATTGGAGTAATAAATAAGTTTAAAAAGTGGTTTCAGTGAATTTTTACAAGACTATAAAATGTTGAGTAATAACTATGCCATATGACATTCCAGAAAAAAAGAATTATGTAATGGATAAATGTCATGCTTATTTCTGAACTCTTATTCACATTTGTTTCTGAAGAATACTTTTGTAAATGAAATTTACTATTCATTTGTCCTACAAGGCGCAAAAAAAAAAAACAAAAAAAAAAACAATCTTTTGAGGAAAACATTTTATAGTTTAATATCATTCTCATGTTATATCATTCAATGATAATTTCTTGAAGATCAAAACAGAAAACATAATTTTAAAAAATATTCTTAAAATCACTGAAAAGTTCTTATTTGTTTTTATTTTAAGAGATATTTGTTTCAATTTCGAATTTAAGTCCAAATGGTTAATTTTTTTCATCCTTTCCACCTTATTTGTATTTTGTATACATACATATATAGTGGTAAAGTGAAGAGATGTTTTATTTTCTTACTATTTTGAATAACTGTTCAATTCAATCAGTCAAACCTAAATTAATGCAAAAATCGGATAGATAGTTGCAGATTTCATTTTAATTTCTAAAGAAAACTTTTACTTGCATTGTTAGATCTTTGATTACTAGCATATCTTTCTCAGACATTTGACACTAGAATTGAACCAACTTCAATAAATATAAAAAACAAATGAGATTTTAACTGTTACATTTGATCTAGATAAATGCAAGGATTTCCCAGATTATCATGAAAAGCAATCTTATAAGGCACATTTCAAAAATCCTCTTCTTATACAATAAGAAAGAAAGAAAAACAATAATAAATTTTCAGCAATGCTACAAAAAAAAAAAAAGGGTAAGAAAAACAGCAACACTGCATAGCATTGACATTGTTGTGTTTTGATATTGGGTGAGTGCAAAAGTTCAACACATTTTTATTACCCATAAAGAAGAGCAAATAAATGCAAAATGAACAGTACCTATCATTGTGCATAATCCCCATTGCTATCTAGGACCTCTTGCCATCTTTCTGGTAGGAGATGAATCCCACGGCGATAAAATTCCGGCGGTTTTGAGTCAAAAAAGTCTTGGATGGCAGTTTTCACATCAAGATCATCAAAGATTTTCTAACTGAAAGAATTGTTCAACGCACGAAATAGGTGAGTCAGTTGGTGCAAAGTCAGGAGAATAGGGAGGGTGGGGTAAAACCTCCCAACCATAGTAATTTTTGGCGAGTGATGACAGCAGCACGTGGCCTGGCGTTATCGAGATGAAGGATAACACCGCGACGGTTGATGAGACCTGGCCGCTTTGCTACCAAATTTGAATGCAGCCTGTCTAACTGTAGACAGTAGAAGGCAGTATTGATGGTTTGGTTGAGTGGCAGGACCTCCCAGTGAATTATTCCCTGCACATCCCACCACACACTCAATAACACTTTCTTGGGATGAAGTTCAGCTTCCGAAGTCGATGCAGGCGGATCAGAAGGGCGACACGCAGTCCTACAACGCTTTACGTTACGGTACATAACCCACTTCTCATTTCCTGTCACAATTTGTGTCAAGAATGAGTCACAGGTGGCGATTCGGTCATCCCGTTGATTAGCTGTCAGGTTATGTGGAACCCAACGATCCAACTTTCTCGTAAAACCCAACTTAACCAGCCGTCTCTCGACCGTTGTACGTTGAAGGTCTCCGCTAATACACGTTTAATTGGCAGACGATTTGCGTCATTACAATGTCATATGTAAGGGCAATTGCATTGCAAATTTTCATATCCAAAAATGGGTAGAACTTTCGCACTCGCCCAATAATTTCCTCCCGTTATTCAGAAGGTGATATAAGATGTTATATCATTGAGTAGTAAATTTGAGACTTAAAATTTCAAGATAGAATACTTTCCAATAGTGCTTATTTAGAAGAAATTTTTAACATTCATGTATTTTAAAGTAAATAACAAACTATGATTAATTGAAGTGAAAGACAGAATTAATGACTATCCAAAAGCCAACAAAACAAAAAATGGGAAATAGAAAGCAGTGCCAAATGATAATAAAAAGAATAAATATAAAACTAAATGGTTTTACTTTAAGAACTATTTCATTAAATATGTAGCCTATTACTTTTCAAACAGCTTTGTGTTTTGAATTTGATTGTCTTTTGTAAATTCAGCTATCAGTTATCCTCAAATTTAATTCTGCACTTAAACATCAAAAGACTTATGAATGGCAAATTCAAGTAATTAAATATTGTAGGCAAAAAAAAAAAAAGAAAGAAAGAAAAAGAAACAGTATAAAGACTGCTTATGAAGTTAATTTCTGGTCTCACTACATTAAATTCTGAAATCTTGTAAATAATGGCAATTAGCAAGAATGGGTGTAGTTCATAAAATTACTGTATTTCTGCTTCACTATTTTTTTAATGTTAACTCACAAGTTGAATTCAGAATTAAAATTAATGTTAAAATTGATCATCAAAAGCTGGATCAAAAAGTAATAATCAATAATGCTACAGATATTTCATTCCAGTAACCTGAGATTGATGACAAAATTTATTTTAAGTTGAACAATTGCGCAAGTTAAGAAAAATTTCAAAATCAGTAGTAGTAGAGTTGCCACCTCACAGTGAAGTAAAGGGATATTATTATTATAAATTTTATGATTGTATGGGATAATAAACCAGATATACAGTTTTGGCTACAAATACAAGACAGGTGGTAACCCTAATCATTAATCATTCAAGTGGTAAATTTTATCGGTTTTGCAATTTATAATTTCATATTAATGCTAAGCCAATGATAATCTTTATTATTTCAGATTCTTTTATAATATCATTAACTTGAAAGTTTATGTAAAATTAGTTTTTTAATATAAACACAATGGATCTAATTTCTAATTTTGTTTTTGTTAATCTCAAAAAATAAAATAAATCAAGCTTTTTATGATTTAAATGTGAAAAAACATGTTCAAATTTCCAGTTGTGATCTGAAGTAGCTCAATAATAGTAATTTATTATTGTTATTTGTGAAATTTAGACTGATTGAAGCATTTGTGAAAATTATTAAAAAAAAATATGAAAATTTTAATAATTAAAAACAAAAAAACAAACCTGCAAATAGTAATGATATTATAATGGTCCCTAACTGAAATCAAGGATTCTTTGAAATAATAGAAGATCACAAAAACATGGTGTTTAATATGTAAGTAGTTTTTTCCTATTAAACTTTAAGGGTGAAATCAATCTATACTATAAATTGAAAAGTTTGCATTAAAGTTATTCTTAGTCCATGTAAAATATTTACTAATCACAGTTAGTCATTAGCTGTGATTAGTAAATATTGTTTCTGTAATTATAAAGCATACTTTCATCTTCTATAAAGAAAAACTATTGATAGTAAAAGACCATAAAACATTTCTTAACACTGAAATATTTCTCCAACAGGTAATTTCAGAATATCTTCAATAAATATGTTCTTCACTAAGTCAAAAAAAAAGAAGTTAAACAATAACTCAAAACATTCACCAATGAAATAAATGTAGGTTCTCGCACCCTGAGCAATCATCTTGGATAGTTGTTTTAGGCTTCTTATAAAGGCCAGATTTACCCTTGATGATTACGCAGAGTGCATGGAAAGGTTAGACTTAACAACTACACCTAGAAGTGGCCAGCCAATCAAAAACACATAGTTTTTTTTTTTTTCCCTTTCTGTGTCTAGCACGGCCTTAAATTCACTACCCCAGCAACCACCAGGCACAAATGAATTTAAGCACAGGATTGAAGAATCCAAAAAAATAATAAATTAAGCAGAAATAAAACTTGACATGCAAAAAATAAGTTTAAACAATATAAAAAAAATATAGCAATGAAATAAATATAGATTCTCGCAACCATCTCGGGAATCAGTGGCAGCTGTTTCAGTCTTATTGCGCTTCTTCAGCCAGATTTTCAAAATACGATTATTTACGTATTTTTGGTTTTGGATAATACAATTGTGGAATGGGCGGGAATGACTTTTACTTTGGCCGGATACTTTCACTTTCGGTTGTAGGGGTTGAGTTTCCCATCAAAATTTCACTAAAGTAAATTGTATGATTGTACAATTGTATGATTCAAAACCAAAAATACGGAAATAACCTTATGCTAAGCTATTTGATGGTATATTCAGAACAGTGCGAACTGTACGACATTTCTCCAAAATCACTGATTTTTTTTGTGCTTTAAATAAAATTTTGTCTGGGGTCAGCTGTAGATTGCGCAAATGATTGGGTAGATTTTTTTGTATCAATCCAGTGGCTGTTATGACAATTCAAATTATTTCTTCTGTCTTTAACTTGTGAATTTTTTGATATTCTCCTGCCAAATTGAAGTATTTGGATATCTTATCTGATTCCGCCTTGTTGATATTTTTATCATTTGGATAGGTGATATCGATTAGGAAAGCTTACCTTTCTTGAAGACTACGAAAAGCTTATTATTATTATTCTATAATGTTCAACTTGGGTTTCCCCAGGTAAGACAACAAAGACCAAAGCACATTTTGCCAAGTGCAATGGTGTGTGTGTGTGGGAGGGGGGAGGAATGTTAGGAATATGTGGTTGTGTACTTGAATTTTCTAACTATGCACGTTGTGTTGAGTACCACAGCCTTCTGGATTTGTGCACAAGTGTTTTTGTGAAGTCCTAGTGTATTGAGGTTGTATTGCAAAGTTATATTGAGGCACCAGACCAGTGGAGGACAGGATGAAGGGTACAACAGGTACTCTACAGCCTACACTACTTCTGGAGTTCATGTGTAAGTCTTTGTATTTACAGATCTTGTCTACATGAGTTTTCTGGATGTTCTTACTGATAGACACTGCAATGTCAATGAGATAGGTCTGTTTGTTGGCCTTGTCAACAAGTGGAATGTCAGGTCTGTTGTGGTGTATAGTTTATCTGTGTGAATGGGGTGGTCCCAGTACAGCTTGTGTATGGGCAATTCTAACATGCATTGTGGTGTGTAATTGATAACTGGACCGTGTTCTTAATTACTGAATGTTTTGTGTGCTTGCTGTTGGACGATGGACACTATCTGATTGTCGGATGAGGTTGTCTGTTTGAGAGAGAAGGGGGCAGCCTGATATTATGTGGTTGATCATCTCATGTAGTGTGGCACTTCCTGCATGTGTCATTGAAAGAATTATTGATATGTTTTATTTTTTTTTAGAATATATTAATAAGGTATTGAGAGCTTATGAATCACCACAGTATATTAATCAATAAACCAAAAAGGCACCAAAGTAAACAAAAGATTTCGCCTCTGAGCTATCAATAGTGGGAGTGTGGGACGGCCGTTTCGTCCTCTTTATGGACTCATTAGCCACACAAACCCTCTGTCGAAAGTTCAGATTGCGAAACCAAGTCAGGAAATCCACCGAAGCACCTGCCTAGGAGTTCCCAATAAAAAAAAAGAAAAATCTCCCATTCCAGGCCTGCAAATCCATTTTGTTTACTTTGATGCCTTTTTGGTTTACTGATTAATTTATAATAGGCACGTTAAAATTTCTTTGTAATTTAGGTGGCTCGAATTTCTGCTACAGACGCCCTGGGATCCACCAATGCTCTGAATGCCAATGCCAATTCTTGCTCTCTTTGCAGTGGACAAGGAGGATCCAGACCCCGGTCTTCTGGTAGCAGTGCCTTCCTTGGACCATTGATGGAGACATCTCAATTCATTCTTGTCGCAATCTCATGAAATGAAAATCCACCCTCTCAAAGGCCTACCACACAGCCTCATTCAAAGTGGATTAATTGCCGATAAGCAGCTCATTGTCACCTTTGTAACATTCTGTGTAGTTACAGCATCCATTACCCCAGTCTTTCACAGTTACAGTAACACTTACAAACAGCTCCACAAGTCTAATGAAAAATTCCATTATGCATTCATCATGGCATTGCATGTGCATCATGTGAGTTGTAATATCAAACTGGTATTAACGTAATAACTGATGGTGTTGGGATTTCCATTTCATCAGTGTATATACGTAAAAAATACATTTCATTTCATAAAGGCAAATCCATAATTTATACAATGAGTTTTGTGTGAAACACCATGAAGGAAACATGCAAGTTAAGTGAAACTTACAGGAAATGTAAAGCAGAGTATGATATGCAAATGATTAAAATTTGGAAATGACTGCGCATGCCTAGACTCAGCAGCACCCTCTGAACTGTCATGTAAGAGAGTAGAAGTAGAGACTACTTTCGATCCAGACAAGTAGTTTTTCATCGTCAGTGAGCTGTATACATGCCTCCTTGAGTCAGTATGCCTGGTATTGGCACCATGTCTTGTTTTCAGACGAGTCCCTCTTCAACTTGAATTACAATAATGGCCTTACTAATTAATGATCGGATGTCAGTTATAATAATAATTATTAATAATACATAAATGCCTTACTGATTAATGATTTGATAATGTCATTTATAATAATAATTTTTAATAAATATAATTTATATAAACTTCCAATTATCAAATAATGCACTAGTTGTGTTTCATACCAACATTCCAATAGTTATGTCTGAGACAGTTGCTATTGCAAGTTATGACATTTTTCAATCTATCTGTTGGCAGCAATGTAAAGGCTCAAATTTCATTTTAAATTTGACACTGGCGGGCCAGGAGTTGTATACCACTGCTTTAGACTATACTGATTTTTTGCAGCTTTTGCAGATTAATTGTTGAACAGATATGAAAATCTGTTCAACAATTAATGAGAATATTTTGAAAATGGAGAATAAAAAAAAACAATATCATCCTTAAAATCATTTCCTTTCTTTATTGATCAATTCCATTATCCTCACTAATTTTGCTTCTTTTTTATTGGATACTTTAAAGAATTTTTTTTTATTTTTTTAATGAATTAATTATTTTTTGATGAGATAACAGTCAATAATTATATTTTTTTTGATCTGAAATGTATTTAGAAGATTTTGAATAAAAAAATTAACAAACAATACATTGCTAATGGAATAGATTCTTTCCAATTCCATCTGAAATATTTCAGAACAATTTCCATGATCAAAGAAAAGTTTCACCTGATAAACACCAAAGAAGAATTCACATCAGTACATGATTGTAAAAGGAAAGTAATTGCAGTAGAAATGGATTACTTACATAGAAGCATAAGGATTTCTAAATTGTATTACCTTAAAAATAAAGAAATTAGACATATAATGTTTTCATTAGCATCCATTCTATGTAGAATAGAAATAAAAGGATTAAATTGGTTTGGACATATACTTCGAACGGAAGAGAAAAAGGAGCCAAAACATTTACATACAAACTTTTACCAGGAAAAAGTAAAAGAGAAAGACCGGAAAAATATCATGTTTGAGAGAATAAAGAAATGTATGAAGATAAAACAATAATAACAAGGATGTACAAGACAGATGACTTTGATAGATAAGCCTCGGCAGATGGCAGTCTCCTGGGGATTTTTCCCAGGTTTTTTCTCCTACAGACAGGATTCATTCAGTTCTCTGTAAAAGTGAGGATTCAGTCTATGGGGTTAAAGATGGATGAGCATTGGTGAAACCACCCATTCTTAACGAATCCTACTGGTCACTAAAACATTATATGGTCCAATGAACTCCAGATAGCAAATATCGACCAATAAATATGTTTATCTGTGACCTGTATGTGACCTCATATGAACACTTAAATTACTTCTCTGTGAAAAGTTTTTTCCACAAATTTTGCACTGAAATTGTTTCTCATCTGTATGTGACCTCAGATGCCTAGTTAAATGATCTGTCCGTGAAAAGCTTTTTTCACAAATTTTACATATAAATGGCTTTTCACCTGTATGTGACCTCATATGCTTACTTAAATCACTTCTCTGTGCAAAGCTTTTTTCACAAACTTTGCATATAAATGGCTTCTCACCTGTATGTGACC
>JAFIDM010009631.1:114746701-114761955 GCA_023159025.1 Thereuonema tuberculata
TGCAAGAACTAAGAAGCAATGATAATGCCATAAATCACGAAATGTTACAAATCCGAACGAGGGAAATCGCACGTACCACAGGCATTCCGCAAAGCGAGTTCAAGGCGAGCAGGGGATGGACCACATGCTTCATGAGAAAAAATTTGTCTCTAAGAAGACGAACGACATTATGCCAGAAATTACCAGTAGATTACAATGATAAAGTGGTGGCCTTCCATCGTCATGTAATCAGAATATGCCAACAAAACAATTATGAATTGTCGCAGATAGGAAATGCCGACCAGACACAGATTTACTTTAAAATGCCCAGTAACACAACAATAGATGAAAAAGGGGCTTCAAGTCTGCCAATGATAACGTCGGGAGCTGAGAAGCAGCGGTGCACCGTAATGCTTGCCATTACCGCCGATGGAACGAAATTGCCACCTTACATCATTTTCTGAAGGAAAGCAATTCCAAAAGGGTTAAAAGTTTCCGGCTGGTGTCCATGTTATAGTACAAGAAAGAGGGTGGATGGTTGGTGAATTAATGGTGGATTGGGTTGAAAAAGTGTGGAAACGACAACCAGGAGCATACTTCGCAAATGGTCACTCCTTGTGCTAGACAGTTTCCTTGGCCATCTTATTCAAGATATTAAGTCCCACCTTCAGAATTCAAAGACTGATTTGGCCGTGATTCCTGGTGGGCTGACATCATTATTGCAGCCTCTCGAGGTATCAGTGAACAAGGCATTTAAAGAACACATATGCCAGTCTTATTCTCAGTGAATGACAAGCAACGAGCATGATTATAAGCCTGGTGGGAAAATAAAAAGGCCTATGTTGGACAAGATGTGCGAGTGGATCTTCAGTGCCTGGAAGTCAATTTCTCCTGAAATTGTTATCAAAAGTTTAAGAAAACCAGCATATCTAATGCACTAGATGGCTCTGAGGACGACGCCTGTTTTGCCGACCGGCTTGCCACTGCCGCTGATGATGAAATAATGGAGACCGAGACCAGTGATGATGACGGTGATTGCTAAGTAAGAGTTCCCTTGGTAGATTAATAATGCCTTTAAAATAACAAACATACGGTATTTACGAATACATAAAATTACAGCAAAACGTAATTATAATGTAGGTCTATTCTTATTCATTTCAGGGTATCAAATATGACGATTTTGACGAAGTTGCTTTGGCTATGCTAATATTTTGAAATGTATAAAGGGATGTAGGCCTGTAGCCCAGTTTTAAAATAAAGTGCATTATTTCAATTTTTTGTATATGATTTTTTTTTTTTATTTCTTGCATAATTTATGCACCCCTATTTCAAAACGATTTTTTCCTCCAAAAAAGTGCAAAAAATTACGCGAGTAAAATATGGTACCTTGTTTTTATAGGGAATTTTGATTCACCCTGTGTGTGTGTATCTATCTATCTATCTATCTCTCTCTATATATATATATAAATACAGTAAAACCCCGTTATTACGCTCGTCAAGGGACCATGACCTACAAGCGTAATAAGCGGGATAGCGCTATAGACGGGAAATGAGTTATGAGATGGGGAAAGATTTAGACACCATTTTACAGGAAACATACTTGATTCTGCAATAGATATAGTGCAAATATGAGCTTATTTCCTGTTAAAGAAAAATCTTTTATTGTGGTTTGTCATATGTGTGTGTGCTACTGTTATGAATTATGACATTTTCAATGCGGTTCAAGTAACTATTAACATCAATTGATACACCACTAGGAGCAACACTAATATATTTTCGGAGCAGATTTAGTGCACCTCCTGCTATTTCACGCGCCTTTTCTTGAAGAATTGGGCCACTTAATGGCACTGATGCATCACGGGACTGATGAATCCATTCAATTAGAATTTCCTCGGCATCTTCATATTTTCCACACTTTACTTTTTGTACGTTTGCAACCACCCTTCGCTGCATCGATAATTGCATCCCTATTTTTTATTATTGTTCTCAGAGTAGATGAGAGGATTCCTAGAGATTCTGCGAAAACTTCTGACTTAATGTAGAATTCTCGTCTACTTTCGGAGAATTTGCAATTTTTCACTTATAGAAAGGGATTTCCGCTTTGACATTTTGCACTAACTTACTGTATCACAGACCCGCACTTCACAGAGTTCAAAGATTCCCTCCTCCCAGGGAAAAAAAAGAATGTTTACAGTGTTACATTTCTTTTAGATACAAAATTTCCGCTATAAAAAATTTCTTTTCGATACAAAATAAGCGCTACAAGCGGGATTTGAAGCGTTATAAGAGGGTAAAAATATACAGAGTTATGTAGAAAATTCTAGGGACCGAATAAAAGGAGCGTTAAGAACGGGATAGTGCTATAAGCGGGAGCGTAATAACGGGGTTTTACTGTATATAATCTGTGTAAGTTACACCTGAAAGCTTCTATTGTATCATTATAAATTCAAGATCAAGATTGCTATATATTGAATTAAATAAAACTGTCTTTCAAAATTGACCAGTGGGAAAAAAAAAAAACCCAACTTATATCGATATTTGTGAGAAGTTGATAGCCATTTGATAAGTTTGCACCTAAACATTACTGAATATTTCTAATGTGTCAAACTTCTCAGAGCTGTATTAAAAAAAAATTGAATCTAATAATCATTTTGAAATGCTTGGAATCATGTTCAATATACACTGATTGCTCAATTGAAAGTGGACAGCTGCCATAGTGGTACAACCCATGCAAATTCGGGCAATAATTTGAATATATTCATAAAACAACACGATCATGTGTAGTTGGAGTCATTTGGTGTCTAACCAAGTGCTGAGATAAAATGCAACCATCAAAGAAGCTGAGCGATTTTCAACGTGTAGTAGTCATAGGCTGCCACAACGTGGTCCGTTGGTTGTGATCGAGGGGAATATGGCATCCACACAGTATCTGGACGTTCTAGACAATTCCATGCTTCCTATGTTGTGGTCACAGTTCGTTGAAGGACCATTTGTATTCCAGCACGACAATGTGCCGTGCCATAAGGCCTGTGTTGTCAGCGCCTGGTTTCCAGAGAATAATGTTCAGCAACTTCAGTGGCCTGCCCAGAGTCGGACCTCAACCCTATTGAACATCTGTGGGATGAATTTGGAGTGCCGGATTCGTGCGTGTCCGATGCGACTGCAAATATGCATCCAAATTGTGCAGGCTTTGAAGGAGGAGTGGGAAAAAATACAGGTTGCTTACTATCAGAAACTGGTGGAGAGCATGCCACGGCGTGTGGAGGTTGTGCTTAGGGCAAAAGGTCACAGCTATTAGACACCCTGTAAATAAAGCGTCTGTTCCATATCACAGGTGACCACTTTCAATTGAGCAGTGTAAATTTAAGCTAACTTTACTTAATAAATGTTCCGATTTATCTTGCATATGCTTCTCTTTATAGTGCACACACCCCCAACTTCTCAGCTGCTAAACCCATTTCCCACTATAATAAACTATCCCAGCGACTCCTAGCTGAATCATTCCATATAATCAAGCTTAAGGCTTACAACCCCATCACCGGCGGGCAAAACGCCTGTCACTATTGCAAAACTTGCCTAATCCTCTTACTTCCCTCCCCACCTCATCTCGTCTTAAATGTTGTTGTAATATCTTAATGTTTGTGCCATCCCTGATGAAGGAATATGCGCAGTAATCCGAATCTGTCGGTTTATTACCATGTTTGTAATTCTCTCCTCAACATTTTTGTAAGTGCGTTTTTTTTTTTTTTTATTTTCACTTTCCCTTTATTTTAATATATGCACGTTAAGCCTCCTTGTTACGGCTTTATTTATCTATTTATTTCCACACGTTAAATTTCTTTAGTTAAATAATTAGTTTGTTGAATTAGGTTATTGTAATGCTAAAAATAAGTTACCATCAGGTTTACAGGAATGGTGATTTCTGTTGAGCAATATTAACTGAATTGTCACATATCACTCAATGTAAAATGATATAAGCTTTGAAGTTATAACAGCAATTAAATATAATATTTTTTGTTTGTTCAAAACAATCTAAACATATCTGAAGAATTCAAGCTGTCAATCAAAGCAGAAAACTTATCGACAAATTACAACAAAAGCTCATGTCCTAAAGATAAAAGTATTATCATTAGATATTACAATTAAAAAAAAAGATACAGAATGAACCTGATTTAGGATTGTTTTGTAAATTTCCTATAATTTTTTCATTTGCTAATTACTTTTACCTTTAAAAAAAAAAAAATTAAAAAAATCAATAAATCAAAAATTTTGGTCCAACATATACTCCTTAGTAACTTTTATTGTAAATATTGAGTTTGGATATAAATTTATGCCACTCAATTTGATTTTGGGAATTTTGTAGAACTGTTTTTCTCAGCCAACTAATTCTTACTGTTGTGCAATAATGTTTCTTCTGCTCCTGATGATGTTGCTGTACTTGAAAATTTCTATCAACTCTGTTGAAGTTGAGCTGTCAATGTAATAGTAAATCATTTTTATGTAAATAGTAAAATAATAGTGACAGGTAAGCAATAATGAAATAAAAACAAATAATTAATAAATGAATACAGAAATCTATTTACATTGACATCAGCCCCCTTTTCTATTAGGTATTGTATAACTTCTTTCTGTCCATAATCGGCAGCATAATGAATTGGTGATCTTCCATCAGTTTCTTTATTTACTTCTGCACCCTAATTTAAATAAAATTAAAATATGATATTAAGAAAGCATAATACTATTGTAACTTGGTAAAAGTATTATAAACTTTTTTTTCTTCTTTACAATAAATTTATTTTCTCAAAAAAAAAAAAAAAAATGTTAATATAATATTATTCATCTTTTTTATTCTCCAACTTCTTTATAACAATATTTCAAGAACCTAATCGGTTCCCTTTCTCAAGTTTACTGGAAGGAAAAGAAATACATCTCTTCTTCCCAAAATATTTCGGAATAATAACAAACATGAAATTTGAGAAAGGGAATTGATTAGGTTCTTGAAATATTGTTGTTATAAAGAAGTTGGAGAATAAAGATGATGAACAATATCATCAGGACAACTGTATTATTTATTCAAAATGTTAATATGATTTTTTTTTTTAATTTTTAGAAGAATGGAAAAACATAACTATAAATTAGAAGGAATAGAATTATGATAAAAAATATAGTACACATTGCACAACTAAGTTATTGTTTTGCTTATTTGAATTTATATTATTACTATTTTACTTCACATTTATATACAGAAAAATCTTAATGTAAGTTAGCCTTAATTTCATTTTTTCTTAAGTTTACATAGTAAATTCAGTGATGAAATATTTTAATATAGCTTAAATGTAAATAATCGAATTTCATTGCTTTCAGTCTTAAATTTTTTAAGTAATACAGAAATCGCACATTCTCTATGAAGACTTTCAATTGTTTGGAACATCAAGCTTCCTTGATTGCAATGTATTTTAAAAAAAATTTTCTTTCAGGTTAATTTTGATGTAGCTGTTAATAACAACTCATATACTACAGGCTTAGAAACAATGTTGTAGAATGTAAAGTTACTTAGGTTCAAATTCCTTATGTAGCAATGCAATGAGGAAAAATCAAACAACTCCCTAGTTCTATCAAAAAAGACCGTAAATTCAAAATTAAAATAAATAAATAAATAAATAAATAACAGTTTTTAGTTTATATTTTACCTATACAAGACATTTTATATCCTGTAATGCTATTTTGAAGTTTTATTGTTTTGGAAGCTTGGAAAAATTAATGTAGGTTTTTAATGTTTTGAATTACATTTTTCAAAAATATTTGACAAGTGTGACAATCAGCTTCCACTGGTGTTGGTTGTCACTGTATATTTTTTTTAGACAGATATTTAGCTATGGAAGCGAGAAAAATAAGAAAATGAAATTCTTAAATATCTTAACTGCAAAGACTAAGGATGTATATAAAAGAGAACAAAGACTCGTTTCAAATGAAGTTGCTTCAAAAACAAATGCTGGAACACAAAAACATACAAAATAATTATTTTGAAGTGTTTCCTAAAAAATTCAAATGAACTATAGGCTAGGAAAAAAAAAAAAAAAAAAAAGAAGCGAGAGCAAATAAATTATTTTGAAAATTCTGAACTTTGTTTCACAGTTCACACAAACATTGATTTGGGAATTAGTAAAAGAATGCAACCTCACAAAGTATCTAAGCATCCTCTTTTGACTGATATTAATTTTCTTATTGTTTGAATCCTTTTTGTGCTAGTCTTTTCCAGTTTGTGAATGGTAATGACACCAGTCTTGTCATTTTCAGATTTCCTGAGACTGGAATCGAGTTTCATCATTACTATAGCTAATTTCATTGTCAAAAACATTAATAGTGTTACAACTATCCCTAAAGCCTGTGAAACAAGCAATTCCAATAATGACATCTTATAAAATATGGCCACCATTTGCGATATGGTAGAGTAGACAATTTCGAAATCATAAGAACAACATGGCTAGTCAACAACAATTATAAGAATGGATTAAAAAAGGCCTATATCCCCAAAGTACATCAAACTAAGCACAGTGTTTAATGTGGATTTGCCCACAGTACAATGACTTCCTAGGGGCTTGGTAATCAACTGGGTAACAAACAACATTAATCTTCCGTACTCAACCATCTTTCTAAAATAATAAGTTGAACTTTTATTTTCAATTTCCAGAAACTTAGAATTTCTAAATTTTGTATTCCTAAAAATGCAAATGTATTTACTTACTTGTATGCAAAATTTTATTAAAAGTGTTAAATTTCCTTTCCTTAGATATGAATGTAAATAAAGCCAAGCCCAACGTGAGATTATTCATGGATTATGGTAATTCCTCATATATTCTGAGAATTTGTAGAAAGAATTAACACTGTTAAAAAAGGCCGAATTATTTTTGTAATAAGCTGCAAAATCCTAATTTCTCGCTTTCGTTTCATTATCCTCAAAGACGCCTCTACTTTTTTACACCTGGTATCTATTAAATAGAAAGTGGAATTGGCAGTTAGGGAGAGTCTACAAATTGTATATGAAATGGACTTATTTTAAGATAACTGATAGTACCATCGTAAATTATCATAACTCACAGTGAATAATTGTTTGAAGCCTGATAAAGAATCTTGAGATTCTAATATTCTGGAAAAAAAAATCCACTAAATCTTGAATATTTCTGATCACAACTTCTAATTCTGTTGTAAGATCTAATGAAAGCCTTATCTGCATAAGATGAAGATTCACTTTTTAAACTAAAAAGCACCAAGTATAACCTAGAACTGCAGTTCATTAAACCATATAAAAATGCCCTTTTCTTTCTCCATTTCCCTCGGTGATTACAGGCCCTATCTCATTTGTACAGAATCAGTTTCAGAAATTTGAAATGTTTATTAATATATTCCATAAGAAATAATGGGCAGGGAAATCAATTTTGCTAGTGACAGACAATTCCAAGTGGCAAATATACTAATCTGAAAATGTGGCCAGCATTTAGATTATTAAATAGTCATAATCAAATATTAAAATCAATTTCTAATGTCAATATAAACCTGCTATTGTTTTAATGCGAATGAAAAGGAGAGAATTTTTCTGGATAAAGCTATAATGGTCAAGTTTATGACCGAATTATTTAAATTCATAGCAGATACTGCCAAAAAAATATTTCTAAAATAACAATATTTTTATGTTATCTCTATTCTGTTTTTAGCTTTTTTTTTATAAACAGGTAACTTACCCAGAATCTTTATCTAAACTGAATAGCAGAACCAAGCCATAGATTAGTTAACCCAAAGTTACATTTTCAAAACAAAATATCTATAGCTCAAAATGATCATAATGAATATTTATTTAACTTAAGGAACACAAATTTATAATTACAGACACACCACCCATTCTTATTTTATTTTTATTTACACAGCCCTGCTTGCAATTGATAGAAAGTTTCTAGTTGTTCAACTACTAGCCATAGTACCCAGCATACCTCAGAAATTCCAATATTTTGTCAAGTCAATCACCTCTTAATTCATCTGCTGTGGAAGCCCCTTATTCAAGTTGTCAAGGTACAACTGTCCACTGAACACTTTCAATGAGACAGTTGCTTTAGTATTCATCAATGGGATTATTAAAGATCCGAGACAAAATTTTGTACTGAAAAAAGTAGATGTTGATTAAGCAAAGTGTGATGAAATATCTTTAGACTGGATGGCATTTTTGAAATTTTATAAAAATCCAGAAACCTTTCCCACCCTTTTTGATCTTTACTGGGATCTAATGGGGCCACTCAAAGTTTAGCATAAATCATCTATTGCATAAATAAAATATGAACAAACATTCTTCTTTATATATAATTAAGTGGCTGCAATTCAAAGTTAATTCATTCTAACAGACAAAAAAATGTCAAATCTACCTACTACCATATTTTTTTTTCTTTCTGAAATTCAAATTTCTGTTAAGGAGACAATAAGTTCTTTTTAACTAATCAGACAAGCTGAAATGTTGAAGAATCACAGATTTTATAACATTTGTCTAGTCATAATACTTTTAATTATTTTTAAACAGTTCAGTCTCACAGACTAAAAAGTGAAATCTCATTACTGCAGTCAGAAAGAAATAATAATCTATTTAAACCTCGACCTGAAACATTCTGATATTTGCTAAAATATTTTTCACACTATTGTTGTGGAGAACCTCTAATCCACTGTAGTATTTTACGTATTAATTTTATCTGCGACCGAATTGTAAACTTAAAATTTTGAATTAATTTACAAAAGATACTTTATAAAAGGGAAATATATATATAGCAATTGACTTAAAACTTGAAATTGCTTAAAAAATAATAATAAATCAACTGCAGTTAAAAACGAATGCAGAAATTAAATTGCCGAACTTGTTAACTTATTTCGAAGTTTTAAATCGTACATCGTTTTAATTATTAAGTATACATCTATGCTAGTCATTGAATGTGCTCTGAAAAACTTCATTAAAATTAGTTCAAGAATACCCTTTGCATTGATTACTATGCTTATGAGTCACAACAAACAAGTCCTCCTTTCCTGACAATTATTGTCGAGTCGTAATTTTGAACATCTAATATTCACATTATTGGAATCATTTTATCTATATTACTGCACCATTAATTGAAACTACTGAATTTCTTTTAATAGGAATGAAATAAGGGAAGCAGTAACTATTTACTAAACTTTATGTAATAGTGTTGATCAGAAATCAGACTACAAAAAAAAAATCCTATTTTCAGGTAAATAATAGTAATAAGTATAACTAAGTGAAGCATATTATATTTACTTTAAGATTAAACAATTAATGTTATAAAGATTACAAACACATAGATTAGCCTGAAATTATTTCATTCTGGCAGTCACGTATGCTCAATAATGATCGACACAAAATTGCAACTTTCTAGAAACGAAAATCCGGGATCCTGAAACTTTCATCGTCACACTTCCATTTTTATTCTCGACATATCCATTACATCTTTCAATGCAAAACAACTTAAAAGTTTTCTATGGTAATATGCTAACTTTATAATTAGTTAATTAATGGAACTGCCCAGGACAAAACATTAGTAGGCGTAGTTAAAACCGGCTTTGAAAACACTTCAAACGCAAAGATAGAAAGCTCGTCTTCACTTTCTCTACAACTGTAACATACCTTTTTTTCTACGTGTTCTTTAACTTGTTCTAAATCGCCGTTCTTCAAACTCCAAGTAAAATCACTCATCGTGTCGAAACTTACAGGATTTCCAATAAAATTGACAATTCAACAGGCCGCGTCCTCCCACCACGGAAGTTCTCTTCCAATCTAAATGGCGCTTCTTCCGGCAAAAAATGGTACTAAAATAGTACTCTTAATAGTAAAGCTGAAAAATTTTCGTTCGTTGCTGAAGCTTCTTTTATCTTTCTTTTTTAGCTGAAATATGAGTTCAGATGATTACGGAAATTAAATCTAAGAACCAGGTTTCAGATATCTGATTTGATAATTCGTGGCAACGCACAGCCAAACGAAACTGTTTACGAAAGGAAGAAATGGTAATCGTTCTCGGATACATTATTCACAATTAAAGTTAATTAATCGAAATTAAAGCTAATTATGTGCGATGGCTTATTTAAACTACTGAATTCTAGACGCACGTTAAAACTTCTTCAACGTTTAAAGCTAAAATCTTCAATATACCGATATGAATAAGTTAGCTTTAATATCCATCTGTTGCCAGTAATTACGGAGGTTTTATCAAGACAATAAGACAAAAATCGGTTTTCAAGAAAAATTCGTGAGGATATTACAGCCATTGATTCAAATGTTGAAATCATCGAATCCTTCCTTATAGTTGCTCGATTCCAAACATCCCTGGTCTATTGTTATTGCCCTAACAGTACGATAGATAGATTTTATTTTTAGTTCATCATCATCATAATAAATAGCATTATTAGTTGATGTAATAGAAACAAAGTCAACATCTACTGTTTTGTTTGTTTTTGAACAGAAAGTCTGAGAAATTTAAAAAGGATTACTTCCCGGATAGTGTGGGATAGTCCCGATTTTGTAAATAGTCGATCCGAAGTTTGCTAATGCCGGTCTATATAAGGATGGAGAGATTTTTGTGGGATCAGAATAGAAATAGGCTCCAAGTTCAATAATCGACTAATCGTGCTTTCTGGAAATATTTTTTTTACGAACTCGCGCGCGTACAACTATTGTAAGTAGACCTTCCATAACTCTTTGACTGCGGACGACGCCAATTGATGGCTTATTTGTATTCTCTTTTGTGCGGGTGCCGTCAAATGGCGTTTTTTATTTATTTTGAAAAATGAATTCTTTATTCAGACCATACCATTTAAAAGAGAAGTTTTTTGTATCTGCACAATGTTAAAGTTTCATACAGTAAGAAAGTCAAAGTTGTTGTTGTTGGTACTTGTGTACTAAAGCCACCACAGCCGGAAGTGTCGTTATTTATCGTTGAATTTGCAATGGCTGGAAATAGTTGGGTTATTTTTCAATACATACATCCTGCAGCTAAGCCAACCTAACTTAACCTAACCTAATCCAAATGTAACCTTTGTAAATTGAACCTTAGGGGTGTAAATGTGAGCTAACCTAATTCTAACTGTTTTTGGTTGTAAATTGAACCTTAGGGGTGTAAATGTGAGCTAACCTAATTCTAACTGTTTTTGGTTGTAAATTGAATCTTATGGTTGTAAATGTGAGCTAACCTAATTCTAACCGTATGTATACACGACGTGGGCAAGATCGCTTCTCATGATTGGCGACACTTCCGGCTGCGGTGGCGTTAGTACATAAGTACCTTGTTGTTATTTTTTTAGTCGTCAAAGTTGTCTCGATTGACTTCAGAAAAATCTGGTCACCCTAATTACATAGCTTATCTCAAATGAAATACTATATAGATCATGAAGTTCTGGTTGCATTTATTAGACAAACAGTATACATCTTCTTAAACTAAAACAAATTTTAATTGATATTACTTCTTCACTTCTCACTTATCACCATACGTTCACATCTATGTCTTAATAACATGGAGTAACATATTACTTAATCCATGGTAATTCTAAAACTTCTTTCTACATGGTGATTATAATTAAAGTAATTTAACTCTCAGCTTTTTGGGTCGGGTTCTAATCAACATAATGTATTTGCTAATTATATAAGGCGAAGTAAACATAGTCAGAAATGCAACAATACAATAATAAGACTATTATTCAAAGACAGTTACAGAACATATTCTCTATGTGCTCCAGCTAAGTCGATTACATAACGTGATCAATTGTTGCATGAAGCATTTCCGGTGGAATTTTAGCAACATGCCACTGTATGTTTGCCTTCATATCAGCCTGAGACCGTGGACTCCTGATAGACTGCCTTTCAGGTATCCTCACAGCCAGAAATCACAGGATTCAAGTCCAGACATTGTGGAGGCCACGCATCTGGAAAAGTTCTGGATATTTCGCGATCGTTGCCGAAGGTTTACTTCACTGGTTGACCAATTTGCAATATTGCTCTATCTTGCATGTAACCAGTGATCTCTAAACAACCTCTCTCTTGCAAGGCACAAATCACATGCTGAGCAAGGAGTTCACAGTAACGTGCACTCGTAAACATCTTACCGGTCCTTGCTGTCTCACCTCTTCAAAGAAAAATGGACCGAGAATAAACTTAGTGGTGAATCTACACCATGCCATCACGTAAGTGGAATGCAATGGTTGTCCATGCACAACATGTGGATTCGATGAATCCCATAAGCAACAAATCTGCGTATTCACCGCACCTTCTAGTGTGAAACGCGCCTCGTCAGTTCGTAGGATAATCCCAGGCTACGTGTCCTCCTTAGCCATCCTCGCCAAAACCAGAAGAGCAAAATCAGTGTGTTGATGCAGATCTTGTGGTTTTAGTTTGTGCACCATATGGATCTTGTAGGAACCAGTGTAAAATGGACCGCAAAACTTTTCGAACAGTGGACCAGGGGATAGACAATTCACATGCCACCATTCGGGCAGTGGATGAAGAATTTTGGGCACGGCTGCCACAGCAAAGCAACTTCGTCAACAACCTCCATCACAATGGTTAGCCGTTCCCTTTTTGGTGGTACACCCAGATTTCCAGTTTCTTCAAATTTCCTAAACATCTTTAACCCATTTTTAGACATGAACGCTATTTGTATGCCTTTCTAATGCCAAAATGCTCTCAGTGCACCAAAGCTGTTGTTGACTTTCTGATAAAGTAACTTTACAAACAGCGCACGGTCTTTTTTTCCCCAAGGTACGGGAATCCTTCAGAATGGATTGCTTGCAATGACTGCTGTCATTTTATACCGAGCAAGTGTTCCTATAATTCTTTTAACAGCATATATACCCCCTAGTGGCAAAACCTTCAATCATTTTTTTTTTTCATCGGAATCGCTTCCCCATAGCACATACACCAATTTTTCTTGAGATACGTTGATTATAACTCGCTCCAAAGAGCTGAGAATAGGATCACTTTAATTAAAACCACCCTGTATGTATTTATTTCCCACTCCTTAATGACAAATAATGACAGAGAACGTTCTCATTGATTTAAGTTATCATGTTTTTCCCTACTTTTATTTTTTTATTTGAAGAAAAAAAAGAGAAAGAAATCTTAGATTCATCATCATACGTGCAAAACTTCAGAACGAAGTAATACATCGCCATGTATAGCAGCACAACAGGAGCAATAGGACGTGTAATAATGGAATATGGCTGAGGACCTCCACATCCCTTTATATAAGTTAGACCGTGATGTATTTGTATAATGCACCAAGTGTTATGTAGCCAATTCTGAATACAGTTCAAGGATGTCTTTTGTATATGCAGTTGTGTCAATGTTCTTTCCCTCAGCACTTCGGTAAGTAATGGAGTTCCTATGATACGAAGTTCACATATCCAGGTCGCTCCTATACGACGCTGCAGTCAAAAGATGCCTCGTTCTGCACACCAGTGTATTTATTTAAATTTGCCTTTCTCTTAACATATTTTTATATTTTTATTAATTTTTCATTCCTACAGTTTCGATTATTTTGATCCCTTCATGTATCTTTAAATTATTTCTTGTTAATATGAAATTATCTTTCAAGATAATTATTGCAGTCTACCTTAGGAAACATTCTTTCTTTAATTATTATTGATAAACAACTCTAAAACGCAAGGAAATAGATTTGTTGATTAAAATCTCAAATTTTATTTCCTTTCGATCTTAAAAAAATATCACTCATAGTTAACTGTTATGACTGCAACAAATGAAATTAGTTTCATTTGCGAAACTTCAAAAAAAAAAAAAAAAATCAAAAAATTTTTAAACTAGGCTTTAAAACTTCCAAAATCAACTTCAGCCGAATCATTTATTCAAATAGTTTGCAAATTAATCCTTGATTATTTATTTTCTGAAATGATTATCAATTTAAATATGATGATTATCAGACTTAGCGCTCTTTCACATGACGCGACCATGGCAGCACCACCAGGAATTTTTGGCCGTGCTGCCAAGATCGCTTGCTTTACACACGAAGCGACCATGGCAGCACGGCCGAACACTCCAACAATCAAAGAAGCTATTTAAACAAATTTTCGGAATTTTTTTTTCTTTTTTCAAGTTATTTCCAACAATAAATTAAATATCAAGATGTCATCTCGATATTTAATTTATTGTTGAAAATAACTTGAAAAAGGAAAAAAGAAAAATTTCCGAAAATTTGTTTAAATAAATATATTTTTGAAGAAGATGCTGTATGTTATTTATTGAAATGCAAATAAGTAGAAGGAGATTAGAAGAAAATATGGACTTAAAAAATTTATTTCTGTTAAAAAAAATGCTTCAAAACAAATTAATTTTTGAAAACGAACAGCATCCAATGAATGTGCATGATATTTAGAAAGTCTTTAATGAAAACGTTTTTTATTATGATGATTTGATAGCATGTAAAAAAAAATTAATCTCAAACAATTTTTATTTTTTTAAAAATTAGGCCTAACTATTGCACTAATAAT
Organism: Thereuonema tuberculata; assembly: GCA_023159025.1. Classification (NCBI taxonomy): domain Eukaryota; kingdom Metazoa; phylum Arthropoda; class Chilopoda; order Scutigeromorpha; family Scutigeridae; genus Thereuonema; species Thereuonema tuberculata. Next base: position 114,761,219 of record JAFIDM010009631.1, read on the forward strand.
AAATATCTTAAACACAAATCATTATTTTATGAATTTTTTTAGCATTTAAGTGTTCGACAAGTTTGTTTTTTTTTAAGTTGGAAATATCGAGTACTACCTCGACAACTCCCAAAAAATTGCCTGTTTTTGAATTTTAATTTAATTAATTACAGAATATTTTGAAAATTAAAAACAAGAAAATAGAAATCCCAGATGCTTCACAAGTTCATATTTAAATTTTCAGAAGTTTAAGTGCATTGGTAAAAGAAATAAAAGGTTTGCAGTAGCCTGAATTGCTTGAGCCCCTTTAATAAGCTTCTTTGATTGTTGGAGTGTTCGGCCGCGCTGCCATGGTCACTTCGTGTGTAAAGCAAGCGATCTTGGCAGCACGGCCAAAAATTCCTGGTGGTGCTGCCATGGTCGCGTCATGTGAAAGATCGCTTGTAACACTAAAATCTGAATTCCATTTTCTGATACGGTACATTTAACGTTATAATGAAATACACACACACATCCTACCCAGCTTCTAGCCGCCAGGCCGGGTCTAGTCGGAACAGAAGCTCTGTCCTGAGAATTTCAAGGGAGAAGATACTGAGGTGCGTTCCCAGCGCTATCCCTCAGGATGCCATTACGGAATGATGTCAGACCAAAGAGAAAGTGAAGAAGAGGCTGATAAACACAGGAAAGGAAATTGGAAACATCCATGCTCTCGACCGGGATTTGAACCCGAGTACCCGCATACCGGCCACATGGCAGAC
>JAFIDM010009631.1:114785906-114829255 GCA_023159025.1 Thereuonema tuberculata
CTGAATTAAAATTATAATAAATTAAAAGGTAAATAAATAAAGGTCAAAAAAAATCCTGCAAATTTACAACAAAGTTTTTATATCAATCTATATTACTAAAATCGTTTATTTCTCTGTCTGTCTGTCTATCTGGCGCAATTTCCTAAGCGAATGGAAAATAGAAATAATTTGTACAATGAAACGTCCGCGACAGGAATCGAACCTACAACCTTCTGATCCGAAGTCAAACGTCTTATCCATTAGGCCAAGGTACTACTCATTTTATATTATTTTTTGACTTATGTGTCCTTCCCCTCCCCCAATCAATAATGAATGAATTCCACCTTTTTGTTTTTTCAATCTCAACATTTTTTATTTATTTCTGATCCGTCTGTTTATTTTTAATTCGAATTCGGCAATTGGAATTGCCGAAATGTGAATATAATAATATTCTTACTTAGCCAAATTCTATGTGATATTGAAAAACAATCACGTGTACACGGGAGATGTTTGAATAAAAAAAAGTCAAGAAAGAAAGAAGCACTATTTCCATTAGATAGAATACTGAAAAATCACTATTTGTAACTCAAAAACCACTGAAAGGTATCAATTGTAATTAAAAAAAGAGATTCAAGAAAGAAAGAAGCACTATTTCTATTAGATAGAATAATGAAAAATCACTATTTGTAACTCAAAAACCACTTAAAAGTATATCTATATTACTAAAAGCTTTTATTTATCTGTCTTTCTGGTGCAATTGTTGTAATTTGTGAACATAGAAAGAATTTCTAGAAATTCACTACGGTAATCGAACATGCAACCTTCTGCTCCGAAGTTAGACGTCTTAGCCATTAGACCACGAGGACTACATTCTAATCTCCATAAAAAATAAAAATATATCATAGATATATGATTCACACGCTGGTTCTAAAAGCAGTCGTGGATTGAGAGAATATAATTTCAAAAATTAAATAAAAAAAAAAACTTTTAAAAAATTTTAGTTTTAGTTTACTTGATGTAATTTTTTTGTGTGTGTTTTTTTTTAATTAATAAAAAGTTGTTTACCGTTACATATGCGGAGGCTTCCGGAGCGAAGCGACGGGTAGCCGACTAGTTAATTAAAAGATAACATATTGCAACACACATAATTAAAAAAAATAGGACAAAGTTAAAAAGATAATCGATTTCATTGGCAATGCGCCAATGCGCGGCTTCTTCAGATAAATATTGGGCAAGAAAGGTTCCATGTAAATAGGAAATCCAAGAGGTTCCAACCAATCCCCGAGCACCATGCAAATTTGATGGACTTCATGAAAGAAGAGCTTTTGATGACGTAATTTCCTTATAGATTTATGTTTCCAGGATGTAACAGCGCCATCTATTGCTAAAATCCGTAACTGAATCTTATAATCATTACGAAACATTCTGGTTTTTGTATTTTCTAGTTACGAATACATCATAGTAATTAAAATTGAAATAATTAAAAACGTTCCACATTATTCCCCTTGCTTGGCAATGCAAAGTTTGTCCTTTCTTGGTCACACTGACGCGATCCACAAAACGACGCCATCCTGGACTGACTGCTCGGAGTTCACGTTGATGATGTCATGACTGGTGATATTTGTTCCACACAAAATCGATTGCTACGTAATGACCATATATGGCAAACCCTTTTTTTTTTTAAAAAAAAAATACTTCAGGCGCACCGTCCGCGGCGCTTATTGAAGAAATTATGAGTTGGTTTTATTTGGCTCTTTATCTCTAAAGTTTCGTTTACGCAAGACTTCTTCCCTTACTACTGCCGTGAATATCTAAGTAAATTATTAAGTGCAAGTAAATAATAATATGTCTGTTAAGTTAAATTCAATTTTAATGAAGTTTATATCCACAAGAAAGCTGTAGAAAGTTTTAAAAAGATCTGTCAGCAGTCACTAGCAGTCTACCACTAGTCAAGGGAGCTGTCCATTATTGCAGTAATAAGTGCATAATCTAACTTGAACGTATAGGAGAAATCATAAATTTATGATTTGATATGGAGAAACTTCTTTGTTATAAAGGGTATTACATCAACTATACCAGGCACCAGCTAATGTGTTTTCCAAAATTCCAAGTTAAGCTGGCGTGCCGTTGATGCGTCTTGGCAGCAAAGGTATTGAGGTCGGACTCATTGCCCCAGTTCACGCAACAGAGCAGTACGTTCACCATTGCAGATGTATCCTCGCACAACTTCACATGCTTTGTCAATGGATTTCTTTTCTGTATAGCTCTTTTACGAGAGCAATCAGAAAGGGAAAAGTTAATTGGCATATAATCTTTAAATATCAATTGCTGCAATCCGTTGCCGGGCAAGGAAAGAAAAGCAGATTTTCTTTGAAATTCAAACATAGCATGATCTCTGGAAACTTCCAATTTCAGGATATACAGTTGAATCCGGTTAATTGGACCACCGGGTAATCAGACCAGCCGCTTATTCGGACCGAATCTTGAAGAACCGAAACAAATCCTATGTACATAAGCCTAATATTATTCGCTTATTTGGACCAAAATTCCGTTTAAACGGACCAAAAAACGTGACAGCGAATAAGAAAAAGAAGCCACAAGTCGCCTGCGTACAGCGGATGTAAAGCGGGTCAGCGACATATGGGAGAATCCCTGGGCTCCTCAGGAGAATTTACTAGGGATGGACGGGATTGGATTTTTAGGTCGGGACGGGACGGGATTTTTTTTTTCCCTCCCGAAAATCGGTATGGGATCGGGACGGGATTGTCCTTCCTTCATTAAATGGGAAATAGTTGTTCGGGCTTTGAAACTTGATATGGATGACAATAATAACAACAAACAAAAACATTTTTATGTCTGTCGCTGTCGAAATCACGAAGGCCGTCGTCTGTTGTTTATTGGTTTCTCCGGTCGATCGCTAACGCTATGACGAAAACACTTTGTTGTTGATGTAATATTGGGAGGTAGAAGGAAAATAAATAGTGCAGAATATTTCTCAATGATTTATTGTAGTTTTCAATTGCCAGGATTAATAATCCCAGCATTATTAAGCCTTTTGTTGAATTTAAATAAATCGCGAAATCCCGTCCCGAAGAAATCCCGAAGTAAAGCAAATCCCGCCCGATAAACGGGATTATAATTTTCCCGAAAATTTCCCGAAATATCGGGTCCCGTCCATCCCTAGAATTTACCCTAAGCTTTTATCAAAGGTCAGGAAGTCTGAAAGTGACAAGAACAGAACCAGTGGGAGGTGAACACGCCCACCACTTTCTTTCCTAAAACGGACAGCTCGGTAGCCGCCAGCGAGGTCTTTGACCCACGTCTGCTTTTCGGAGAAATGAAATCAAGCGTAAATTTAAACAAGAGTGTTTGGCGAGAATTTTGTCTTCCTCCTGACCTCCACATCTTGACCCTAAAACATCAAGGTTTCTTCAGAACACTTTAGTCAGTGAACTGTGCGTGTCTTGTCTCCCCTGCCAAAATGCCACGACGGGACTTGACGTTAGCTGAAAAAATTGGTTTCCTGGATAAGATCAAGCAACAACCACCAAACACTAGTCAGCGTCGGTTGGTGGAAATTATCGGCTTGGCAAAGACTACAATTTCGCGCTTGACAAAACAAGAGAATGAGCTGCGAGAAGAATGGGCACAATGTGAAGGACGACGAGGAACTTCTCAAAAACGGAAGCGTGAAGGCAAGGATCCAGACGTCGATGAGGCCCTTAATGAATGGTTTGCGATTGCTACTGGACGAGGTGTGCGAGTAACAGGGCCGCCCAGAGACTAGTGGTGGCCCTGGGGCAACATTTGGATTTGTACCCCCCCCCCCCCAAAAAAAAAAGTCAATCCTATCTTATCAACCAAATAAATAAAAAAAAAAGGTCAATCCTATCTTATCAATGCTGAACACAATGGTGAAGATTTCATTCTAATATCTCTAACCGTTTGACCACTACAAAGTGTGACATCCAGCAAGCATAAAAACAAGAGCGGTCCCCTATGTTTTACAGGCAAGCTGTAACCTAGGAGCCGCTAAAAAAGACTTCACAATTCTTAACTCCATTTAATTCTAATGGGTGTGTTTGGGTAAATGGTTTTTGCTTATTACTGAGTGTGCGTTTAAAATCTTCAAAAGTTTGACTTAAATATCGATGACTTTAAAGTATTTTGTGAAATAATCATAAACTGGATTTGTTATTCTGTGCACATTATCGGAATAACGCACAAAAAGCTATTCTTCACATTCAGATTCTAAGAAGATGACGAAATTGTTCCGACGTTCCTCCTGGGCGTATAGTATATTACGTAAAACAGGATTAGTGTTTGAAATCAAAGTTGTGTATATTATATTAATTACATTTACCCCTTATCTCAGAAATGTGGGAAGCCGGCATCTTTGTCTTCTTGCTGCGCGATTTATGAATTATTTAAAGCTAGATTAGCGAAACTGTAAAATGCCAACGAGTTAACGGAAAACATTTTGAGAAAGGATTTGTCTCGCTTTCTTTTCGAAGCATTATTCCTCTCTTTTATATTAACTCAGAAATTAATGATACTCGCACTGTAGGCAAATATCAATAATCAAGATTAGACTAATAATTTTTAAAAATATCTCTTTAACTCCCCTTTAAGTTTTCCTTTTCAGCATACGATAGAATTTGAACAAAAACATAAAAAAATAGCAAACTAAAGAAATATACTCGAGTTCTCATAAAATTATTTGATTCGCCCCAAAATTTCGGTTGACCTCAATTTTCACAGGATTTCATTTTCCGACATCAATCAGTTTATTAAAATCTAGAAGATAGATTACATTTATTTTGGACTCTTTATTTCAATATGAGAATTTCCATATTTTTTATTTTATTTATTTTCTTTATAGGTCGAGACGATAGGAATTGGGTTCCATATTAAGTTGCGGAATTATCTCAGAAGCAGCTCTGTTCAGTCATTTCGTGGTGGAACTTGGAACCTTAATGTTTAGAGCTAAAGTGGATTTATCCTGTTAAGTATTTGGTTTCTTTAAGTTTTTTTGTTATTAATTATGACATTTTGAATTGTGAAAAATCAAATAAGATTTTTAATAATGCTTGCTAATAAGGTAGTCTACTGATCAATTTTCAGTTAATAAGGTACTTTTAGTCTTTGGTGCCTTGTATCTTTTACTTTCAAGATTTAATAGGTAGGACGTCATTTAGTAAAAGTTTAGGTTGCTCAGCCACGATACTTGTTTGAATTGTTGAAGGTTCATTGATTTACTGTTTTGCGAAAGGGAGAGAGGCAATTTTCTGGAATAGCGTATGCGAAATTTCCATGTCTAGAACCTTTTTTTTCTTCATCATTTTATTCTGAACAACAAATTTTATCAACTTTGTTGTCAAAGTTGACCAATAAGAGGGATTATTTTGAAATTTTATATAACAAAAACATTAATTACTTCGAAGCTTTAATTAAAAATATCCCAATCATCTGTCATTAAAAATATCTTGAGATTGTTTAAGTCAAGCAGTGCGGTCGATGTTAAGATCGATAATTAGTAATGCCAAACATTATTTGGTGATCTAGTAGGAGAGCATACTATTAGATCATCAACGCTATTGTGAGCCATCTAACAATAGTCCTAAGATATATTAAAACGATGGGCGCCCACAGAATTTTTTCCAGGGCAAAATATATTCACTGTGTCTGTAAAAAAAAATTATACTTTACACTGTGAAATTATATCAAATAAATTTAAGTAAACTAAAGTAATGATTGGAGAGAGAAATTCGCCAACCGGACAATAAATAACTTGCTTTCAATTAAAGTAATGATTGATATATGAATATTTTTAATTTGTTAGTCTCTTGCGAAAAAAAAAAATTTCATGGATTACAGTGAAAATGAAAATTCCTGGGTGGGTCAAGTGCCTTCCCCCTCCAGACTCCATCTATATTTTAAAGTAAAAGTAAAAAAAAAAAAAAAAATCAAAATTAAAGTATAATATACCTTACTATAAACAGTAAGGTGAGGTTATCTTATAGTTAGGATCCAATGTAATTTTCACTTTTTTTTTTTTTTTTTTTTTTTTTTTTTTAAGAGGCTTTTATTGAATCGTCATTCTGCTGCAATTTGAGAAGGTTCCTCTTCAGTTTTGCAGGAATATAATCTTCCTATTAACTGAAGAGATGTCTCCCAAGTCCCATACTCACAACGATGAATATTCCTTGAAACAGATTGGGTTGTTTTGGGAATCCATTAGAATAGCAACAGTTCTGATAGCTATTTCAGCGTTTGCCGTACTGGGCCTCCCGCAATCGCAGTATATAGGGGCTTAATAACCATCATACGGACCAAAAACCGTTAACATAAGTGAATGAACAATTTATTTTAAATGAATCAATGTTTTTTGTGTTGTTGTTATTGTGTGGGTTTTGGAATTTGCATGCCAACTAGATCTTGTTTGTTTAAAGACCTTTCCCCCTCCCACACATTATCCACTGGACTTGGCAAAAATCGGTAAATGTGAAGTTGATGCAGATCGCTGCTTTATATTTGGACTATTTTAGGGCAGTGTCTTGGCATTTAAAATAGTCACCTAAATAAATTTATAGACTATTTTAAATAACAAGACGAAACTTGTATATGAATTTGATATTTTTAATTTTATTGACTTACAGTTAGTATATCAACAAGATTCTAAACCTTCACAGACATGATTATCATGTTATCATAGAAAATAACTATCTATTACAATCAGGACGAAGATATTTTGTGGTTCTTATATTATTGTTTGCAGCAATTTAAATAAATTAAAAAAAAAAATGTACATTTTTATCATTACTATGAGAGACGTCGGAACTACTTCATGAGGGGGGGGGGGCGAAAGATATTTTCGATAATTAATTAATAATTATAATTATTAGTAATTAACAAATTAATCTTAACTTTAATTGAATGTTAATTTATTAAATAATATAATTATTAAATATATTAATTATAATATTGCATTAAACAATAATTAGGGGACCTCAATTAGAAGTGAAAACATCAAATTTATATTTTAAATAGTTTTATCTAAGTTTAATAAGCGGACGAAACTTATCTTCTGCTTTCTTATATAAGTCTGTTTTCCCCCTCTTTTGATTTTCCTATAGCCTTTATATTAAAATAATCAGTTTTATTTGTTATATTTGATTATAATAACAATATGAATACAGCAAGGTGGAATACTATCTAGGAGAGGACCAATTTGGTTTTAGAAAGAACAGAGGAACAAGAGATGCAATTGGAGTGATGAGAACAATCTGTGAAAGACATATCGAAGTTAATAGAGAAGTTTATATTTGTTTTATTGATCTAAAAAAAGCCTTTGATATGGTGAAATGGGATAAACTGATGGAAGTACTGAAAAAGATAGGTGTGCATTGGCGAGATCGTAGACTAATTGCGGAACTATATATGAATCAAACAGCAATAATTGAGACAAAAGGAGGAAGCAAAAAGGAATGTATAATTGGAAGAGGAGTGCGACAGGGTTGCTGCTTATCCCCGGTGCTATTCAATATCTTTTCTGAAGAAATGATAAAGGAAGCTTTTGATTGCGAAGAGGATACGGGTATCAGTATTGGAGGAAGAAGAATAAAAAGCGTTAGATTCGCGGATGATTTGGCTATAGTAGCCGAGAGTGAGGAAGATTTAGAACACTTGCTGAAAAGATTTGGAGAAGCTTGTCATAAATTTGGAATGGGGATTAACACCAAGCAAACAAAAGTGCTGTGAGTTGCTAGAAATGCTGAAAAAGTATGTATTAAACTGAATGTAGAAAGGGTGGAACAAGTTAAGCAATACAAATATTTGGGAAGTATAATTCAAGGTGACGGTAAATGTAACATTGATATTAGAGATCGAATTCGTAAGGGTAAATTTGCTTTTTATAACAGAAAAAACTTGTTCACAAATAATATGGATATTGATTTAAGAAAAATACTTATAAAATGCTACATTTGGAGTATATCCTTGTATGGTTCGGAAACTTGGACTCAGAAAGAGAGATGCTGAGATGCTGGAAGCATTTGAAATGTGACTATGGAGGAGGATGGAGAAAATTAAATGGACAGACAAGATGACTAATGATGAAGTTCTGGAAAAAATAGGGGAAGGGAGAAGTTTATTAAAGAATATTAGAAGAAGGAAAAAGAACTGGATTGGTCATGTGCCGAGAGGTGAAAATCTAATGAAGAAAGTATTGGAGGGGAAGATTGAGGGAAAGAGACCAAGAGGAAGAAAGAGAAAAATGATCCTGGATGACCTATTGACTACAAGTGGATATCAAGGCCTGAAGGAGGAGGCAAGAGATAGAACGACTTGGAGAAAGAGATATTGCTGACCTTATTTGCTGCTTGCCATTGGACCTGTCTACGACAGAACACTGATGATGATGAATAATATTACATTTATGTGAATATAAAATATTTATATATAATGATATGAAAAAAAAAAAGGAATTAAACAAAATATAGTTAATGCGTAAATCAACTTTCGAATATCCTCGGGGTAAGATTGCAAAATCAATCGGTCAGGAAAAAAAAAAAAACCTCCACAATACTAAGCAGGCCTCCACTTAACATCTTTATCCGCTCCTCCATCTTTCTGGACTATGCTACCCAGGCACACAAAGGAATCAACTTGCTCCAACTCCTCACCATACACTGCTAATCTCATGTCTTTATCAGATCGAATTCTCATCTCCTTAGTTTTTTTGGTATTGATCTTTAGCCCTACAATCGCAGCTTCCTTTTGTAGCCTAGACAGCTTACTGTCCATATCCTGAAATCTTTGTGAGAGCAGGCATATATCGTCTGCAAAATCCAGGTCTTCAAGCCTATCATTCATTCCCCAGTGGATACCTCTTTTCCTGCCATCAACAACCCTCCTCATCACTATCCAAAACCAACAAGAACAAGGTAGGTGACAGAATACGCCCCTGTCTCACTCCAGCATTTGTCTGGATAGCCTCTGTGAGTTTTCCATTGTGCAGCACTCTACATTCATACCCTTCATACATCTCTCTGATAATAACAATCTTTCTAGGTATTCTTCCACAATACTCCACATAACTCTTCTGTTAACAGAATCGAATGCCTTCTCAAAATCAATAAAAGTAAGATATATTGTATTCTGCCATTCTGCACTCTGTTCAAGTATTATACGAAGTGTGTTGATAAGATCTACACAACTTCGATGTGTTCTAAAGTCTGCTTGTTCTTTCCTTAGTCTAACTTCCACGGTGTCCTTAATTCGGTTCAGGATTATTCTCGAAAGCACTTTACTCGGTACAGACATGAGTGATACCCCACCAATTATTGCAGTTACTTATATTCCCTTTTTTCGGTAACTTAACAATCAATCCCTCCTTCCAACTTTTTGGTAGCTTTTCTTCTATCCAGATCTTTTTAAACAAAGGGTATATTTACTGAGGTATCAATGTCTATTTTTAGCACCTCAGGTGCAATATTATCCATTCCAGGAGTTCTTCCATTATTAATCTGTTTGAGGGCTACTTTGATTTCAGCCTTAGTTGGTGTGTTTATTCTGATTTTATCATCCACATCTACCACATTCCCATGTCTCATCTCCTCATCAGGTTGTTCTCTATTCAGGATCTCCGAGAAATGTTCCCTCCATCTCTTGAGTTGATCTTCTTCGGACGTCAATAGCTGGCCATCTTTACCCCTCAAAGGTCTGCTCTTGTTGAAGCCTTTCCTTGACAACATTTTGGTTATACTATAGAGTTCTTTAGCATCCCCTCTTGCTGCCTCAGCTCTCTGGGCTTGTTCATCCACCCACATTCTCTTATCATTCCTCACACTTTTCTTTATTAATCGATCAATACACTTTATTATACTTTTATTATACTTTATTAATCGACTGATTGTACATTCAGTTTGAATCTGAGTGTTTTGTTGCCTTGTTTTGCTCATAATTAGTTGTGCTTTGATCTTTTTTTCTATCATTTATCAACTTCCATATACTCTCAGACATCCAGTCTTTCTTCAAACGATTCTTGAAGCCAAGGACATCTTCACTCACATTACAGTATATGTTCTTAACCTGATTCCATGTAGCATCAATATCATTTTCCTGTATTTCTTGAAAAGCCTCATACTTGTTTTTCAACTCCATACAAAATTCTTCTTTCTTGGTTGGCACCTTCAACTGTCTTATATTGTTTGTTCCGCTGCTCAAACTTTCTTTTTGTAGCCATAATTTTTAATCGAAAATCAGCAACAACAAAATGGTGGTCACTGCTCCACGCTTATTCCTCACATTCATTAAGGACCTTCTAAATTTTTTTGCTCAGTGCAATGTGATCAATTTGGTTTTCTGTTTTATGGTCGGGAGATACCCATGTGACCTTATGACACTTCTTATGTGGGATTATTGTGCCTCCAATCACCAAATCGTGTCTGGCACAAAAATTTGTGAACATTTCCCCATTTTCATTTTTATCTCCAATATCATGGCTTCCCATTACATGTTCCATACCATCATTTCTGCTTCCAACCTTTGCATTTAAATCTCCTGTAACTATCAATATGTCTTTTTTACTGGTCTTTTGAACAATGTTGTTTATAGAACAATAAAATTCTTTAAGCTTTTCATCTGAAGATTCTGTTGGAGCATAACATTGTATGACTGTGACATTACGAATGTTACTCTTGAAGCGTGTTGTCATCAATCTCTGATACAGGTTTCCATTCCAGAAGACTTTTCTTTGCTCCTTTGGTCAACAGGAGTCCAACTCTCTGTGTGTTCTGCTTCTTCAGAGTTGTGTCCTGAGTACAGAAATGTAAGCCCCTCTTGTGTCTGCATTTCTCCAAAGTCTGGCCATCTTACTTCACTAAGGCCAAGAATATCCAATTTGTAATTCAACATCTTTTTCGACCTGTTTTAATCGGCTGATTTCTCTCAAAGTTCCTACATTCCAAAAAACCTATTCTCGTAGTCCTTATCATTTCAAAGGTCGTCAACATAGAATCCGTCCGGGTGTCTTTTATTGCCGTTTCTTTAATCAGAAATTGTCAGGAGTACAGGTGATTGGCCCATAGCTCCTTAGTCTGGTGGTGGGGCTGCCACCTCAAAGCCTCCAGACTTTGCTCCCTCCCTGTTTCAGAAAATGAAATTCTTTCTACTTCTTGAGACAAGCATAAGCTCCATTCAAGTTACAGGGAGGCCCCTCCTCCTTTCTCAACCGGGCTTGGGACCGGCTATGGCGGAGTTTACGACCAATTTTCAGATGGAAATAAATCATGATTACTTAAGGAAACATTTGTGCTGGATTGGTCTGGCCGAAGACAGTATTGTGCTTTGTGGGGAAAAGGTGATATGGATAGGGATCATCTGAAGATATGCCTCTCTCTACAATATTATCGTTCTAGACAAGGCGATTGCACTGCTTATGAAGTTTTAGCGGCATTGTATTGGGTTGCAAGACACATTATGACAGATGTCAGCATTGGATAAAAAAAATATGTATTTTTTATATATATATATATATAAAACACGCACGCACGCACACACTCACGAGGGTTGATTCATAAGACATGGCAACTATTTTTTTAGTAAATAATGTTGCAACCAGATAGGGCATGTGACCCTGGTCTGGCAGTGTGCATGCTCCCAATGCCAGTCTTTTGGTGATAGCGGTGCATAATGGACATAACCATAACCAGTTGAATAGTGCTCATACGTTAAGATAGCCATTCTCCACGGCCGCAACATACATGAGTGTCATGCTAAGCTAAGTCCAGCATTGGGCAATCGTGCACTACCCTATCGTACTATAGCAAGGTGGGTAGAGGCTTTCAAACGGGGGAAGAGCCTCAACTGTCTATCTTCCTTGCAGTGGACGTCCTGTATCAAAGGTGTATTGGTGGCTGTGATCAAATAGTGGCTCATGGAAAACTTGTGCTGGACTGTGATAGAATTAGATTGGCATTCGGGTATTCCTGCATCATTGGTGTGTCTCGTTCTATGGCAGGACTTAAAAGTGCAGAAGATTGCTGCCAAGTGGGTGCCACATCACCTAGCTGAGGTAGAGCAGTGGACTTGCTATGAGACTTGTATCAATCTACAGAGACTTTATCGCAATGGAAAAGACATGCTGCATTGTATCATTGCAATTGATGAAACGGGCAAGATCCAATGAACCTGAACTGAAGTGACAGTCCAATTAGTGGCATCATCCTGGGTCACCACAGCGATACAAGGTTTGCCAAAATCTGTCCCTCAGGAAGCCGATGATCATTTTGTTCTGATACATCATCCATTTCGGGAGGGACACACTGTAACTCCCCAGTATTACACCTCATTTTTGCGGTATCATCTTTGTCGTGCAGTACAGGAGAAATATCCTGAACTCTTGGACAATGCAATAATCTTGCATGACAAAGCTAGACTTCACAAAGTAGACACTGTCAAACGTTGTTTACAGCATTAGGGTTGGGAGGTCCTGTCACACCTACCCTATTCCCCTGATCTTAGTCTGTGTGACTTCGATCTCATTCCTAAAGTGAAGCCATTGTGTGGGAAACGCTTTGCGTTTCCCAGAACATCATCACTGCTGTTCAGTATGAGGTAGCACACATTAATGAATCGCATGCGACCAATGGTATTCTCAGTGTTTCCCATCGATGGCAGCGAACCAAGCACAACCTGTGAGACTACTTTGAAGTACGAGGTGCATTCAAGTTATAACGCCTCCGAATATTTTAATCACTAACTAATCACACGGGAACTATGAAACATGTTTCACTTCTCAACGTAATCTCCCTGCAGCCGTACACATTTTTCACAGCGTCGACGCCATGATTCCATGGCCGCTGAGAACGCTTCTTTAAGAGTCTGTTTTGACCACTGGAAAATCGCCGATGCAAGAGCGGCACAGCTAGGGAATGTGCGGCCACGGAGAGTGCCTTTCATCGTTGGAAACAGCCAAAAGTCGCTAGGAGCCAGGTCAGGTGAGTAGGGAGCATGAGATCACTTCAAAGTTGTTTTCACGAAGAAACTGCTGCGTCACATTCGCCCGATGCTCTGGTGCGTTGTCTTGGTGAAACAGCGCACGTGCAGTCTTTTCCGGCCGTTTTGCACGCAATGCTGGAAGGAGCTTCTTCTTCAAAACATCTTTGTAGGATGCACCTGTCACCGTAGTGCCTTTTGGAACGCAATGAGTTAGGATTACTCCATCGCTGTCCCAGAACATGGCCACCATCATTTTTTTCAGCACTGCAGGTTACCTGAAATTTCTTCGGTTGCGGTGAACCTGTGTGCTTTCATTGAGCAGCCTGGCGCTTCGTTTCAGGATTGAAAAAAGGCATCCATGTCTCGTCCATTGTCACAATCGATGAAAAGAAAGTCCCATTCATGCCATCATCACGCGTCAACATTGCCTGGCAACATGCCACGCGCGCAGCCTTGTGGTCGTCCGTCAGCATTCGTGGCACCCACCTGGAGGACACTTCCCGCATTTTCAGGTCATGCGGGATTGTGTGCACAGATCCCACGGAAATGTCAACTTCGGAGGCGATCTGTTCCACACTCATTCGACGATCATCCAGAACAACTTTCTCCACTTGCTCAATCATGTCGCCAGATGCACGCACATTAGACACATCCATTACACCTTCACCACATATGTCTCACTCATCTGGCGATAAATTTCAATCAGTGTCACACCATGCAAATGGAGAAAACGAATGATAACACGCTGATCTTGTAATGAAAACATCGCCATTTTAAGTATCGCAAACAGTCGCTCACTCTCGCCGCTGCTGCTAGGGTTCTGTGTGCCATACGGCGCTGCCATCTCTGTCTCACAATGACAAAGTGCCCGCATATTTTAAAACAAACCGCATGTTTCTATCTGTTTCCAGTGCTGAGAAAAAAATTCGGAGATGTTATAACTTGAATGCACCTCATATGTTAAACAGGTTGTATGTGCATAACAAAATAATTTTCCAGTGATGTTTTGTTATGTGTAACAGGTTGTATGTCAATAAACCGATGATTTCAAATGTCATGTTTGTTCCTTTCTATCCTACCAGTGATTCCTTCATGCATGTCCCATCTGGTTGCAACATTTCGTATTACATTTCACACACTTTCAAATGTACGTATATCCAATTTCCAGTGGTAGCATGTTTTCAAGACTTAAAACAAAGTTGCCATGACTTACGAAACCACCCTCCTGTGTGTGTGTGTGTGTGTGTGTGTGTGTGTGTGTACGTACGTACCACATAGTTTCACTGCTTCTAATAAAACAAATTCATGTGTAATTCATAGCAATTTTAAATGCATGAGAGTTTTAAAACACTGAAGAAAATGTTTTGTGTAATGAGGAAGTTTAACGTTCACAAATTGAAATTTGAAAAAAAAAAAGGGGAAGTGATGAAAATGCACAATTTTCCATTCACACTTTGAGCTATTGAGGAATCTGGGACTGGTGTTTCATCTTCATTTGAATTCATGAGCCAGATTTACTCATTGACAATCGACTCAAAAAGATGTGAAAGGCTATTAATGTCTCTTCTGCTTCCAGTAGTGGGACCTGACAAAAACAAATAACAATAAGAAAGCACTATAACCAGTACAATATCAAAACCTCGGTCAGCTGAATGCTAGATGTAAAGGCATTTAATAGAGGGACAAGAAAGAAAAACCTAAAGTTTTGTAAAACCTAGGATTTATGAATTGAACTTGGGTTTTTATGAAATAGTTGATTTTCGGCTTTTACCGACAATCTGCATTATTTTAAGGTTTCACCATTCTGTGTTGGGAAGTAGGTCAGTTACATAAGGTTCAGTTAGGTTAAATGTTTAAATAGAGTATTTCTCAGACTTCTGCCAATACAGTTTGGCAAAACCTGGATTCAACATTGTAAATTTTAGGTGCTACTGAATTTCAGACTTTATTAGTAACATATCTACCATGAAGATGCTGTTGATTTTCTTGAGTGTTTTAAGATAGTAATTTTTTCTTTAAAGAATACTATTTTTTTAATTTGTTTTAATTGTAAAGTTTGAAGTAATAACTTGAAAAGATAGAAATGATGTTTGAAGATGTTAGAGGCTACTGTTTTTAAATCTTTGCTCTTTCACAAATCTGTTGGAATTTTTAATTTTTGGCATAATTAGTGTTTTCAGAACAATTTTTAAGATGAAGTTCTTGCTGTCTCATATTGATAGAGGGTGGCAAATTAACTACAGTATTTTCTGTAATTTGGATTTTGTATTCACAACTTCCTCTGTACTAACTATCAATATTTTGCTCTTTGGAGTAGCTATGTTGCAGGTATCAAAATAATTATAAAACCTTTTAGAAATACTTAATAATTATCACTGACAATCTTTATTATACTAATTTATATCTAATCACTTACTACTTTTTTTTTTTAAGATTCTGAGGCATTTTTTTACTAAACATTACTTGTTTTTATAGGTGAACAATGGAAAATGTTGTTTGTTTGGGAATGGCCTGTCGTGCCCCAAATGCAGATAATGTTGAGGTACAACTTTATTCCATTAATTACAAACTTGTTAATTAAAAATTAGATATTTTATTTATAAGACATATTAGTTGCTAATAAATCTTATTTTATTAAATAAAGCTGGTCATTATTGAACAAAATAAGTTTCTAACTTTTTAATAATATAGATTATTTGCAATTTAAATATCAATTTGGATTGAATTTTATGAAATGTAATTTTTCATTTTTTCTCCCTACCACTTTGAATTACTTTAACATTTTCTTTTTAGGAATTTTGGACTGAACTTGTTAATGGCAAAGATGCTATTGGAGATACCAGCCCACGATGGCCATGTGGGTTGTATGGACTTCCTTCCAGGACTGGTCTTTTAAAAGATATCACTCGGTTTGATAATGATTTTTTTCATGTACCTAAAGAAAAGGTATGCTAAAATTATTAGTTTTTAACAGAAATATATAAGGAACTTTGGCCCTGCTTGCTTTCATTTTAATGTAAGAAGCTTAAGCAATTTTCCATGTTTATACAAAAAAAAGAAAAGTAAATGCATATATACTCTTTGTTTATGAAAAATGAAACCTTGTTTATGAAAAATTGGTATGATAGGGACTTCATTAAAATTCTCAATTTCTGAAATGTGTGTCAATCATTTGTGATTAGTCCAGACCACAAAATCGTTAGTGGAGAATAAGCACAACAAAATCAATTATTGCGATAAGGATGGAAATGGAAGTGAAGAAAGATCTGTAATTACAGAAAAATATAAGGCAATTGAAGTTTTATCTGAAACCCTCCAAAAGCAGTTAGGCATTGTTCCTTTCATGCTTCTCTGGGCAGTCTGTTTTCTTCCATTTTACTCGTTACCTGTGATTGGCTCATATTTTGAAACAGTTCTTGTAGAAGGCTGAAAATTCTCTATAGTGTATCATAGCAAATTTTCAAAAATTCTAACCATCATTCGCTCTCATAGATTTTGCTACTGTTAGTGAACGCTCGTTTTTAGTTAAATTTACAGCAAGAAAAGATGATAGTCTAGTGAAGCTATATATAACTTAAAATATAGGAAGTGAATGATACCAAGTAGATATAGGTGACAAGGTGCCCACAATACTTAATACAGATTAACATTCTTAATCTAAAAATTCAAATTCCAGATATATAGGTTTTGTTATTGAGGTGGATGGCATGGAAAAAAAAAAAAAAATTTAAAAACTCATCCAGTACACTGTTTTATCATCCCAATGTCATCTGTTTTGAATGTTGCTCCTCAAAATGATGTCAACAACTGTGTACCCTCTCTTTCAAGTTTCTCGGATCTGATGTAGTTTCTTTTTTTTTTTTTTTTTGTCCAAATAACAGCTGTGTTTAGTGTTGCATTTATGTTTGGGTTTAATAATTGTTAGTGCAGGAAAATATTGGCTTTTATTCCTCTTTTTATAATTTTTGGGTAGTATTACAAATATTCCAAAATCTGAAACATCTCTGGTCTTCAGCATTTTGATTTAAGGGACTCAACTTTGATAGTGTAACTGTCTCACAAGCTATAATGTGTTATGGCTTTGACCAGAACAATCTTGGACAATTGTTTGAAGTATGCTACACTATGCTGGACCCAGAGATTGGCTTCAGTAGCTGGTGCTTTTGCACCATTAAAACCCAACCAACAACAACAACACTAGCTGGTGGCATTGAATAAAAGGAAAGGCAGCATGTCCCATACTTGTTCAGTCAATAAAAAATTTAATGAACATTGAGGCTAGATGAGCAGAAATGCCGAAAGTACTACTGCATGGTCCAAGCTTCACGAGGTTGTGTATTGTCCTATTGAAAGATACCAGTTGGAACTGTCTACAGGAATGATAACAATTCAACTTAAAAATGTCATTGAGTTGATGGCTGTTTCACCTTGCAGTATGTACTAGGCTGGAGCAAGAACTGAACCCAACAATACCTGCCACCATATTGCTCAAAGATGCCATAGTGGCTACTTACAGCCATTTGTCAAGGCGTAGGTCTTCAGGAACTGACTGTCATGATGCACCAGATTTATAACAAAACTATAACACTGGTAAACATGATTTTTTCTGACTGAAAACTGTTCATATTATCCAATTCCTTATCCCATGAAATATATCAAACTGGCCTTCATTTTGTTTCATCAGGTTACAGTTTTTCAGAAATCTTTATTAAATAAAAAAATAGGTAATAAACGAAGGCACAACGCTAAAAGAAGGAATTTGCACCCAGAGCTGTCACCGGGAAGAGACTGGGACAGACCATTTCGTCCTTTTTAGGACTTGTCATTCAGCCAAACTCCACCGATGACAGACTTAGAAGGCGCGAGAGGTTAGAATCCCAGGTCTCGCTCCCGAGAGCGAGACCTCCCCCAGAAGAAATCCTAACCAAAAATAAACATAAATACAAAAGTTCCTTGTCCTGCAATCTGCTAGGCACAAATGGAATTTAAAGAAAGCATTAAATAAAGCAAAAAAGCCCACATGTTTAAAATGAAAAGAAATTTAACATGCCTGAATAATTCAAAAAATAGATAACAAACGAAGGCAGAATACTAAAAGAAGGAATTCGCACCCTGAGCTGTCACCGGGAAGAGACTGGGACAGACCGTTTCATCCTTTTTAGAACTCGTCAGCCAACCAAACTCCATCGATGACAGACTCAGAAGGTGCGAGAGGTTAGAATCCTGGGTCTCGCATGGTGTCCCATGCATGGTCTATTGGGTTTATATCGGGAAATAGTTGGCCACTCAAAGTGCCAGATACCCTTTGTTTCAAGTTAGGGCTGCCCTAGTGGAAGACTGGCATGCATTGTCATCTGTAAACAGGAAGTTGCATCCCATTGCACCCCTGAATAGTCAAACAATATTGTTGCAGAATGACAAATTGGTATATCTGGCCTGTTGGGATTAATGCTTGAACACCTGAAGGGAGTTATAATGCTGCCCCATACCATCCTATCATCTTTACTGTGGTTAACCTGTTCAAAGACGATGAAGGGGTTCTCTCTGAATGAAGACATGGTGGGAATCGCTCTGCAGACTGAACCTGAACTTGTTTCTAAACAGTCTTATTGGTCCTGAGCCCTTGCTCCAGGTTAAACAATCTCTTCTATAGGCTGTAGTCACGGGCCTGCAAAAGTACAAACTTGTACAATTGTCTGTGCACAGTGAAAACAGTCTTCCCTGTAGCTACTGAAAAGTCTGTGGCAAGGTCCCCTGATGTTCTGTGCCTGTGCTGTCTGATAGTTTTTGACAAACAACAATCTTGTTTTTCCATTGCAATCCTTGGAACTCTGTGCTAAAGCATTGACTGACATTTCCATCGTATTGGAATTGCTACCAGACTCTAGAAATAACACTTTGTAGGACATTTAGCTCTTGGGACATTCTGCCTCAAGTCCCTCTTTAATTCTACCCTTCATAACAGGGTTTGCACTGTCTCATCAAATAGCAGCATATCACGAGCTCTATCTTGCAGCTCTGCCATGTCTGATTATGATCTATCGGTGCAGAGTGACATTTATAGTGCTGTCTGTGGCAGCATAGAGTATGTCTGCTGGGAGAAGAAATTGCCTTTGGTCATTCAGGCAGAAGTATGGAGTAGTTTTCATGATGTTGCACTATGAAGTGAATCATTTTGCTGAGATTCATATCGTCGCTAATCCTTAATTATCCTTAATTTTTAGCACAAGTGTATATACATGGTGTTACATTAAGCTGATAAACTTCGCCAGCCTGTTGGGATGGTTATTCAAAAAATATAATATACACCATTGGTTGATTTTGGCTTTGTTCCCAAGATATAGACTGAAATGTTGCTTCAGGTTGTCATGTGAGCATATGTGAAATATCTGGTTTGACCCAATGTGAGGTCTGTTATTGCTTTGCTTTTGTTATTTATTAATGGGTAAATTAGTTGGTGTAATCAATGATGTCACAGTAAAATGCCTGCAACATATTCAAACAAGGAATACACAGATATTTGTGTATAGTTTTTGCAATAGGAATGGGTGCCCGCCGACGCACAATATCGATACTAATATCCTAATTACGCTTTCCCTCAACATCTGACAATTAGAAATGTGTATCGATGTTTGAGAGACGCTGGTTATTTTCCACTAGGAAATACTGACTATGTCCTATAGATGCGAGATGAAGAGGTTTTAAATGCTGTACAGCAAAGCCCAACCTCAAGTGTGTGCAGAATTTCACATGTTGCTCCCTCGCAAGTATGGAGAACTCTACATTCTGATGGTCTTTATTCATACCATCTGCAGAAAGTCCAGCACCTACTACCTGGTGATTATGAATCTCGTGACATTTGGTGAATGGATTTGAACCAATTTGGATGTGCTTCCATACATCCTATTCAGTGATGAAGCCATATTCACCTGTGTTGGTATTAATAACACATGGAATTCCCATATTGTAACAATCTGTACTTGCCAACACAGGATCTCTGTCAATTATCATCTTTCATTTCACTCAAGACTTTGTAAGGAATTCTTCATTTCTGTTTCCTTAGTTTCAAGTGACAGCTTATTCATTTAATTAAATTACGAGTATATCGAGCAATTTGATAGAAAGAAATCTTATTTAAGATGTCATAACATTTCTAACTGTAGTACTCTGTTAATGTATAGGAAGATATTTCAGGGCATTTTTATAAGAAGTGGTCTTTTCTGAAGTTTTCAGTTTTATTCTTTCTGAGAATAAAATTTGAACTCCAAGATCTGTTTTATTTAGACTATAGTTAATTTAATTAAACGATTTAATTATCCTTTATTAAATAAAAAAAAATAGCTTATAAATCTAGAAACCCTTAGAAACAAAAATGGTAAAACTAAATATAATAAAAAATTTGTTTTATACTATTTTGCAGTACTATTATCACTATTTGAGTTTTTTGTAAATCGGAGTAGGATGGTTATGTTTCAGTGTGTGGACTCCTAGAATGGAGGTTTTTGTTCAATCCCAGATAGGTTTTTCAGATACTTTTTTTTCATTTCAAACTTCCAAACTATTGTATATTGTATTGCTCTAGAAGTTTCTTATTAGATGTCATTTCCGCATGTTTTAAGATATAAATAGCTATGCTGAAGTGATGGAGTTCAGTTGTAACCTGACTTTGTAACAAATCTGGTGGAAGCGAGGATACCAACTGTTCATCGACCTGACGTTACGTGATAAAAGGGATATCTTCGTCTTATGAGTAAGAATTTTGTTGAAGAGCTTTCTGCACAATTTCGGGACTTAAATGTTCAAACACCTCCACATTTAATGACAGTCTGTTCGTACATCACCAGATTCTTCTACAACAAACCCAATGGTGCCACCAACAAATGTGGTTTTCTGTCCCTTTTCACAGAGAGAGGCCAGCAACTTCCTAGGCCAGCCTGGAGAACACCCAGAAGACTGGATTCAGCAGTAGTGGCTTGTTACAATGGTTGGGATGATGCTTTTAAACTAGCTAAGGTGTACTTCTTCCTTCATAGCCATGAAGATGAATTCTTAAGCTGGGATTCATTCAAGACGTCGTTTACTATTACTTTCACTCTTCACCTCTGAAAACTGGTTGCAGAGTTACTTTTCCAGAGATGAATCCAAGGACCAACTGAGATAGAAACAAGTACTATGAGACATCCTCCATCTTTGCAATAGAATAGATCCTGCCATGTCAGCCAATTGTAAGCTGAAACATTTGATCATGGGGCGTGAAAGGAGTTCTTCTCAGATTTAATGGTAACTGCAACACCTACTGAGGTCGTTTTCTTGGAAGTCTGTCAGAAGATAGAAAAAGGAAGGGAACTACATCATTCAGATAGGTGTATTGGTGCCTGATAAGAATTCCATCCTGTGTTGCCAGTTGCTGCTCTAGGCCAATGCGCATCTCTCGGCGACATTCGGATGTTCATCCGAGAAATCATAAGAGAGGAACTTTCTAAAATCAACTTGACTCCACCCGTTCAACCTCAGGTTCCAGAAGATCTATGAGGCATCACTCAGGAAGAACTGCGACTAGCAATTGCATCCCTTAATAGGGACGCTCTGCACATTTCTTAGGAGACATTGCCAAGAAGATAAGCTGTAGCCTCTGAAAGGCCTGCATCATATATTTCCTCGCCCCATAATGAGGAGACGTCTAGTACAACAGATTTACAGATTTCTTATCAGTTAGCTCCACTGCCAGCTCAAGGGCCACTGAGGACAATATATCTCAATACTTTTCCTGCGGCCGTGTTGGTCACGTTGTTCAATATTGCCGCTCAATGGACCGAGGCTCGAGCACCTACTACCCAAGACAAATGTATAGAGATCAGCTACCAAGATCTGTCACATCTTCTTATCGTTATCAAGAGGAAGAATTTCCACCACTCCCAACACTGCCAGTTCGACAGGGACTCTCAATCACCTACTATGAGGCGACTGTCCCCAAAAAGGAGACCCCAATCAAGCCCACAATGAAATGAGCAGAATCTAGGGTCGAACTAAGGCATACTATGGAGGTAGGTCTGCAAAAACAATTTTCAAAATCCTCCAACGTTGTCTGATGCTTGCCATATGACTAACAATAGAATCAACATTTATGTGGATGCTTTTCCTATTACAACCGTCGTCGATACTGGTGCCATTGTTTCTGTGATTAGACAAGATGTTGCTAAACAAGTCAAAAAGATCATCGCCCCCCTGGACAGGAGTAAAACTGCATAGTGCTGATGGTATACAAATTCATCCTCAAGGTCAGTGCACTGTTAGAATTACAATTGCGGAAAAAAACATTTCCCTGGAAATTTTGCGTATTTTGCATCTGCCCTTACCAAGTGATACTAGGTTGGGACTTTCTAACGTTGAGTGGAATTAATATAGACTGTGCTGCAAGAACAGTAAAGGTTTCTGGATTAAATGCCTTACTATTACCAGATAATTCTGTAGACCAAACTGAAAAAACTTTTGCTGTTATTTGTACTGAATGTTGCCTGCCTGCCTGTCCGAACTGATGTTAATATTGACGTTAAACTAAGTCGATTAACATAATCGGGTGTCATCTTGGGTCCAAAGGTTGATGTCCTAATAACGAGAAATCTTTTATTCCCACACCTGTTGATCAGCTCCAATCAAACTTCAGTTATTGTACCAATCTTAAAACGTCAGAAATTGCCCTCATTTCCTTCCTGCTGGAATGAAGATTGCAGAGATAACCCCTTGCAGAGATTGCAGAGAAGAGTTTTATCTTTTTGAGAGTGTATTGGTTGATTGTCCTTCCTAAAGCATTGCATCATGAAGCTTCTGCTGCGTATCATGATGATCCGTCAGCTGGGCATCTGGGGTTCCAGTGGATCTGGTAAAGGATAAGATGTCGCTTCTATTGGCCACGACTCTATCGAGAATTTAAACGTTGTGTTTTCCTGCAGAGAATGCCAGCAGGAAACTATCAACTCGCTTACCAGCAGGACTACTACAACCAATCCCACCCATTAATTATCCATTTGAAAAGGTTGGTATTGATTTGTTGGGAAGATTTCCTGTAACATTCCATGGCAACAGATGGTTTTGGTATTCATAGATTATTTTAGTCATTGTTCTGAAATCAAAGCCGTACCTTCTGGCTCTGCAGCGGAAATTGCCCAGTTTTTACTCCAGTCAGTAATTTTGGACATGGTGCCCCCAAGAGAACTTGTTAGTGATCTTGGTGCACCTTTTTTGTCCAGTATCGTCTGAACCTTCATGCAAGCTTGTGAAACCAACAACTGCATATCATCCACAAACAAATGGTTTAACTCAGCGGTCGGCAACCCGCGGCCCATGAAGCGTTTTGGTGCGACCCGCGGGGCGTGTTGGAATTTTTTCTTTTTCTTTTTTGGTTGTCAAAGTAAGATTTTCCTTTTTTTTTTTTTGATTGTTAAAATTTTTGGCCCAAGTGCGGTCCGCAGTAATCCCCACATAACATATTTGGCCCTTTTACAACAAAAGGTTGCCGACCACTGGTTTAACTGAAAGTCTGAATAAGACCTTGGTGGATATGATGTCAATGTATGTCAACATGAATCAAAGAAACTGGGATGAAGTTTTGCCTTTTGTGACACTTGCATACAACTTGTCAAGGCAAGACACTACAAGTTTCTCCCCATTCTTTCTCATTCATGGACGAGAAGCTAAGATGACTAGATGCAGTATTCCCTTCTTGAGGACTTCCTATTGATGGTATGAACGAATATGTATGACAAATCGTCTTCTGTGCTGAAGAGGTATGCCAACTTTTTCAGATAGGTTTTTCAGATACTTTTTTTCATTTCAAACTTTAAAACTATTGTATAACAAGAAGCATCTAGAACAAATATGTCATTTCTGCATGATATAAATAGCTATGGTGAAGTGATAGAGTTCAGTTGTAACCTGGCCTCATAACAAATCTGAAAAACTCAAATCGTGATGCTATTATTCAGCTTGAAAAGGGAAACTACACATTTGCAAAATAATGCAGTGAATGAAGAAGAGTTCTTGTGTAATCTCTAGATGTTAATGATATTAATCATTAAAAACAATTTTATTTAGAACATTAGGGTTCTTTGTTCTGTTTCAAAATAAAGATAATTGATTAGATTTACTGTTTTCATTTAATAATTAGAAAATGCTTCTTGTGACTTAAGAATAAAAAATGTCTTAATATTTTAGGTAGAAACTATGGATCCACAACTTCGTATTGTTTTAGAGGTTTCTACAGAAGCTGTAATGGATTCTGCAATTTCTCCTAAAATTCTAAGTGAACTGAAGACTGGTGTTTACACGGCAATGCTTAATTCAGAATCGCAGCATATAGGTTTTCACATTGAAGGTAAAAATTTAAGATCACTGATTTAAGATGTAACTGACTTAGCTGTACAATTGAAGACATTGCTTGTCTGTAATTTTTGCAGAAGTAGTTATACACTTAATATGATAAATAAGTGTTGGGTGGGAGAGGCAAAATTATGCATTTTGTTTGCCCTGAAAACTTCAAATTGGTAGTGTGAAAATTTATCAACCATATAACTTCAGTTCTTCAGGCATACTAATGTCTTTTTACTGTACATGCATCTTGTCAGTTATATGTGCAAATGTTATTGTTTTTTATTATTATTGATTTATATTATTTATTTATGTACTTCCTTAATTGGTCGCACACTTGCAAAATTGCAATTTTTCTTAATTTCTTCTCTGGCAATTTACTGGGTTGCAGGGTTGCAGGCAACCCAGGCTTTTGTCTAGGCCTGCACTTTCATAAAGACAATCTTCTGTTTGTGTGTCGATGTGCTTGAAGGATTTTCTTCTAGCCATAATAACTGAATCATTGATATACAAGATGTTTCAGAAATGGTAAAAAAAGCGAAGAGATATGGGTTCCAAAGGTCATTTTGAGTCAATGTTCTGTGACATTTTGTTGTATGGGCTGTAGTTTTAGAGTTAGGAAATGAATGCTTTGAGAATGGTCCCTAATCAAAGAAAGCTCAGTTCACATTAGAAAGTGTAAGTAAATAAGGTAAAGGTTTATTACAAAAAGCAATCCAGATAACACATGTCATGACTGAAAACAGATATGATAATTAAAGAAAATGCTGAAATGGCCACCTCCATGTTCTAAACATAACTGTGCTCTGCAGATTATTGCCATGCAAGATCGTCCTGTCTCTCAGTGTTCTCTTATGTCGAACGCATCAAAAATTCTTGCACATAGAGAATCTTCATGGAGCACTTCTGTTGTGTAAACCAACACCTTCATGTGTCTCCATGGAAGGTAGTCCAGAGGTGTAAAGTTGGGTGACTGGGCGAGCCAAGGTGTAGGTCTAGCTCAACCAATCCATCTCTTGCCGAACATTGCATTTCAATGTCTTTGAACTTGACGACCAAAATGAGGTGGCACACCATCATGCTGAAAACATAAACGTGTGTGATTGTACAATGGTATGTTGTCCAAAATGTCATCAACTTCTTTCCGTAAAAATTCCAAATAGCGATTCGTGTTGAGCTGACATAGCAGTACGAATGGACCAAAGAATCTGTTGCTGAACATACCAGCCCAAATGATGATCCTCCATTCCTCTTGAAAGCTGGAATTTCTCATTATGTGAGGATTTGCATGAGGAAATCCCCTTCTAGTAAATTGCGTCTCATCCGACCACAGAATGTGTTGTGGAAATATGGCGTCAGCTTCCATTTTGTGCAGCAGCCATTGGCAAAACATGCTCTGTCTTGGGAAATCAGCCGGTCGCAACTGTTGAACTCTTTGGTTATGAAAAGGGTGCTGTAAGATTATGCCAAAATTGCCACATAAGGAACGTTGAGCATTCTGCCAACATGCCTCATGCTAAGTGTTGGGTCATCTGCAACTGCATTTAAAATGGAGTCTTCAACATCCGGTGGTCTTTGTTGAGGAAGTTTACAATTTTCAGTTTGAACCAACACTCTTCCTGTTTCTCGCAATCATGTAATGGCTCTTGCAATAACTTGTAAGTTTTGGTAGCATCTATTCAGGTACAATTCAACGTATCGCCACACAGCAGCTTCATAATTGTTCTGTTGTAAAATGCTTGGTCCTAATTCTTATTGCAAGGTGTTAATGTCATTTCATTGTCAGTTTAGTCACGGCCATGACTGCTTTCGGATAATGCAAAGGTAATTTTATGAAGGTGTAGTGTGTAGGTATGGTGACAAATGGATCTTGCATGGCAATAATCTGCAGAGCATAATGTTTAGAACATGGAGGTGTCCATTTTTAGCATTTTCTTTTAATTATCATACCTGTTTTCAGTCATGACATTTGTTATCTGGATTGCTTTTTGTAATAAACCTTTACCTTATAACAAATTCATCATATTATAAAATACACCAACTACAACGGACATCAGTATTTCGTCTTAATTAAAAGACTTCATCAGGATTAATTTACAAATATTTTTAGGAAGAGAGCGCCCATCTCCCTTTCCTAACATCATTGAAATAAAACAAATCAAGAATTCTAAGTTTAAACAATCTAACAATATGAAAACGTGCTCTTAACCATGTTCACTTTAATAGTTCAAAATTAAGACTAATCCATTTCACTGATTAAAATAAATATATTAATTTTTCTAATTTATAATTGTTTTTTTGTTTTTTTTTAAATTGTTTTTTTTTTTTTGGAGATGAAAAATTTTCTTTTTTAATTTTCTTTACTACTAATTGTCTTTTTTTTAATCTTCAAATTTATTATTTTTAAAATTTTCAAAATTTAAAAATTTATCCTTTCTTTAAATGATCACTGTTCGTAAACTTTTATCTTAAGTAATTCACACCTCTCTTCATCTCCATCTTCGCAAGCGCAAAGAGATTTTAGCTCTTTCATACTTCCTTTTTTCTTGAAAAAACTTGCCCATACTTCAATCTTGAAAACTTCTTCGATTATGTCAGATTTCTTGAATTGTTGTCCGAAATATCTCTCCTTAACTCACATGTTAAAATTCTTTAATACTTTATAATTTGAATGAAATTTGAATGCAAAAGATATTATTTTCCAGATTTGGCATTTTGTGGTGCACAGAACAGTTTTATTTTTAATTTTTTTTTTAACTTATGAAAGAGTTGAGCTAATTTGTTTATAACTTTAAGTTTCCCTTTAAGACTACAAAGTGGGTGGGTATCTATTTTGTTTTATCATGATAAATCCTGCTTATTAAATTACTTTCCTTCTGAATCTGTGGTTACTGATTGCTTTCAGTCAATCTTTTGTGGCTCCAGTGATGATTTCTATTTACATTTTAATTCTCTTCTCTCCATATTCTTCTGAGTGTTCAAACTATAATAAAACTTATCATCCTCCTTCTTGTAAAATATTTAATACTATAAATATTATACATAAATAAGGAGAATTTTCGAGAGTGATACGTACTCTTTTTCAAGCCTAAAAGTAATAATTTGTAAATGGAAAACCTATAATGGTTATCTTATCTAATTATAAGGAAATAATGTTATACGATGTTAAGAACAACAATGTTTCATAATTAAAAATGTAAACCGCGAGGTTTTCCATTTACAAATTACAGTAGAACCCCGATTATCCGTGGGATTGGGTGGCAAGGGCATCGCGGATAACCCGAAAAAAGACTAAAAATGAGGTGAAAATATTTCACCATTAAAAACTACGTTTTATTGTACAAAAAACATAATATGTAAAACTTTTAAAATAAAGCAGAAACCTTTGCTCTACGTTTGCATCCACAAATTCTGAGGAGGCCTATAGGATCACGATGCACAATAAACCTGTCAGTAAGTTTCGACCTTCGCACTGTAGGGCCTATTGTATTCTCCCTGTTGTTGGCTTGGATTAAAATTATTTTTTTTTTTTTTTTTTTTTTTTGAGGTTCCTAATTAAAAAAAATTTTCGGGGCACTCACGGCCCCGAATTTTACTATTGTTACTGTATTACTTTTAGGCTTGAAAAAGAGAGTATGTATCACTCTCGAAAATTCGCCTTACTTGTAAAATATTTAATACTATAAATATTATATATAAGAAGGAGGATGATAAGTTTTATTATGAGTTCTATTGTTATGCAATGGATGATTAATCACCTAACAAATGTTGATTATCTCCTTTGAGTATCATTTAGCTTTTGTTTCTCTATCTCTCTCCTATTCTGATGGCAATTACAGGCTACTTACTTTCATCATTGATAGATTTTAATGTGTCTGAACCAATTTTGGTTGCTCTGGTATGATCTGATTTCTGCTACATCCATTTAACTGTTGTGAGAACATCTGTATAATTCTTTACTCATTTCCTCAGCCATCTGCTTTGAAATATTTATCCAATTTTTGCAAATTTGTGACTCTTGTATTTCAGTTTATCTTCCCAAATACTATTACATTTTTTAATGCTTATAAAGGTTATTGGGAGTGCACACATTGCCAAGCACATTCACCATCAACCATCCTAGATTTTTCATTTAGTCTTATTTTAGAAGTGAAACACCACTGGAATTTCATAATCCAATACATTAAACAATCAACAAATGAAAACGTATATGCCTATTATGAACACTTGCAACACCCTCGTGAATTATTGTTAAGAAAATAAAATGTAAACAATCACAAAAAAGAATTAATAATTTTTCCAAACCAGTGAATGCTGAATCAGTGCCATCTTGTTCTAAAAGATTATAGTCAAGGGATACAGTTGTTATTAAATTACTGTACAGCTAAGTTTTTAGTATATTGTACCGTACTTTATTATGTAACATACTGTGCCCTAAATTAGTACATGTAGTATTGTAGGCTACTTTTAATGTCAAATAAACTAGTATTTATTGTTATCCACATGGTTTAAATGAACCATACCCACATTACAAGGCCTATTTGATATAATCCGGACTTCATTAAAATGGATGCCTCTCAGTCCCTATTAGTCCAGATTAAGGGAGTATTACTGTACTTGATATCTCTTTGATTATTCATTGCCTTTTCTAAAGGTTGGCAGATTTGGAAATGTCAAATGCTGGTAAAATTTAATGCAAATAGTGATACTGTTATAGCTCATAAAAATCTCCTCCATTTTTATAAAACTAGATATTATGTGAAACTCAAGATTTCTCTGTTCAAAACCATTATTTACAAATAATTATATAAACATTACCCAAAAGGCTATCACATCTTTGTCTAGTATCATGTGTTGATGTTGAAGTCCTCCAATGTGTAATTTGAAAATCCTGGGATTTTTGTGCATGCTTTACTTCATTGAAAACAGTAAATTTCTATGAAGTAATTTTCAATGCTGATACATCAAAAGCACAATTGAGAAATTCAATATGGTTCCATCAAAAGTTCTGGAAAAATTGTGCTATTGTTCTTGCTGCACTTGGCTAGCCTAAATAAAAATATACTTTTTGGGCTCCTAAACATCTGAGAAAATCTACACATTTTTTTTTTTTTTTGTTAGTATCACATTTCCTCTAAGCCATTGTTTTTTTAGATCCAGAAATTTGACTTTCAAGAATGGTTGGTCTAAGTCAGAAAAGTCTAGGCCAGTGGTCAGCAACCTTTCTGATATAAAGAGTCATTGTTTTTCCATAATTTCAACAAAATCCAAACCATAACCTCCTACCCAGCAGCCAACCAAAAAACAAAGTGTAATGTGTTGGTTGGAGGAAGCTGTAGATTATTCTTTGAAAAGCTGTAATAGCAAATTCCTAGTATAAAGAAAGGATATTCCACATTTGGCATAATATCTTAAAATGGGACCAAATTGAGACTAAGATTACATACTCTAAATTTAATGAAATAATCAGTTGTCTTGGTCTTGTTAACCCAGGACAAAATTGATAAGTAATACAAAGATAATAAAAAAAAAATTAAAGCATTTAATATTGGGATTACCAAAATTAACAGGACTAAAATTAAATATTTATAGATACTTGTAATATAAAAAGGAGAAAAAAATTATTTTCATTAAATAAACAAAACAAGTCAAGTCATTAAATATATTGATAGTGCAAATATACACCGAATAATAAAACATTAGAGACTCCTAACTAATAGCATGTTGGTTCTCCTCTAGCTTAAATAACAGCCTGTATATGCCGAGGCGTAGACTCTACTAGATGCTAGAGGTAGTGCCAGCCATGCCTGTTCAATCATTGTCTACAACTCCACTCAAGACATCAGTGCCAGTTAATGGATTTTATATTCCTTTCAACAGTATCAGTTAAACAGTTTAAACCCAGGGACCTAGCATGGTATTGGATGGTTCCAAACTCATGAGTATTCCTTGAGTATTGTTTGGGTGGTAGTGACCTGATGGGGTAGTGCATTGTCCTGCTAAGATACACCATTGGCTGAAGGATGTGTGAAGGTTATGTAGGTAATTGACCAACACATTATGGTATCTTGCAGCATTTAATAACCTCACAAGCCTGCTGAAAGACCTACTGTGTCCCATGCGAAACTCAAAACCATCAGAGCAACCACCTCCTTGAACAGAGTTGAACTCACAGAATGGAGTCATGGCCTCATGCTGTTGACACCACACCTGCATCCTCCTGTCAGACTGGTACAGTTGATAATGGGATTCATCGACCATATCAATCGGCATCATTGTACAGAGGTTCGGTTTTGATGTTCCCGGCACATGTATAAAATGTATAAAACATCAAATAAACTCCAGGTTGAACAAGTTCAGGTAGGTATCCCCACCCAAGAATTATTAAAAAATAGGAATTAATCTAATTTCAAATCAAATATAATGATAAGCAGTCAACACTGACAGAGTGGAGCATAGTCTCCCATAGCATAGAATATGCAGCATGTGCCGTACCATTCGCTTGCTGACACTAGTTGATGCTCCGATGTTGAAACTGGATGTGATTTTTGCTGCCACCATCATCAATAGTATGTAGGTGACACTGCTTGCTTGCTGGATGTTGGTACATCTGCTCGATGATGTACTTGCAATAGACCCTTGATACGGTTGCCTTCAAAAACCATAGGGTAGTTACCACGTAGGCAGTAGAAGGACCATCTGTTTTGCGTTGACACTGCTTCAACGATCAAATCGCTAGGTCTGAATATTTATCTATGTTTGTCGATTGTGATACATTAAAATAATTTTTCAATTCTTTATTAGTGAGTCATCGGCGATTGCAGAACTCCACGAGAACAACAGCTGATGCTGTAAAATATTGAAAAAATATTTTTTTAAATACTCTGATATTCTGATGCATATAATTAATATATTTAAGTGTAAACTTGATTTTCTTTCATAAGATAATCTCATTACAGTGATAATAATTTTGTAATTGTTCTCCGTTCAGCTGAAGTGGAGACAGTGCTGCGACTGTATATGACATCACGCTGGTATGTATCAATGCTTTACTCTAATTGATTGTTGGAGTTGATTGAGAGGAACTATCTTTCAAAAATAGAACAGTTCCAAAAGACTTGGTGTGGCCAACAGAAGGGCATTGGTTGCAGGACTGTTGCTTGTGACTTAATGTTGGCACAACAAGAGTGTTTTATCAAGTGCGCAGGTCTTATAAATAAATGCAAAATTTTTTAAAGTCACTATATATGTGTTTAAAACCTATAGCTGCCATAAGACTCATATTTCAGAATGGGTCAGTCTCTAAAAGGGGAAATTTTTTTGAGAAAATTTACTACAACAACGAAAATTATAAAAGAAATCCACTTTCAGAACTTCAAAATATGAATGTAGAACATAAAATATACAAAACATAATTTATATAAAAAAGAAACATTTTTATATTATGGATGCAAATAATAAATAGCAATGGAACCATTTATAATACTTCATACTTCAGTGATTTCAAGAGGTTTGGGAATATATAATATTCAGTTATTCAGCAAGAAAATTTGTAAATAATTTTGCACATAAAGTAGTTGTGAAATAATTTGTTTAATTTAATCAACATGGACTGTAAAATGAAATCTTTCTGCATCTGAATTTAATTTGTTAATAACAAAAAAAGAACAAACCCAAACATTTATGAAAATATGTATTTACTGATTTCTGTTGTTACTGTTATAATTTACTTGTACTGAAAATTATTAAATGGAACTGAATTTGGAAATCATTCAGTGCATCTATAAGTTATTTTAAAGAATAATTGTCTTGTATCATATTATCAATATGAAGAGTTATTTCATACATCTTCATTTGCTTAGTAGAGAGAGAGTGCATGTTCTTCTTGCTGCGCTACTGTTCACAATATCTGAGTTGCAAGGCATTGTAACATATTTAGCTACATATGTAGGAATTAATAGTAATAGTTATTTGTAAAACTAGGCAGAATAAAAAGAATTGTGTATTCTCTCCTTGATTATTTAATTATAAATTTATATCAAAATTATTTGTTTTACAGATAGTAGCACAGGAATTGTTGCCAAACATTTGGCTAAATACTTCAATTTAAATGGACCTTCAATTTGTGTTGATTGTGCATGCAGTTCAGCATTACAAGCAGTACTTCTTGCAAAAACAGATATTGTTTTTAAAAGAGCAGATTTTGCTCTTGTGACTGGTATGTATTTTTCACTCATTTTTGTTTAATTCAAATCAATTTCAATGTTATTAATTTTTATTATAATAGTTTTATTTAAATTTTAAAGACAAACTACAGATTTCTAAAATTTTTAAATTGAATTTATACTTCACTAGTGTTGAAAATATTATAAAATGTTAAGAAATAAATTTCCAAGTAGTATAATCATTTGGTAAGGTTTGGTTGTGCTTTTGTTTTTTTGAATGAAACATCCATTTTAGCAACAGTATCTAATCCAGATTGAAGCCCCTTCAAATACCTGCTACTGTTTTTATATAGTTACTTGTTCTCAGCTGAAGACATTCTCACGATAACAAACTTCTTCAGGTTATTCCTATGGTAACCCTCGCTTAAAGATAGACTGTATTTGTTGATATATCTTGCATTGGACAAGCCAATCAAACTTTTAGTTACAATTAAATAGGAGGTGTTTAGAGCTCTGTAGAAAGAACTGTTGGACAAAATTCAACCAAATTTGGTGTGCATACTTTCTTGACCATGGGTTTCGATTTCTCAAATAAAAAAAAAAAAATTAGTTCAAAAATGTTCTGCTAGAGTAAAATTTGGTGCTAATGTCACTATAATTTGCTTATTAGATAGGTTGTCAAATTCCAGCAGTACAGAGAAGTTCAGAAACAAAGTGCAATGATTTTATTGCAATATAGTGTGACTATTACAGATGCCGTTAGTTTAACTGGCCACAGATTAAATTGTGACAGATTGTGATTTTACAAATGTTATCAAATTGCACACATTGAAATGTGCAAGCAACCGATAAATCAGAATTACGGTTGTACGTGCCCTTCATCTCAATGTTCTAAAGCCTGCATTTGATGAACAACTCGCTTGACAGTGGAATGTAACTGACTTGGATGCAGTTGTCTCACATATAGCTAAATTCTTTCTTTCAGGAACATTGCCCTAATAAACAAGCCCCTTCAAGGGCCTATTTTATTGTGTACCAGTTGACAATCAGTTGAGCAAGGTGAATTGTATGTATTCTCTTTCCAAAGCATTTGGTCAGAGTTAGGTTCTAAGTTTTTGAATGCTATTCGTGATCCTCTATTTTGCATCACTTTTCTTATTTTCAAGGCTACTCATTCTGACTTCAAGAAATATTACATATTTTAGCAATTTTAGGCTTGTGCTTCATTATTTTTTTTTTCGTTAAACCTCACACCTTTCATAAAGTGTCTCCACCAATTTATAAGTTATGATTTCCAAGCTGCCACCTCATCCATGTTTATGCCAAGCTGTAACCTTGTCACATAATAAAGCAATTTTTTTTTTTTTTTCCCCAGCCAGTTTGTTTTTGTTCCTCAAAATTAATTTGTCCTTAGATTGAAGCTAAGGTTCTCTCAAGCTCTTAGCAAATTTATTTCGTCAATTCCTTTCCTGAATGGAACTCTTGCAATATATATATATCTTGTCCAGCATCTAAAAGAGGAGCTATTGACTTTGATAAAACTAGGACCTTTTTCAACATTTTCATTCTCTTAACATTTAATGTGTACCAGTCTTGCATTAAAACAAATAGACTTAAATTGTGTATCCTTCAAATTTTAGTCATTAGCAACAGTACAGAGACATCTCGAAAGTAAATAGACACTATGATTTTTCTTTCACTAGTCATTTAATATTTATTTCACAATATGGTGTCTATTTATTTTGAGATGTCTCTGTAGATCCAGACTGATTTAAGCAATTTTGCTGAATAATCTGTTGAAGGATAATAGAAATTTATTTAAAAAAGTTGTAATTCTAAATGCCATATAGAATTTTAGTATTTCTTTACTGATGAGTAAACTAGATTTTCATTAAGTGAGAACCTGATTTTAAGTGGTTGCTCAAATTGAGCATTAATAGCTGAAAATATTTAATACTTTTTCATATTTATTTAATTCATTGTATTTTGTAGGATGCAGTTTGTTACTATCTCCCAATCAGAGTTTGCAGAATCTCATGTTGGGAATGTTATCATCAGATGGAAAATGCCGAACTTGGGATGCTGATGCCAAAGGTTACGTTCGTTCTGAAGGCATTTTTGCTGTTTTACTTGGTCGCTACCCATCTTCTGTATTTTATCCCCGTATTTATGGTCATATAATTGCTGGAGCCTCCAATAGTGATGGATTCAAATCAGAAGGTATTGCTGTGCCAGTAGATTATAGGAGTTATTTCCTGTCTTTTAAATTCTTTTTTTTTTTTTTTTTTAAATGCCATTTTTCTAAAGTTGCTAATTACCAAAATCTTCTTAGATAAAGTTGATTTCTTTGTATTTAACTGATTCCATTGTTTCAATACGCAATGAATAGTCCTTTTAATATATGCTCCTATTGTATGTTGTACATTTCGAAATTTATTTCTTATTCAATTTAATCAAAAGATATTTTATAACCAAGTTTCCTTTTTTTAGGACCCTTCCTGCATTTACTTATAACAGAAAGCTATTAAATCTTTCTTTTAGGTCCAAATTAATGCCACTCCTGTTCCTAAACATTTCCTTTTTTCTCTGCCTATGCCTTGCAACTACTTTCCATCATTTTGTTATAATAGAACTAGACATCTGAGATTTCCTCGTGCAATGTTTAGAGTAATTGAGAATCATTACTACTTTAGAGCCGATCATTTCTTTTATCTTTTAACGTCCATCCTAAGATACAAAAAAAAAAAAAAAAAGAATATCTATAATGGATGCAACATTAATGAAGCTTAAGGTCACAGAAGGAAATCTTCCCCAAACCTTAGTCCATTTTTCTACGCTTCTGTTTTCATATTGAAGAGAGGACCTTTGATTCAGATTACAAAACTGTTCCATGTTTTTTGAAGAACATCTGGTAGCACAAGCTGTTATCTTCCAAGATCATAAGGTTCATTAATAATTAGTATGTCAGAACATTGATCTAAATAAATTAGAAGTAAAAAAAAAAAAGGGAAAATAACACTCACTTGATAAAAATGGAGGTATGGAGAATTATACAGCAGTTTTGAAATACTTCTCATATTCCATCATCAGGGAATGTACAAACATATAGGACAACATAAGACAAAAACACATGATGGTGTGGGTTAAGTTAGCAGTAGTGTCAGGTGTTTTGCCTGCTAGTAATTTTAAGTCGGATTATGTGGAAGGATTCAGCTAGAAGGTGTGGTTTAGGTTATTGGGGTGGATAAGGGGTTTGGCATTTGTGAAGTTGGGGTGGGTGATCAGTTTCATTGAAATGTGTTGCTGTGTATGATCATATGAGATTTTAGGCAGTGAAAACAGTTCTATGTTCCTTGATGTATGTGGATAGTGGGCAATGTGTTTGTTCCACCTAGCCTAAGAGTCATTGTGTGCAGGGGATCCAGTATACTGTATTGGAGGGATCATTTTGTTTTGTAAAATGTCTATATTTGGGGATCTGAAGGTGGAACTATGCTGCTGAAGGGGTGGATAGTAAGGGAAAGGGATGTATTTGATAGAGGGTTTGATTGGGTCGTACTTGGAATTTTCTCAGTTGGTTTTTGTAGGAGATTAAGACAGTTGTGAAAGAGGTGGGAGGGGTAAATTGCAATTGAGATTGAGTATGTTGTAAATGGTGTTGAGCTCATTGTGCAGGTTAGCTGTATAGAATGTGTTCATTGCTTTGTGTATTGGAAATCAAAACCCTCCATCAAATATATCCCTTTCCTTTACTACCCACTCCTTAATCATTTCATTAAAAAATTCCTTGCCCCTTACCAGCAGTCTTCAGATCCCCAAACAGACATATTTCACAAAACACAGTGAAATGATTTCTCCAGCACAGTATTCTGGATCCCCTGCACACGATACCCTTCAGACTGTGTGGGACAAACATGCTGCCCCCCCCCCCCTTCCCCTATCCACATGCATCAAGGAACATTAAAGATGCTTTTGTTGAAACATGGCATACTCTCAACTTCACAAATGTCAAACAGCCATAAACTATCCACAGCCTTCTTCTGAATGCTTCCACACAATCTGACTGAAAGCCTATAATCCAGTCACTGGCAGGCAAAATGCCTGTAACTATTGCTAACTAACCTACCCCAAACCATCACCATATTTTGTCTTGTGTTGTCCTGTGCTTGTTTCCTGATGATGGAATACCAGTAAGTAAAGTATTCCAACATTGTTCTGATTCTCCAAAATTCCATTTTTATTTTTATCAAGTGCATTTTATTTTTACTTTCTTTTTTATTTCGTCAATGTATGTTAAGCCTTCTCACTCATAAATTAGAAGTAATTTAAATATATTCATTCATTGCCTAAACAAATTTATTCAGCGAACTAATTGAAAAAAAAAGCATATAAAGTATTCTAAAAATAATTGTGGATTTATTCAGTTTGCTGTTTCTAATAATATACTGAAATTAGTGATTAAAAACATCTTCATAGAAAGACCTTGGTGCTTCTTCACTGAACAAATCTTGATTGATAGGGACAAATGCCATGAAATGGATTTTCAAGAGTGCCACTAGTTTTTTCTTTAATTTATTTCAGGAACTCATTTATGCTAAGTATATAGCAAGCCAGGATGTTACACAACTTGAACATGTAATTTACTTTATTTACATTATATAAAAAAAGTTGAATTTAAAAAAAATTAAGAAAATATTTTTAAATCAATTTTAAAATGTACTTGGTTTTTGTTAAACAAGGAAGGACAGAATTTTTTACTGTCTTTGATTATAAAGATAAAGTAAGATGAAATAGAAATTTGGAGCTTAACAAAATGACTGCAGCATTGAGGGACGGAATTTAGAGTATTTCAAAACTAAGTAATTTCTATTTCTACATCTTATTCAATCAGTATAGGATATTTAAAATGTTCGAAT
This sequence comes from Thereuonema tuberculata, assembly GCA_023159025.1. NCBI lineage: Eukaryota > Metazoa > Arthropoda > Chilopoda > Scutigeromorpha > Scutigeridae > Thereuonema > Thereuonema tuberculata. Next base: position 114,823,333 of record JAFIDM010009631.1, read on the forward strand.
TAAACTTGAACATATAGGTACTTAAAATAAGATTGTATAAATGGTAACCCATGTCTTGCAGTGCTGGAACACTTAGATATACTAACTAGTCTCCTGTGGACATGATTATGATCATATAATGCTGAAATAATCATGAATTGTTGATATGACCTGATCTTACTGGGTATTATTGCTGTTGGCATAGGTTTATTTAATTTACTTAAAAATTACCTGTTAATAATTTTGGAGTGTTTTTTTTTTTTTTTTACCAGTATGCTTGTTGTATCTTACATGGTTTAGAAATAGCTGGAGTGCAACAGAATTTCTTTTACCAATGCAAAATTTGTTGGAAATTGCCATTTCAAGCATCTCTGATTTTGCTTGTGTAAAAGTGCAAAAATCACAAATGCAATATGCTGAAAATTTATCAGTACAGTATTAAGCCACACTGGAGACCAGAGCAATGCATATTTATGTTGGCATTCTGCAGTTGTCATCTAACTTAGACATCTCTAGTTTAGCAAATTGGCTTTGGTGGACATTGATTTTTATTCCACTGTTCTTTGACTTGTCAAAATGTTCCCAAAGTTTGGGTCAACTTTCTGAATTATCTTGTTTAAGTTGGTGGCTTTTAGTCCCAGAACTTGATGGCAGGTATAAGTACTTAATGTAAATTTATAAATCCTTTATAAACATATTATTTAACTAACTTAGGAACTTGCTGATTAGAAGGATCTAATCTTTAATTATTTTAAGATTATAATTAATTATAATAAAAATTTCGAAACTTATCCTTCAAAATACTTAAAGTAAACTTAATTAAATTGCTTTCTTAAGCAATCAAGTAATTTATTTGTCAATGAACTTTTCATATTTGTAAATATAAATAAAACTTGTCTTTAAAACTGTTAAATTTTACATAAACTCAAGAAATCCAGGAAGATAAAACAGAATAATGTATCTAATTAACTTTTAAAATACAAAGTGCATTTTTCCATTTCTTTACCATAGTGGTCTTCTCCTTTCAGGATTAATTTAAATTTTGTTAAATGCTCCTAAAATGAAATTATTTTAGATAAACATAACCTAACATAAATTATAACATAAATTATATATTAATTTCTAACAACTAATTATTGAATGTAAATAAATGGGAATAAAATTGTGTGTGGGTTTTTGTTTGTATTATTAAAAACTGAATAACATCAATTAAATAAGTCCATTTTTATTTATTGATTTTTTTTTTTTTTAATTTTTTTTATTTATTTTTTGTCTTAGAGGAATTTAAGTTTTTGCTGTATCACTTATCAAAGTATATAATCAATCATCCACTAACCAATTCATTTCAACCAGTTGCATACTGCTTAACCGCTGCAATAAAACTGTTAGATTGACTGTATGTTTTATATTCAGTATTTCTGTTTATCATGAAAGTAAAGAACATTGGTCAACATAATTAGATATGTAAATCCCTGACTTCTGCATGAACAAGTATCTGTTGTATTTGCTTATCTAAAGTATTTTGATAAACAGTAAGACCTCAGTTAAAGATCAAAGATCTGTATAGTGCAGAATGTTAGGATTCTCGTTAAAATTAGCAAGCTTGGTGATTAGCAACCTTTTCATTCTTCATTTCTTCTTCAGTCCATTAAGTAACTACATCTTTCCTATGTCAAAATAGCTCAAAATTATAAAAATATTTCTTACACTGGGTTAGCTCCTTTAAACAAACTGCCAAAGAGTACTTTACAAAGTTTGGTTAGAGTAGTGACTGTGACATTGTATACATACTTTCATTATAACTCAAATAATAACCTAAACTATTAAGTTATTTATTTAATCCAAGTAATTAATTGAATTATTTATTCAAAAACAAACTTGCTGTACATGGGAGGCATGGAGAAATGATCTTGATTAGTGTCCCTCTTTACCAAGAACTGGTGTGGTTAGAGTTTAAGGAAGAATGCAAATAAATGCTTATTTGAAGCAGTTGTCAAGACATGAGGACAACTTGCAGCCTAGTATCCCATTCTAGTAGTTAACTACTATTCCTGATATTGTGTTCAATAAATACTTAAACATCTAAATTGCATACATTAGATATAAATATAATATAATATTATATAATATTGTCTTTGTTTGTGATTAGCTATACCTTTCATGTTAAGGTTAAACAAAATTGCCTAATCTGAAATATATCTTTATATATTGAATGCTATAGTGACACCTCCCCCCCCCCCATTAATGTTAATATTGCTGCAATGTCGGCGGACCTGGCAGAGAGCTTCAAAAGAGATGACCCAGATACTCAGTCGAAAACCTTCCTGGATTGGCCAGTTAAGCTGCACTGCTATTGGCCGAACCAGAAGGGTATTCGACCAGCTGATTGGCTCTCCTCTTCTAAACACGGACGTGATGGAGAGCTCCGAGAAGGACGACCTCATCTGCCAGAATCCGACCCTTCAGGGACTTTACAGCTTTGACCTGTTTTTTGTATCCGATAGTCTTGTATATATAGTGTAAATAAAATAGGTGTGTGTACATTATGCAGAACCCTTGACGTCAGTCTCTCTCATTTTGACAACACATCAATATTAGATTTTATATCTAAGGGCTGTGAAATACTCAGTTACATTCTCTTTCTCATTATCCTCAGAACCACCATGTCCAGGCACCCAAAAAAGATGAACTTTATTATCATCTTCCCTCCATATAGTGCCGTTTCATTTAGTGCTCTGTTATGTAAAAACATATCCCCTGCAGTAAAGGGGGATGAGAGGTAATACTGTATTTGGTTAGGTGACTTCTACTTGATGCTTTAATATGATTTTTTTTTCCTCAACAGGAATATTATTTCCAAGCAGAAAAATGCAGCAGGAACTTTTGGAGAAGATTTATAAATCGAGTAATATTAAAATTGAAGATGTTGTTTATGTTGAATGCCATGCAACAGGTACACCTGTAAGTTCACTTTAATTTTCTTTGCAATCTGTTAAATTTTTCATACACTTATTGTTTCCCATGTTTTTCTGGAGAAAAAAAGAAATTATTTGAATAGTTATTAGGAAATTAGTTCATTTAAATATGGTAGTTCCAAATAAAATTGCTGGCATTTTTAATGTTACAAAATTTTATGAAATTCTGAAATTTCAATTAGATTAGTCAGCTTAGAACTGAATAAAAGTGAATTATTTTTATAAACCATGAAGAGAAAAAAAGGTTAAACTTTCAGGTATAAAAAAATTCTAATCTCAGTTATATCTGAATTCATGAGACAACGAGCTTTTGTATTTTGGAGCAATTGAATTCTTAAGGCTGCAGTAAAGTAAATAATTGAAGAAAATTTCTTGGTAGAGTAGGAAGAAATGAAATTTGTTTACTGACTAGTTTGAACCTGTTAATGCATAATTTGTTTTGCACTTGCAGTTCTACTTTACCTTTTTTCCTTAAAATTAACAAAGTATCTATGTTATAAGAAAAATGACCAAACTGCAGTTAACATAAAATTAATTTAATTAAAATAAAAACAGTTACAGTTTTGAGGGCCAGTAAATTACATCTCTCTTCATTGGGCTATAATGCAATTAGAATAGTGACAATAAATAGCCTCAGTAACCCAGGTTTGGTGGTTCCCATGTCTTCTCCAAACAATCACATGGCAGATGACTTCCATCCAGGCACGGTCATTAATAGCAAGACTGTCATTTCTTCGAATCTTCCTTGACATCTAATTTCTTTGCTATCTCCAGTCTTTGAATGCAGGTGGGGGAATAAATAACAAAAAAGCAATAATTAGAAAACCAAAACAATAAACAATGGAACAGGAAGAAGAAGAAAGACAAAAAAAAAAGAAAAAAAAAAGCACCATTGGTCATTTTTAAACCAAATGACCTCTATTCTTTATCTCTCTTTCTTTCCATTTTCTTTCTTTTCTTTGCCAGTCCATACTGTAAGGTATTTAGAACCACTACATCCACATTGTAGCAAGCCACAGTCTTAATTATTAGTTTTTCCAGGAATTTTCTTAAATAAGTGTCACATTGGTATCTGAATGTTATAGGCTTGTCTTGTGCTATGACAATGACCTGCCGTCTGGTATTTCATGTTCTCCTTACTGACTGTGGTCACTTGCTGTTTTAGTTGGATCTCCAGTCTCCGCTTGGTCTCCCCAACATAGAAGCATTCATCCCCTGTGTTACTGTTCTTGCATCTTATTCCATACACCACTCCTTGTTTATCTTTCTTGTCTTGTATTTTTTTTTAAGACTACCTTGCAATTTGCTATTATGAGTATTAATTGCCTTACAAAGCAATCTTCATCTTAATTGATACTAACACTGGCTTTAATGTGTTACAAAGTTCTTCATGAAATGGAGAAACCTGCATTCTTGGAACCTTTCTTTTCTCTGCCTTGGATTCTGATGGGGCGATTCTCTAATTGTTTGTCTGTGTACGAAATCGTTAAGGAAATTATTGAACCTAAAAATCTGATGGACCATCCTAACCTCTTTTTTTGAATAAATGTATATTTGAACAAACCCTAAATGCTCTTTTTATGATGTTAACTTGATAGTTCTGTGGCACTACTGCCCTATAATTCACTGATATCTGCTGCCGATGATTTCTGGAACATGACGATCTCAATTTTTTTTTTCTTTCCAAATCCACAAGTACATCCAGAAATGGTGAAATCTTTCTCCATAGTGAAAGCAATATCTGCGTGCACCTTTTTAAATGCCCTTAATACCTCTTCACACATGCCTGCTTTGATTACAAGAAACAAGTCATCGACGTATCTGTTTAGATGGAGAATATTCATTGAAACATCAGTATTTTTCCATACTTCCTCTTTCACATAACACATCACTAATTCCACAATAGTTGCTGATGAGGGAAAGCCCATAAATAATCCTTTGTTCTGAATTAGAACATCTCCATTGAAAGAAAATGTCTGCAACTCGAATAAGTGCTTAACCATTGCCTGCATCTACCATCCTACCATCATCATATGACATTCGGCTACATGCTGTTTGCATCAGTTTTGCTATCAGTTCTATTGACAAAGATGTAAATAAATTCATCACATCATGGGACACCATTTCACATTCATCTGTTATTTGAATCTCTTTTAGCTTAGCCAAAAATTCTAAATTGTTAATTATATTGAACCACAATTTACATTTCAACGAACCTAAACTTCAACCATTTCTTTAGAAACTGCCAAAATTGGTGTATTCCTACATGTTACAATTGGTCTTACTTTATATAGGCTGTCTTGTTTAGGCTTGTGTGTCTTGGGAAGCCCTCAAAATATCGGAAAGCTGTTTCTTAATTTGAACACCCCATTATCAATTTGTGTATCAGTACCTCCTCCTTCAATAAATCGATAAATTATTTTGTTTTTCCTTTTTTTTCGCTTTCATTTAATGTCATCATCTCCAAAACCCTCTGTTTCTCTAAGGAATTTCTCACATTTTCAAATATGTTGCCTTGTTAAGAATTACTACTCCGCAGCCTTTATCTGCTGTCGTGATTATAATGCGTTCTGTCATTTCTTTTAACTTAAGCATTTCCCACTGTTGTAATGGGTTCAGTGCCATCTCCATTGTCACCGTCTGTTGTTTTTGAATGCCCATAGAATCGACTTAATATTTCTGTTTTAATCTTTCTCTGTTGCCTAATTCTGGGATATGATGAATATGCGACTCAATTTTTGTGGAAATAGTGATATCTATTTTCTTTTGACCAATGCTAACTTTTAGGCCCACAGCAAGTAATCTTCTTTGACCTTCCTACAAATGATCTTTTACCTTCCTTTGTGACCTTAACAACCATACAACATAAAAGCAGTAATATTTCTTTGAATGCCATCTTTCAACAATCCTTGGTTTTCAATAAAAATTAACAACTTCAATATTTTATTTTCAAAGTTGTTTTTTTTTTT
>JAFIDM010009631.1:114839255-114851753 GCA_023159025.1 Thereuonema tuberculata
AAAAAAAAAAACAACTTTGAAAATAAAATATTGAAGTTGTTAATTTTCATTGAAAACCAAGGATTGTTGAAAGATGGCATTCAAAGAAATATTACTGCTTTTATGTTGTATGGTTGGCTGTTAGATTAATTTTAGCTGTTGCACATGAATAAATGGAAGCATCACGTTTGAGACTTAAAATGAGTTTTGAGATGAGATTGACCCACTTGTTTGGTAAATCTAATTTTTAATATCTTATAAATTCTGCAAAGTTCAGTGATAAAATTAAAGATTGAATTTAATGTCCTATATAAAGTATATGTCATGCCACAAAAGAAGCTGCCTTATAAAAGTAACCACACTTAATAATTTTCTTTTTGTAAATAATAGTATTATGATTGGTTTTTATTTATTATTATAGTCATTGCAGTAGTTTTTGAATTAGCTCATTAAAACCACATTGAGTCTTAGACTAGCACTTGCAGAATTTTTAACATTGAAATAGATTAATGGTGACTAATGAAAAGTTTTAAATCTGTTACATTTAATTGCATTGCCAATTAGTCTGTTTGAAATTGACTTTTATTAAAGCGAAAAAGAAAAAAAAAGCATCTCAAAAGTGAAATGTTTTTATTAAAACGACAGTATTGTTTTACCATTACCATCATTTGTTGGTAAATGGAGTGAAGAAAATGATAGAAATTTGAAGAAACGGGCAAGTTGGGTGTAGCTCCGGGTAGCTGCCAGTATTATGTTGCAGAAAGCATTATGGTAGGTATTGCACTTACTGCTGCAGAAATCTAGATGCATTCAGAGCTACCTGTAGTTAGTGCCAGACACATATTGCCACAACTGCAAGATCAGTGGTCAACTGTCTGTAAAATTCTACGATCCATCCTGAAATGATATCCTTATAAAATTGAGGATGCAGGAGCTGCAACCACTTGACCCCAATAGCATGTAGACTTCATTTTGCAATTTCTGGCGAGGAGGCAGCTCAACAACATGTGGCCTTTAAAAGTCTTATGCAGGGTTGCACCAAGCGGGGGTGCCAGGGCAAATAATTAGTTTATTAGGGGCAGTAACTTTTGCCTGGCAGCCGGCGCCAACATACCTTGGTGCGGCCCTCGTCTTATGAACTGATAAGGTTCATTTTTACCTACAAGGAACAGTGAATATATGCAACTTCGAAATATGTGGTATGATGCAACCAAATGTTGTTTCCTGAGTCCCTACTCTCAGACTCTGTGGTAAATCCACACCACACAGTTACAAACTTTTAATCAGACCATTTTTCTTTGAGATTATGCCTCGAGGCTCTTGTGCTTCAATCGGTAAATGGACCATGTTACACAGATCTTCTCTGCCACAAAATTATTCCAGCTTTGCAAGAATGTAATTGCTTAGACTCCATAACCTTCATGCAGTTTGGGGTGCCACCCCATATTTCATGTATGGCTACGCAATTGTTTTGTACCATATTTCATGAGTACAGAATAATTTCTTGAATATTTTCCAATGTTTGGCCACCACGATATTCGAACCTCACTGAACTTGTGCAATTTTTGGTTATGAGGTTATTTGAAAAGCCAAGTTTACTAAGTCAATGTTAAATCTGTTGCTAAACTGAAGGCAAGAAGAACACAGTATTAACACATTAAAATGTGTTTTAATATGTATTAGGTAATATGTATTAGGTATTTTCAGGTACTTTCTTGTGCATGAAAAAAAATCATTGAGGCTAGTGGCAGCAGTCACATGAATTTTCTATATTTTGTTTTTATTGTGTATTTTTTGTTTTTAGTTTAATTCTTGGAGGTTCCATATTCCTTCCGATCAAGAACACAACATGTTGCAAGCATTCCCTAAATATGCTTCAAGCAACTCTGGACCAAGCCTTATTATGCTTCCAGCACATTTTGCATACAAATGGTTCACAAATGAACCTCTTGATTTCAATTAAAGGTTATGTTTGTTCAACTTGGTACTTTCTTTCTTTCTTTTTTGTGCACTATTGCCGCTTGATGGCAATCAAAATTACTAAATTTTTTAATTTGCAAATTTTCTTCCCCATCTTCTTACGGTACCCACCAATTTTCGTTGTGATCCATCAAGTAGACCTTCTCTACTTTGCTCTGAGCATTGCCAGTTTAATTATAACCACCCAGTACTTTTTTGCTTTTCCTCTGCTATATCATAAAACATTTTGATGAAATCACAAGTGTAGTAAATTGTTTTTGGATGTGAAGTAAGCTAGGACTTACTGAACTGCTAAAAAATTTTATATTTATCTTCTTTGGAGTTTGGGTTCATAATTTCATTTCACAGGTGTTGAATAGAACCTAATGGCTGGACAGAATAATATGCTTTGGGGTCTTCTTTCTAATTACTAGGTCTCTTTACAACTAATTTTTTCTTGATGGAGAACAAACTAGTAATGGTAGATAGCTGAAATATGTTTCACTTTCAAAAACATTTTCTTTTCCCTTCTGTGGGTGGCTGTACATGAGGGGTACCACCATTGGTAGTTTCTTTTCTTGAGGTTGGCCTCCACGGTTCCTGAGTGTCTATCCATCTGTTTGCTGTGTATTGAGACCAGGTCCTTGGAAAGAGGACTCTGGCAGTTAAGCAGTTGCTGTTTGTACTTAATCTTGCTTTCATTTGCAGCACCTAGTTTTGAACTCTACTTCTACTAAATATTGGTCTACAGGTACACCTCTCCCTTAGATCTGTTAGGTAATCTGCCTTTGTTGGCTAGTTTTGGTTAAGTGTACTGTCTGGGGGAGTATAGGGTTATTTGCTTTTGTATCATTGCTTTCTGTTGAAAGTTTTTCAAGTCTAAATCTTGAATAAGACCAGAGGTTTAGCCAAATTTTAAATAGCTGCAAACTTATTTTTTTTTATTTTTTTTCCACCCTATTTTTGTATTATTTTTTTTTTTTTTTTTTGTAATGTGGATGTGCTGTTCTTAAATTCTGTAATGGATAAAAGCACGAAATCTATTTTTTAACTTTTCCTGTATGGATTCTTCCAATTCTAGGAAATTCGGAAACTTTTCCCACATTATTAATACGTCGCTTCCTGAACTACTACTTTTAGTACTACAATCTTTGATATCTTATAAGTTTGTCAGTCAATGTAAGCTTGACTCCATGTCAGAAGCCTTACCTGGCCTAAGAAGTTATGTGGAACTGCTAAAAAAATACTATTTTCATGTATAGCTGAACAAGTTTTACTGCTGAATATTCTGGACAATGCAGCAATTTGACAGTTTGGAGAAAGATAATGCAATGCCAAAAATCAGGAAAAAGTTTGCATTGTTTTAATATGCTTTACTGATTGTCTTAAACTAAATTTTAAGCGATTCAAACAGATCTTCCGAATGCATCTTCATTCTTCTATCATCCAATAAAACTCCATGTCAATCTGACCATGTCACAATTCATACCATCTTTGGTATGCACAGCTGTAAAATGGCCAAAAAAATGCATACAAGATCTCTGGAGATATGGTGAGAATGAGTAGCATTAGGAGATCAGTGACTGCTATTAGTACACTGTAAGCATCTGAACGAATGCTTATCATTAGCAGTCACCACTCTGCATTTAGACATAAAAAAAAGCCAACCTCTTGAATTAAAGTCAGAAAATGAATATAAAAGTAATGTGATTAACTTATTTCAAGCTTTGCTAAAGAATTGATTATTTATCAAAGAAAATTATCTTTATAAATATTTTGTTCCCTTTAGTTTTAAAATTGTAAGTGCCTATTACACTGCATACATGGAGTGATGTAAGCAGTGTAAGAGACACTTACAATTTCAGAGGATTCGCCATTGAATTTTCCTATTGCAAGTTTATATGCAGAACCATACCAACCATTCTGAATCTTTTTTTGGCAGTTTTTATCTCTTCTGTATTATTACTGCTGAACATTTCTTCCAAAGAATCCAGCTGTGTTCTTCCTATTAAGGAAGGCTACCAACTGTCCTTATGTCATGCCATCTTTTAGATATTGGGTAAAGAACTTTTTGAAGATTATTAAACTCTGACTTGGTGAATTAGGTACTGTGGAAATCATTATTGTCATTATCTAAGTATTCTAGAAATAGGTGTGATTTCTTACTTTGGACGTATCACATCTTTAACATCTAACATCTAAAGCACATCTTTAACAGTGTTCCAATCTCTGCACTCGGAACATTTACCATATCATCAGTGTTTTTCACAATTTTACATAATTTATGTTAAAAGGGACATAGTTTGTCGGAGCTGTGAGAGTTTCAGTAACTGTTTGACTTCATAGTCAGGTCTACATTTTCACCGTTACTTTTATTTTATTTTCATGATATTAAAGTTATTACTCCAAGCAAATTTCTAAAATCTTCTTATTTCCAGTGATTAAGAGTGGGAAAAAATCTTAAATTTGCATCCATTCTGTTATCAGTACTTGATTTATTAGATCACTTCAAATGTAGCACCCTTTTTTTTTTCCCCTGTTGGATATCAAATCTTATTAGAATTCCCATCATTAAATATTCAGATTCTCTTGCCAAATTTGCTTCCATATTTCCAATGCTACTAATTTCAGTACTTTTTGTGACTGTTATAACATCATTTATTCTCATCTGAAGACTTTCTGGCATGAAAAGTGGAACAAACATATTTCCAAGAAGTTTTATCTGGCTTATCCTCTTCTAAAGAACAAATGCAAAGTATTTATTAATGTTCTATTTATACTTCTTTATATTGACCATACCAGACTTGCTCACAAAATATCTAATTCTTCAAGAACTGCCTCCAATATATGCTAAATTATCCAATATTTAATGAACATTGTCAGCAGTGCTTTTCTCCTTTTTCCAAGCAGTATAACATTTCCACTCCATTACTTTTAAATGATACTGATGTTTAAAGCATCTTATCTGTCTTGTTAGTTTATTTGCCTGAGTAGTAACATTGTCACATTTTCATGGTTTTGTTTTTAATTTTTTTGGTAATCTTATAACCTGTTCTGCATTTTCTTTTCATATTTATGCCTTTATTTAATAGTTTTGTCCTGCTATTTTAATTAGCCTTTTATGTTTCATTATTTTGTTGTATTGTTATATTTATGCCTTTCACATTTTTGTTTGCTGTGTGATAATTTTTATGTTAACTGCTGTTTCGTATTTTTTGACTGTCTTATGGTGTTATTTTGACACCTGTATTTCTGTATCATATTGTTTTCTTTTTATCTTTCCTGATGTAGCATGGCCATCACTGCTACTATATTATAACTCAATCAACCAGCAAACCAGTATTTTGCTCCTTAGACATTTATTGAAATCATGTATTATAGTAAAGAAGTTCATTGTTAATATTAAAGATTTGAAACTGTTGATTAGAAATGCTTAAAACGGCTTTTAGTGATAATGATAATATCTACTTGGAATTTTGAAAATATTTTAAGTTATTGTCTTCCTAAAGTTTCATTAACTTGTTAAATATTTGTTTACTAAATATTTATGCATACATGTTTAAAACAGGAAAATCAGATTTACTAATATAATTATTTTATAAATATTGGGATTAAATTATTTCAATAATTATTCTATAGGCTGGTGATCCTGAAGAGTTAGAAGCACTGTGTTCTCTTCTCCATAGTCCTGCTAATCACACACTTCTTGTTGGAAGTTGCAAATCTAATATTGGCCATACAGAATGGGCTGCAGGTAATATGATAAAGCAACATTTGTATTAATTGTAATTGTCTTAAATTAAATGCTTGATTTCAAAATCATTGAGAAGCTCAGTTAACCAGCTTCTAAGCTTATCATATACAGTGAAGTTATCAATCTGCTGTATTATAATTTACAGTTTACTGAATAAATATATATATGGAAATTAAATGTTTTCAAACAGTTTTAGCATCATTTTTGGCAATTACACCATTTGAAATTGAGCTTAAACAGTAGTTTCATATTTGTTTATAAATCTGGTCCTATTGCATAGATTTAAAATGTGTACCATTGGAAAGCTTTAACACTAAACTTGCTAACAATATGCAACATTGATAGGATTTTTAAAGTTTTTTCGAGGTCATGAGGTTTGATCTTAAATTTCTGAAGAACTGGCAATTTGATCTTTTTTTGGTATTTATTTTAGTTATTCACTTTTATCTATACAGTTGCCAATTGAAAATGTAGTAAGTTCCCCCCCCCCCCCCAATTCCAAAATTACTGTAGTTCCATAACATATTGTTAAAAGCACACTGGTTTTTTCCAATTTTTCCGGAAAGAATTTTTTTTTCTGGTTGAATTTTGAACATCTGCATCTTGAATATAATGAAAGCTAATCGAATGTAATTATCTAATTCCCTAACTGTGTGCAGCAGTACTGTGGGATATTTTACATTTTCAATGGAAACAGAACTTGAGGTTATGGAAGGTGGTAACATATGTTTCTTTGATCCATTTTTTTTTTTTTTTTAAAAACTGCAGACATTAAGGATGTCATAACCAAGGAAACTTGGACACCTCTCTGGTCTGCTTCCCCCCCCCCCCAGTTTTAAGAAGGTTGTGTGTTGAAATTTTCAAAGAATTTATGTTTAATAGAAAGCAACAAGGTCACAGTGATATTAAAACAAAGATTGGGTTAAAAATAGTCTGAGTAATATTGATCTCATGATATTAAATGACCCAATATGCAGTGTTAAAAATTCAAACTTTATTGCAATAAAAAATTATAAAAAAAAATAAATGTTAATATGCCATTTGGTGAAAATATAGGTGATAAGTGGTTAATTAAAATATATAAACATTAAATGAGAAATTCAAGGTCAAATTTTTCTCAAACAAGACCTCAAACTTAGTTTTCCAAATCCTAGTTGTTCTGCATATTATTGGATTACGAATGTTCTAGCTTTCCCGTGGTATCCATTCAATCTGAATCTTGAATAAGACCAGAGTTTTAGCCAAATTTTAAATATCTGCAAACTTGATTTTTTTATTTTTTCCACCCATTTTCAAGAAGTTACATTGCTGATAATTTAAAAATTTAGCACCATTATTAATTTGCTACAGTGTAGTAAGGTTAAAATGTATCAAGTAAACTATTATTTGGTATGAATGACCATAATCTAATAGCTGACTGAAAAAGAAAAATTAACTTTGTCTTAAATTGAAATTTTGTAAGAAACTTTTTTTTTTTTTTTTTCTTTTTTTTTAATTTAGGCTTGGCAAGTCTAATTAAAGTTCTCTTGTGTATCCAAAATGGTAAAATTCCTGGAAATCTACATTTCAGTAAACCTAATCCAGCCATTCATGGATTCTCAAATGGTTTATTAGTTCCTGTAACATCACTAACTTCTTTACCATGTCAGTATATAAAATAAGTTAAATACAATCAAAAACTTCTCTAATTTTTTATTCTTATTTTGTTTTATTAATACAAGTTTCCCTTCACTTTCAGATGGTAATATTGGCATTAGTGCTATGGGATTTGGTGGATCTAATTGTCATTTGGTTATTAAACCTCCAAAAGATCCCGTTTCAATTACAATTCAACCTAGTAAGTAATTTTCTTTGACATGAATTTCATTTAGTAAAATTGATTGTTTTTAATTGAAAATGTCAGATATTAAGCTATATATAAGCAGTTCACTACTCTGCTTGTGAAACCATTTATTTAAATACAATAACTATCATATTTTAAGTCTTACATAGATTTAGTTAATTTAAATATTGACTTTTAAGAAAATAATGCAAACTGGTGATGTCAAATGATTAAGAAACAAGAACATTAATTAAAACTTGAGTTTTAGCATCAGGAATTGTAAACTAGAATATGTGTAACCCATATTTTGCATAATGCTTTTAAAAATGCTGCATATTTATTGTCTGTTGACTTTTTATATACTGGGTGGTTATAATTAAACTTTCCCTACTCTCAATACCTTAGGGCAAGTGATAATAAACACATGACAATAACACTTGGTAGGTATGCTAAGTAGACTATATGGATGTGATTTCCAATGAAAAAAAAAGTTCAACTTTTTGCCACCAAGCAAAAATGACGGAAGCGCAAAAAGCATAAGAAAAGTTTTTTATCAAACGATGGTTACAAAAGTTGTAAATATGTGCTCCAGCTAGATCAGTTATATGCTGCTTGCATAATACAGTGTGATCAATGGTTCCATGCAGCATTTTCAGTGGAATGTCTGCGACATGCCTCTGTATGCTTTACAGAGATCAGGTAGAGACTTTATGCATCTCTGATTGACAGGAAGTTACAGATATTCCCACAGCCAGAAGTCGCATGGATTTAAGTCCGGAATTACACAATCATTCGTGAGGGTTTCACAAAGCAGTTCTTTCACTTATCGACCAGTAGGCAGTGTTGCTTCATCTTGCATGAGAACAGTGGTCTTGAAACAATTTTGTTCTTGCAAGGCAGGATTCACATCTGAGCAAGGAGTTGACTGTAATGTGCAGTCGTAACGGTACACCTTAGTGGTTCTTGAGGTGTAATCTCTTCGAAGAAAAATGAACCAAGAATAAAATTACTTGTGAATCCACACCATACAGTCATAAAAACCCAATGGCTTTGCACAACATGTGGATCTGAAGAACCTCATATGCAACAGTTTTGCGTATTGATTGCACCTTCTAGTGCAAAATGCGCCTCATCATTCCACAGGATCTTCCCAGGCCATTTGTTATCCACAGCCATCCTTCCCAAAAACCAGAGGGTGAAATAGTGCATTGCTGTGGTTCTTGAGGTTCGAGTTGTTATTAGCACTTAATTTGGTTTATGAGCATCTTCAAAAGTTTAAGGATCATGTTAATGAGTATTTGTAATACTGTGTTAATGTGAAACAATTGGCCCATCAATTTCATCACTTTAATTCAGTGATCTTAGTAGCTGAATAAATTGTTGAGTTGAAAAGCATTATTAATAATTTGAGAAATGTAATTCATTGGCTATCAAATTTTTTTTACTGGAAATATAAATGTATTTAAGAAAGTTGCTTTAATTTTTATAATAATTGCAAATAGTGTTTAGGTGCAATTACTGTCTCCATAATGATAAAAAAATAAGATGGAACAGTATTCTTCCTTCAGAATAGAACTGTGAGCTTTCATGAATAATGTTTTTGTTAGATTTAATGCCTTCCTTGATACTTTATTTCTCCCCTTTCATTAACTGAAATTGGTTTTAGAAGAAAGGGAATTCATTCTTTTTTGTAAAGCTTTATATTTTTCTGAAATTACTGAAGTTAAACCAGCATTCTACTAGAATATCAGCATTCATATTTGCCATTGGCAGTGAACTTGAGAAGACATATGGGAGGCTTTGTGATACTGTTTGTGCAGTTACAAAAAAAAAAAAGATTTTGGGCATTAACCCACATCATAGAGGATGTGGATTAACTTCCAGAAAATCTTTTTTTTATTAAGATAATTTGAACATAGTTCTTCAGGATTGCATTTAGAATGTGAATGTTTTAATAGAGATGCACAATGTGTGTGAATTGTATTCTGACAACTAAAAGTTCAAATGCGACTGCGAACATTCTCCAAATAAACTTTATATAAATTACAGCTACTATATTTACATTATATTTCACAAGAATCTCTGATCTGTGTTGTGTGATTGTTATGATAAAACCCTGTCTTTGCCTTACATTTTCTTTCACATCCATCGTTTGCTACCAGGCAACCAGGAACAGTTCTTTCAAAGATGGAGTCTTCCTTCCCGGAATTCACTGTCTTGATACTGTTGTCTATGTACAAGACAAACACTGCCTATATTTATGGCTTTCTTTAATGGGAAGTTCAATTTATCTAGGCAGAGAAATTTCCTAGACTCATTCTGGCCATCAGAGTCGTTGATATACACCTGTTGCTGAGATGTAAGTTACTTGAATAATCCCCAAAAATGCACAACACTTAATGTTAACATCTATATAATGATGTTATATATATATATATATAAAATAATCCCGGTCATGGCATGGATATTTCTTCTTCTGTTTCTGTCTGTTCCTGCGGGTATCACTTGATGCTGCCTCCTATGGCGTACCCTGGGCAACGATTCGTCAGTTAAAGGCATCATATCTCGGCCCTTGTTGTTGGCCTAAAGAAAGACTATCAGTCTAGGAGCCCGGGCATTTGTAAAAAAAAAAAAAAAAAAAAAAAAAATCTATATTGTCTCCCAGCAACCACTGAAACAAACAAACGATGCATTCATGTTGCATCTCCCATTGTTTCATTTCAAACGTTACATGCCTTTAAGCATATCATCACATCATGAAGTTAAATTATTATTCCATTGACTTAACACTTATTCCTACAAATCATACTGATGTTGTACAGCAAACGAAATTGTAATTATCTTTTTAATTTAAAAAACAAAACAAAAAAAAAAACATGCATAATGGTTGCGATACTTATTTTTTATATACTTAAGTTTGAGGGTTAAGAAATTTATAACCCTAAAAAGACTAAAATCACCAATTTCCAGTACATTTCATATCCATATCATCTGGTATTATTTAAACAAGTGAAAAAGATTTTCCAAGGCTGCAACATCAGAGTAAGTTATAAATTAACTAATCAAATTCAATTTTCAAAATTGTATGCAAAAGACCCAATAAAAAAATACTAATCAAAAAGGATGCATCTACTTAGTACCATGCAAGAAAAATCCATGTTACAATATTGGAAACGGTGACTTAAAAACTACATCGAAGACTATATCAACATGAATAATATGCCTTCAAGAACAATGTTGCCTCAGGATCATTCATAAGTAGGCACTGAAGAAACCAACCATATACCTGATCTCAATAATACTTTAATAATCGGCAGACGTAAAAATAAAATAGTAAGAGAGACAATAGAATCATACTTTATTTCCACATTACAACCTTACAACCAAAAACTGCCTATCAGTAATATATCTTATTTAAGAAATTCTAGGAACAAAGATGGAAAAGTTCAGGGATTAATAGAGAAATGAAAAAAATGAGAAGAAAATAACAATGAGACAAACTTAAAAGGATGAAAAGAAAAGAATATCATAAACGAGCAATAACTACGATAACAATGAGAAGAAAATACACTAATCAGAACAGTTTCACCGAATTCCAGACAAACAAGAGACACAAGACAACCAAAAAAAAGAAAAAAAGAAATACACCAATCAACATAGCTTCACCGGATTCCAGACAACTCCAGTAGAAGACTCATATAAAGGACCAATCATGACTGACTGCAACATCAAGATAATTTACATTCAATTTCTCATTTTAAACAAATATTATTTAAAGCAAAATTTGTAAAACTAAAATCTCTTCAGGCCGATGAAGCATTACTGCAAAGGCATGTGAAAGCTCCCTTTTTTTGTAGTTTTAATGATATATAAATTTTTAATTTTTAACTTAATTGATGTATGTTATGTGGAATTTATTTTCACTTATTAATAAGATATACTTAAGTCTACATATTTTTATTGTGTGGCAGCTTTGAGAGCAGCACGTTTGAACTTCAGAATGTATGAACTGCCCAAATAGTGGTTCTCAAAAATTTCATTAATTTCCTTTAAATTATATGTAAACTTGATTAGATATTTCCAGGTGTATAATTCAAATTTATATGTATATTTTTTTCCAGAAGTATTATTGGTGTTACTTGGAAGTCGTACTAAAACTGGTTTGATTGCAGTGAAAGAATTTTTATTCAGAAATAGTTCTTTGGAAACAATTCTCTTAATAAATCAGATGTTCAGCTATCATGCATCAACTTTGCCATATCAAGAATTACTTTTACTTCAAGAAGTTAATGGATGTTACAATAAAGGTAAAGTTGAGGTTTTGATTAAACATAGAAATTATCATTTGAAGTAAATTATTTGCCGTGTTTCTAGACTATAAAATATATATTCATAGAATAACAAACTTATCTAGTCTTCCTGTGTTCATCATTATATTTGTATAAACTGTTTAACTAATATAATTAACCACATTAACATAATATAGCAGGGAGTTTCCTAAAAAAATTTATTAAAGACTTACTTAATGTATTATCATTATAGAAATACAAATCATGGTTTACAGAAAAACATTGGCTATTATTTCTTTTGCAGTTTCTTTAAAACATTCCCCAGTTTTGTAAGAAATCCAATTGCAATTTCCCAAACATGTCCATTCATTTTTAATGTCAATTTTCCACTGTCAAAATTTTCTTCTACTTAAACAGAATCACAAAAAAAAAAAAAACATCAATTGTAACAAATTGTATTTTTTTAAAAGTATCGGTTTTCCAAATTCTAGTTTCTGATTTACACAACAATATAGAATCTGGTTTTATCACATTAAATTTGGATAACTTAAGTGTAATTCAAATAACTATTTGCCATTTTTTCCTACTTTCATATGTAGAATTTCAAACAAACTGGTTTATTTTTATATCCTAACATGCAAATGGAAAATTTATATTAAACAATAACTAAATTAGGTACTTACATGTTTTCGGGA
>JAFIDM010009631.1:114852153-114869984 GCA_023159025.1 Thereuonema tuberculata
TTCAGGAATGACAAACGTTTGCAGCATTTGCAGATCTCTCTCTCCATTAATGGTACAGGTAACAGGACCTGTCGGAGTCGGTCTCAAAAAAGTATGGTCCTAATATGAACTCTGCCGTGAATCCACACCACACAGTTACTTTTGGAGAATACACTGGCACTTGATGAATCACTGAGGGACGTTCACATGCCCAGATTCGGCAGTTTTGAGTGTTGACTGACCCATTCAGATAAAAATGAGCCTCATCTCCCTACAATATGTTCCAATCAGTGTTGATATCCATTTGGGCAAGAAATGTTAGCGCAAAAATCAGGCGCTTATCGTAATCTGTAGGTTTTAGTTCTTGCACACGACTAATCTTATACAGATAGAAATGCAGCATTTTCCGTAAGATTTTCCAGACAGTCCCATAAGGCATATCGGTTTGGCAAGCTATTGCACGAGCGCTTGGACCACTACTAGTCCCTGTGTCTTCGAACACTGCAGTGGCAACATCTGTTACTGGTTTTCGTCCTCTGCCGGCTCTCACTCCTAGCAATCCAGTTTCCTCGAATTTATGAATCATAGCTCGCTGTGCTATAGCAGACATTGGACCTTTACGTAGGTTATGAAGCCTTCGAAAGCCCCTAAGAGCCGCTGCTGCATTGCACTCTTTAGTGTAAAACAACTTTACAAGTAACGCACGTTGAGGTAAGTTAGGCTGCATATTGAGTACAACTCAGCAGTCAATCGACGAACTGCTTGACTGAACATTCGCTCTTCCCTTTTTAAAAGGACTGAGTAGCGCTGCTGTCACTTCTGCACTAGAAAATTTGCATAATCTACGTTTATACTGCAGCGCCAAATTTTCTCCTATCGGCAACTTTTGTTTTTTTGTTTTGTTTTTTTTTTTTTTTAGAATTCTTCTCCTAATGCCCTCAATAGACTATACCTGAAGTTTGGTTTCATTCCGTTCATTAGTTTAAGCTGCAGATGCCTCCAAACAGGGAAAGTTATTTTATGGCCACCTTGTGTATAAAAAACAAAAACACTTATAGGGATAAAATATTGATAGTGATAGATGTTCCAACAATAACCTCTTGGTTTTCACAATACCCCAGTATGGTATCGTAAGCAGCTTTAACTTTTATTTTCCATCTTTTTCAATTTGGAGAAAGCTTACGATCATCCATGGCAATTTAGAATTTTGACAGATCTTCACAGTTTTGTCTGGCTTTGATGGAAGTCTTATTTTCATGGCCCAATAGCCCTTTCCAGGTTCTTTCAGTATCTTGCCTTCAAGAGTTAGGAGTGTCTCATGATTGCTTTTAAGTGTTGCTCTTTCTCCCTTAAATGAGTGGAATTGCATCTTGTTTACCGCCATCCTATCCCTGTATGTCTAGCTCTTAAATTTCTTGACATTCTACTTACTTGACACCTACTGAAAAACAACTGCAGTTAACTTTGAATTGCCTGCATGATTGGACTGTTTCCAATGGCTTTACATGAAAGATCATTTATATTCATTTTATTAACTATTGAAGCATTTTCTCAAAGGCTAATGTTACACTTGATAGCATACAATTATCCTTTGCATATCAACTTAAATTTCTTGGCCTCGTATTTGAGAAACTAAAATTTTAATCCAATTCAACCTTAAAATGTTAAGTTCTTTCCCACAGCATTTGAGATAGTGATTGCCTAGTTTTACTATGATTTTACAGAGCTCTGATTTGTAAATGACAGTTTATGGCTGCATTGTTTGAATATGTGCAGCCATAATCATAAAGAATGCCTTGGTGTATTCTGTACTTTTGTTCCCAACTTATTTGCTGAAGCTTATGAACTTTCTCTTCAGTATTATTCTAAAATTCAATCATTTCCATGGAATCCAGGTCACAGATGTGTGCTCTTTCCTGATAAGGATGATTTTCTACAAACCATCCTTCAATTATATCAGCTTTTGAACATTAATTGAAAACCTTGCATCATGTACTTAAACTCTCCAACAAACACTTTCTACACTATTGAATGTTTAAGCTGAAACTTCTGATGGTGGGTTTGAAACAAGCTGTGGACATGGATGTTTCTTTCTCTCTTCTTTGTGTGGTTATCTTCCTTTTGTTGTTAATCTTCTTCCTGGTGCAGCTTAGCCTCAGTTACTCTTGCTGTAACAAAAGTAGAAATATTCGTGCAGTCAGTTAAACAAAAAAAAACAAAAAAATACTTCACCATCACTGGAAATATTCAAAGGCAGTTTTTTTTTTTTTTTTTTTGCTTCACACACAAACACATACACACCAAAGCAGTCTGTCTCTGTGCCATGAGCATTAGTCATACTATTTACTTCCAAAGGTGGCCTTTAGGGCGATATATATGGCTCATTGCGTGTTACAGAAGGACATGTTCGATTTAGTTTCCCCTGGTATCGGTAATATACTGAAATTGCAACATTGCATGCTCAACAATAGCTCAGTGTCACTCGTAATGCTATGAATATGGCATGTAATGCTAGTCTTCAGGTCCCTTAAGTGGCTAACTGTTCACTACAGACAAGATCTTTGAGATGACGCACAGTCAAAAGTTGCAGGATTGAGATCTGCCAAACAAGCTGGCCACATATGAAAATGGTGGCTGATGATTCTGTCATTGATAAAAGTAGCCTGAAGCAATTGCTTGACAGGGGTGGTGATGTGAGGTGGGGCACCATTCTGCATGAAAACCATTGCATCCAGACATTGACACTGTTAAAGTAATTATAAACACCTTGTGTGTGTGTGTGTGTGGATATTCCCACGGAGTTTGCCATCCTTTCTTCCTCCACCTATATGGGAATCACCTGGTTGGCTAACAGATTCATAATTCTGGTCAGTATCTGTGGTGGTGACAGGACCTTCAGGACCTAACTCTTCAAAAAAGAAATGTCCTACGATGAATATGGATGTGAAACAACATCAAACAGTGACCTGTGGTGAATGAAGTGGCAACTGTCACAAATCGGATGGCAGGGTTAGATGTGGGTTAGCAGGTGCCCAAATTCCGCAGTTGTGCGTATATCACATCACCATGCAGATGGAAGTGAGCTTCCACAAAATGTTCCATGGCTATTCAGCTTCCAGTTCAGTTCAAACAAGTAATTGCAGGGCAAATGTTACATGTGCACATCTTTCGGGGGTCAGTAATTGCTGAAAATTGCAGATCTTGTAGGGGTACATGAGCAAAATGTGCTGTAGAACTTTGTATACAGTGCTTACGGGTTTGTCTAATGACTGCAACATGCCAAGCACTGCTACTTCCCATGAAGTTTGCCATTCATTCTTCCTCCACTGATATAGCTACATCTTTCATTGTCTGCTGGTCGACGGTTTCTGTCTTCTTGCAAGCTTACCTGTAAGGAAACTGTGTCTTCAAATTTCTGGATCATTTTTCGAACACCATTTGCTGTCATAGGGCCAATTTTAGTCCCTTTACTGTCCTAATGGTGTTAAGGCAAAGATGTCCTTAACAATGGTGTTAAGGCATAGATGTTATTTTGATGAAACAGCTTCACAGGAAGTGCGGGGTCCTTTAGTAACATTGTCTATTATGCAATGAAGTGATGCTTTCCTCACCTTTACAGCAGTTTTCAATTGCATGTCGTGACATGTGCATTTGTTATTTCTTGACCCACTATAGTATTGCAGTGCCATATATTGTCGTAACAGCCATCTTTGGAAGTATTTTGCAGCAAACAAAATTTCAGTTAAAAATTATTTCGGCCACCGCACTTGATTAAAAGACGAAAAATATTTACAATTTCAAAAAGCACCATGCTAGCTGCGTTCAAATTGCAGATTGGACATCATAGGGGAATCTCCATTTGAAAAATTTAATTGCTACAGTTACAGCCTTTCAAAATGTAAACTTTAATTTTAAACACCTTTTGTGTGTGTGTGTGTGTGTGGATATAACCATGGAGTTTGCCATCCTTTTCTTCCTCCACCGATATGGCTACATCTTCCAATATTTATACATCTTCCCTGTGTCCCACCCACACACAGGGCGATTCAAAATTCACTGTACAAACTTTAAAGATAGGTCAGGAATACAAAAACAAACTGTTTTCATAGTGGAACGCATGTCCGCAAACACCACCTGAATGTTCTAGAAGTTATTGATGAGGTTCAGAAATAAAAGTCAACAAGTAAGGTAGACAACATGTTTATTACCCATATGTTTACATCATGACCACAATCATGCCTGTTTCCATTGAATGATCCAGTTTCACACGATCTGATGCAGACTTGCAAGCATTTGATTGGGCACATGTCTGTTGGGAACTGTTCACAATTCAACCGTACAGCAGCTCGTCTGTTTCAGTTTGCCGCTCCATAGGCTAGGTACACAACTGCCCTCTCGGCATTAGTGAAGCGATACATCCTACTTGTACAAAGTCAACATCTCAAATAATGATGTCTCTCGCTGCCGAACTAATGTTATGCCAAACAGCAACCTACAGCACATTCTTCGGTTGGCCTTTGCGGACATACGTTCCACTATGAATACAGTTGGTATTCCTGACCTACCTTTAAAGTTTGTACAGGGAAATTTGAATCATTCTGTATATAAAAAAAGCATGGTAGGTTTGCTAGTTTAACTTTAAATTAATAAAACTCTATTTTATGGTGCTCAAAATAAGTGATCCTCTTGGTAATGTTTTAGGCGATGTAAGTTGTCATTTTCAATATTAGAAACTGAAACTTCATAGCAAAGAATGGATATCCCCTGAAGAAATTTATGATTATAAGATCATCCTTTTTTTATCTGCAAAGACCTGTTTGGGAGGCTGCTTTTAGAATAAAGTTCTAATTTCATTATAATGACTTAGTTAAGCATCAGGGCTAATGGAAATTAAAAAAAAAAATATTTGGTACTGCTCTTTTGTTGCCTTCTGAATATGTTAAAATGATATGTACATCTTACAATTTAAATTCTGCACCAGTTGGTAAAGAACTGGGCCATTTTTCTGTCTTCGACCTATCAGTTATGATAATGGCTTTGTCAAATGTTTCACTAGTAAATTTTTATGATCAACTTGTAGAAAATAAAACATATAAAGTTAAATTTCATGTTAAAATTTATCTGGCAAAATGTTTCTCCAAAATAATTGCACAAGTAGCTTTGAGGTAAATTATCATAACTTCTGATCTTTGTAATTGTGTGATGTATAATATTTTTAATGTTTTAACTTTTATTTTTTAGAGCTGTCAAAAGAAGTGATTGATCATCTTGGCAATAAGAGAAAAAGAATTTGGTTAATCATTCATGATATTGCAATGATTGAAAATTCAACCAATGATTTTGATGCTTGTCAAATTGCTTTAGTAAATCAGTTTGTGTCACGTTGGTTAGAGGCAAGTAATTCCTTAATTTCTAAAAATTGAGAATTCCATTTTTAATCTAAGATTTAACTGTATTGTTACAAATTAATAAGTTATTTCTATTTTAACTTTCATTAGCATGCAAAAATGTGTATACTATTTAATAACATTTGGCATTTATGATAAAAATTTGAAGTTGTATTTTTATAATTGATGACAATTTTGAATGTATTTTTCCTGCTTGCTATAGAATTGATTATAAAGCTGTCTTAACAATTTAAATTAACTATTTTTAGTTTGTACTATTTTTGAAAGATTTTTTATTATTTGAGGTCAGATTTTTTTAGTTTTGAAACTCATTACAGTAGAGCCCCAATTATCCACGGAATTGGGTGGCAAGGGCTTCGCGGATAACAAAAATCACGGATAACCCGAAAAAGACTAAAAATGAGGTGTAAACACAAAAAAAAAATATTTCGCCATTAAAAACTGTTTTATTGTACAAAAAACATAATGTGTAAAACTTTTAAAATATGTACAGTAAAGCAGAAAGCTAAACCTTTGCTCTACGTTTGCATCCACAAATTCCGAGAAGGCCTATAGGATCACAATGCACAAAAAACCTGTCAGTAATTTTTGACCTTCGCACTATAGGGCCTATTGTACTTTCCCTGTTGTTGGCTTGGATTAAAATTGGTTTTTTTGAGGTTCATAATTAAAAAAAATTTTCGCGGCACTTGCGGATAATCTGCATCGCGGATCATTCGCTCACGGATAATTGGGCTCTACTATACTTATAAATGTTAAATTAAGTAAAATAAGATTTTTTTTGTAAAATATAAACAACAAAATCTGATAAGAATCTGTAAAAACTAAACTATTAAAATTGATTCAAATGGAAGGTACTTCATAATATTTCCATTTCAGAAATTTATATAGGCAAAGGCCAGAAATGGTAATAAATATTTCACTTATTAGGATTTTGTGTGGGGGTGTTGTTACGGTATCCAGAAAAACTTTTGCACCTAATATCTCCCTGTTGCTGTATATTCATGTTAACAATCCGTTTAATGATACCCAATTATGAAGATGAAAGGACTGTATCAGATTCAGATTAATATCCCCCAAAAGCTTTTTCTTTTAATTTTAGAGTGCTTTTACCACAGTGGTGAAGATGATTTGCTTAAGAGTTGATTCAAAATAGGCTGATAATCTTCTAAATCTTACTAATCCTATTTTCTTTTAGAAGTGCAAAAGTTATGGTTTAAATGCTGACTGAAGATTTAATTTAGTTTTAATTTATGGCAAATAGTTTTATCAACTAATATCAGAGAATGTTGTAGGTTAAGAACATAAGTATTCAATAGTTTTATTTTGTTAGTATTTTCTAATAATTTTTGCCTACTTTTTCATTTACTGTTCAGACCATTTTAGTATATTTCAAAACAGAAGTCTTATTATTTCTTTATGGCTCAAAATCCAATATGAAACCATGAAGATGACTTTGCCATCCTTTTATGCTGTTGTTAAAATTGTTATGCTCTAAAATAATTTCTGCTTACCTAATTAGCCACCATTTACTATAGGACTCCTGATAGGTAAAGATAAAATTACCAAAATCAGTGGTTGTTGTCTAAGAATACTTATTAAGTCATAATTGAATGAGACTAAGCAAATTGAAGATCCTTAAAGCTTTATTATAATACACAGTAGGAGAACACCTTGAAAATTAATACAAACCTTGAATATTAATATCCTGGAATATTCAAATGATGGTGGAGATAAAAAAGTGAATTTATGTTTCCCCTGCATTTCAAATTTCACCTAATCTGAAGAATCTGTGGCTCAGACTTTGATAGAAAATAGTGAAGTTTGACATGTATGCATTGTTTTGATGGTATATTCATTGGGGAGGAGAGAATATGGTACAATGTTACCTTGGTCGGGTGGCTATATGTGGTGGACCACTCGAACTTTTTTCATAGGTTAGTCTCCTAAACATCCATCTATGTATTTGTTCTGCCTGGAGCCAATGTCTTACGAAAAGAGGATCCTGACAATTACAACTCAGTTCTTGGGCCTCTGCTTCTAGTAGACAATAAGTTTTGGGGTGAACATCACCCCCACCTGCTGAGATCAATCAGCTGGTCACCTGATATATTTCAGTAATAGGTTTTTACACTATAACTCTTCATGATCTTTTGTCTTCTAAAACCGTGTCTATAACCATTCATGTCTTGCACTTGCCAATCCATATTACATCCATCAACAAACCTGGAACAATACCTCCCATCCATCATAATCCAAGGTCTACCTTTTTGTCTCCTGAGACCATTGCCTTCCTCCATCCACTCCACATAACCCGACCATCAAATTCCCTGTGCTTTATGCCACTACTCTTGTTCTACATACATGAATAATTAAAACAGGAAACCCTCTCAAAACTCTTATCGCCCACAGTAAGATTCTGAGGTGTCCTTCTGGAGAAGTAATCGTCCTCCATGTATTTAGTTTTAATTGATTGACTGAGTCCAGTTTTAAAAATTTCTTTCCATTTTCTCAAATGTATATCTGATGTAATCACATACCTCATAATTCCAATTCATCTGCATGTACACAAATTTGGCTGGTCTTTCATGAATGTTGCTCTTTTTCTGATCAGTTGTATTTATAGCAATATGTAGAGTCAGATTGAATAGAGGAGGGGAAAGACCATCCATCCCCTTGCTTTACACATGTTGAATCTAAATAGTTCATTTAACTTGTTGGTAATTTTCACCTTTGCCTTAGTGTTGTATGTAGTTGTTCCAATTAATCTTATATCTGGTGGGTTTTTTTTTTGTTTTTTTTTTTTATGGAATTCTTAGTCTGTCAAACATAGTTTGATCCCATTAACCCTATAAAAATTTAAAGTTAGCAAATAGGAAATGAAAGGTACAAACTTTTCCAGTATTGGTCCAGTTATAAATATTGGATCAATTGCAGTTCTGTTGGGATGAAATCAGTAGTCATATTTCCAGAATATTCTCCATATACCTTTTCATTCCCTCATTCAAGAAGCCTGAGGGAATTTTATAAACCACACTAAGTGATGTCCCTATAGTTTTCACACATTAGTTCATTTCCATTATAAATTGGGCAAATAATCCCATTATTTCAATTTTCTGGCATGATTTCTTATCCTGTAACATTGCTATAAGCCTCTGAATTGCTTTTAAGATCTTGGTATAACCTCCTCCTGATTTCACAAATCTAATACAGCTTCATCCTTCCAGGCGCTCGATCATATTTCATTTTCTTGCCCTTGATCCGAGATTTTGAGTCTGGTGTTAGCTCAATAACTCGTCACCAATATTTTCAGTTTCAACAATGCAGTGGCTGTCTTTCTATTTAGTTTTTCTCTGAAGTGTTCAGCTAATCTTTCCAAAATTTTTCTTTTCTATCAATTCTTCTATATTCTTACATCCATCCACTCTTTTAGAAGCCTTTCTCATTTTGTCTATTGCTATATCGAGTTTTCTTGTTTCATTTTGTCTATTTCCTGAAACTTCTGTTTTTTACATATTCTGCATGCAGTTCTTCTCAGTTGTTATTGCCTAAGATTACTTTGTGTTTCCCTATTCTTTTTTTTTTTTTCTATTGTACTAAGCTGTGATTATTTTAATTAATAAACTTCATTTCACACCAAGTTATAGTTGTTTGAATTTCTCATCCATTTTCTGACATCTGTATCTATGTTCCACTTCTTTCTTTGACATGCATTATATTTTTATTAGTCAAATCTTTCACTACTGCCTTTACAAAATAGTAATCAGAATTGCAGTTCGACCCTCGGTAACTTCTCACATCAATAATTGATGAGGAGTTACAAGCAAAGACAGAAACCTGATTTAGTATTTAGTACCAGACATTTTGATGGTTCCAAAATTATTTCTTTTATGAGTAAAGCCAATACTTTTAATAATCATATTCTTGTGGCAGCATACTGCCAGAAGAACATGATTTTCTGTTATCTTCTTAGTAATGTTAGCCATGTTCCATAGATAGTCTTCTTTCCAAATCTTGGTATTAAAATCACATGACATGTCTTGAAACCTCACTACATATTAATTCCAACTCGTCAAAACACTATTTTCACCATCTTATTTTTTCAGTAGGTATTTGAACATTTATTCTTAGTCATTTTCCTAAATTTCCCTCTCAACGACATTGTACATATCCTTTCATTTATTGCTTCTAACTCCATCAAACTTTTACTTAACCTCTTTATAATCAGGAAGACAGTACTAAACTATCCTGCTTATTTCTGGCTTACTGAATTCCACATTTCAAAATCAAAATACAAATGGACAAAAATGAAAAAAATAAACATTATATAAAAAAACTAGACTATATCTACAATTTTTAAAAGTAACTTCACAGCCAAACAGGACAATTTCCACTTTTAATTATTTTTCTTCAAAATTAGGCTCTGAAGGATATATATATATATATACACAAAATATGTGTGTGTGTATGTAAATTATTGACATGCTCATACACACACAGCTCTTACATGTTGAGTTTATAAATTATTTTCTTGTGCATTGCTAAATTCAGAAACCTAAAGCTAATATTTAATATATTAAATAAATAATATTTAATATATAATAATATTTTGTCAAGTTTTGAGTTTGTTTTAATAAGGCCAGCTTAGCATCCGAACTGGGAACAAAGCTTACTTTAATGCTATGTTTAGGCAGAAAATACTGGAGTTAAATTAAGTGCATGAACAGAATGAATTGTTCTTATGTAACAGTAATCTGGTTTTCAAGAATTCATTACAGTTTAAAATGACCTTTTTTTTTTTTTTTTTCCCAAAATGTTTCTTGAAATCTAACTTGAAGTAAAAAGTAAAATATTTTGTTATTCTTTGGCATTTGGTCTTCAATCTGCAAAAGACATTGAATATTGAAAATATAAGTGGGTAAACCTGATAGTCAGTTGCCAGATATCTTGTATAAGATAAATGTTTCCCTTGAAGTTGAAGATGCATGCAGTGCATATAGTTTAGATTATCTCAGGATTTTTACTGCAGTTTCAGTAGCACTTTATAATTACTCAATGTATATTAGTTACAATTCAGAATATCATTAGGGCCTGGATTATATGCAAAATGCATATTTGTTATTAAGAGGTATATCAACAAAATTGTAAGTTTTCTATGCATATCTAATGTTTTTTGATAGAATGGCCTATTTTAATCAAAAAACATTAGATATGCATAGAAAACTTACAATTTTGTTGATGTACCTCTTAATAATAAATATGCATTTTGCATATAATACGAGCCTTAATTATCATTACTGTGTGAATTTCTGAAATAGTTTATGCTTGAATACAATTACAAAATATATTATTATTCTTTTTTTTTTATCTGGCAAGTTAGATTTGCATACAATGGCTATTTTTTCTTTTTTTTTAATTAAAATTCTTAGGAGCCAGACATCTCAAAATATTCATCAGAATCTTCAATGCTTTACTCCCTCATTCAGGCTGCATTGATTATATTAGGTAAGCTTAAGCTTGTTGATTTCCCCCCCCCCCCCTTTCTAACAAAAAAAATAATAACAGCCTTATTTCATCTGTTTCTTTTAATTGTCCAGTTAAGTGCATATATGCTTATCCCATTAAGAGATTGTTTTCACCCTCCATCTCTAATTTAACAAGAGACCAGTACAATAAAGCCTGCCAGGAGTTTTCATATCATTAAAAGCAGCTAGTAAACTTGATGGAGCTACAACTACATCAGTGATTTATTCCTTACTATTGATGACCAAAAAATGACAATAAAAAAAATCAGACAACAAAAAAAAAATTATAAAATAAGTTTAAGCAGAAAAACTTCACAATGAAGTTTTTCATTGAAAATGAAATAGTTGATCCGTCTACATAATGAAAATAAATGAAAATCAAACATCTCTCCTTGGCAGTAGAATTGAATGGGTAAACCATCAGACATTGTGGCATGTTTAATAAAACATTTGTTTCATTGACAATGATAATATATAATTAACTTGCATTAAGGCTAATGAATATAAAGTCCTAATTAAAGATATAATATAAGTTATGTAATTGTAATATAAAAGTAATAAATAGTCAATATAATATGTTACTTAACTTTAATTAATTTCTTGTTTGTTTATTTTGATATATTCATTTTCTTTGTCATTTTACATATTTGTATAGTCAATCATAATATATAATAGGTTATAGTTTTTACATAATTTAAAACTTTTTTCTTTAATTGGAAATGCCTGCTGTTAATAATTAAATAATTAAGATAGGTCCCAACTTATGACCTTTTGTACTTATGATGAAGCTCCATACAGCCTTCACAAGCATTTTAGAGTTGCCTCTAATCATGGTCATTGTAGTAAGCATAAGTCATGAAGCTCACTCCAGCACAACAACCCATCTGCATTGCAAATGGTATTAATAATGATATTGAATATGAAATTTGTAATACTTTATGGTTATAATAACCAGCTTGTTTTTGTCTTACAAGGAAATAATAATAATCATAAAAAACAAGCTTGTCCCCCATTCAGAAACTAATACAGGATCCTTACATCTCTAGCCCAACACCTTAATGCATTGTGCCACAACAACCCTTGCTTTAGAAACAAACAGGAAGTTAAGTTTGTTTCTCTTATTTTGAAATGCAAAAAGTTGTAAGAGCAGTTGTGGGTGATGCATGACCTTTAAGGTAACTCTGTCTTTAAGTAGTATCAGTTTCTGGAATAAGAACTAGAGGTTTCAACTAATACATTGCTCTATTAAATTTCCACTGTGCTTCCTCCAAGACTATTGTTATGGAGCATGACCTCCAAAATTTCATTTTTGATTATAAGATAGCCTTTCCCCCCTTTCACTGATAAGAAGAGGGCACACCCTGTTAAAGTATCCCACTATAGACCTTGCAGGACCTTGGGGTCGCTGGAGGTTCCTGGCACTTCATGATCAACAGGAGTAAGTTGAAACCCAGTACCCATTCTACAGAGGGCTGGGTAGGCCCTAGGACTTGTTTTGGAGGCGAATGGAATGTGGAAAATTCCTCACCTTCTGTCGAGGCCGGGGATCAAACCAGCCACCTCCAATCTGCATCCAAGCGCCCTTACCACTGGCTAAGAGGCCTATAGGCACACCCTGTTCATTGCCAAAATCATTGCCATTTTGCCTATAAATATATATGTTGTGGGGCCCAACACAACCAATTTCGAAATATTTGAAATTGTTTTCATCAAATTTTCAAGTATAAACTTCCTGTTGTTCAATTTCAAAGGAAGTGTTGATGTTTGTAATGTGTAAGCCAGAGTTCAATTGTGCTGGGGGGAATTTTTTTTTTTTTTTTTTTAATTCCATTTCTTTCTTTTTTTTAATTCCATTTCTTTCTTTTTTTTTTTCCCCCCCCCCTGTTTTCTTTAAGATAATATAGGTCTCCTCCCCCCAGTTATGAATATTAGATAGAAAAGGAGTATATTATTAGAAATAAATAACATTCTCCTTACTTTTTTTTATTAGAAGTATTTTAATTTATTCTGTTCTGTGACAGTTACAACAGAAGTGCAACAGAGTTGCCCTTGCATTACAGCACCAATTGCTTATATTTGCAAGTAATTACATTTCATAATTAATTATGAATGGAAAGAGGAAGTGCCAATAAGAAAATAGTGGGCCAAACAAATTGTAAATGGTTAACACTAAAACAAAACATGAAATTATAAAGCTTCACGAAGATGGTGCATCATTTGCAAAAATAACATGTTTATCAGTGCGAACTCCTATTAAAAACACAATAAAAAAAAAAAAATATAGAATAGCCACATATATAACAAAAATGACTTAAAGAAATTCTTTGATGGATCACAGGTATGTACTTGCTACTGATGTGCTGATGTGTGGACAAAAGAGTGGAGTCGACTGAGTGTCAGCATAATGTACACACACACACTCACTTTATTTACAAAATATACAAAGGATATATATATATATATATATATATATATATCTAATGGCCAAACGCGAATGATGCATATTTTCGAGTTTAGCGATGCAAAATTTCAAAATTTAACACCAGATGCTGCTGATGACGAGAATGTTATTCGAACTTTTGCATTCATAGAAACAGTTTTTTGAAATTTGTATTGGGATTTTAAATTTCAGAAAACTGTCCAGCTTAACTTATATATATATATATATATATATATATATATATATATAAAATATGGCGAAGATGACATCATAACATGGTTCCGTGGTGCAGTGGATCTCAATTGGCATTGGCAGTCGAGATGTGGCAGGTGTATGGGGTTCGTCACTCTCGTCGGACAGGGCAGGTGCATCATCTGGCTGGAGATAGTGCTTCATCTTAGTGACATGGGTTTCTTTTGTTGACTGGGGGTAAGTTGTGGGCTATAAGTAGGAGAGCTCGTAGATCATGGGGGACAGGCGGCGGATGTCTGTGTAGGGACCTTGCCAACGGTGTAGTACAGTGTTTCCTAACCTTTTTTTATGCTGTGCCCCACCTAAAGTATCTAATGTATGCTATGCCCCACCAGATTAGGTATAACTTTCAAGAAGAAAAAAATTAAAAAACAAAAAACAAATCACCAACATTTTTTTACTTTCACAACCAAAAAAAAACAACATTGCTCCATTTTCGAATTGCCCACCTCAACAATCAAATTGCCCCCCTGTGGGGCGTGCGCCCCATGTTGGGAAACAGAGGCGTAGTAGTTTTTCGGTGAGGCTTACCTTACAGGTCGGACTGTAGACTAAAACGAGGTCCCTGGAGTTGTTGGCGAGCTCACTGTGATAACCTCGCGGCTGGTCGTAGTGATGTTTGGCCTCTTTTTGGGCATTGACCATGAATTGGTGGGGTACGGTGTTGGCCTCATCCAAGCGGCATCTCAGGGTGGAGGCATAGACCATAGAGGTTTCCGAGGATTGAGCGGCGTGTCCAATGTTGTGTTAGGGTGGAAGCCTTGGACGTGGAAGAAAGGTGTGAAGAATGTGGCCTTGATGATGGCAGTGTTGAATGTGTACATGATAAACGGGTTAGATCTGATCCCAATTATAATGTTTGTCAATGTACATGGACACCATATTGGCGATGGAGTGGTTGAGCTTCTTGGTCACCCCATTAGTCTGCGGCCTGTAGAATGATGTGCAGTGGGAGAGTGTCCAGCAGATGCTGAGAACTTCCTGCATAACTGCACTGAGGAACTGTGGTTCCACAGTTGCTGACAATGAAAGATGTCGTACATGAAAAAACGGGCGACTTCAGTGGCTGTTGGTTCGGCAGTGCCTGTATGATGGCGAAGCAGTAGTAGTTGACCACCACCACAATCGAACAATTATTGTTGTTGGATAGCGGGAGAGGGCCAGGGAGGTCGACGCTGATGTGGCTGAAGGGAAGTTCCGGGAGTGGAATCGGCTGTGTTGATTAATTCATGCGCTGGCAGCCAGCGCAACATAGGACACAACTATGGGTTGTTCTGTGTATGCCCTGGTATGTAGTAGTTTTCCTAGATTCTGCCATAGGTTTTGGCGAGACAGAGGTGGCCACAAGTGAGGTCCTTGTGGCAGGATTCGGCAATGTGATGGCATAGATGCTGCTGTATGACGAGAAGCCATTAGCAGGATGCGGGGTCGAAGCTCTTCTTAAAGAGTAGGCTGTCTATAATTGCATAGCCCTTTGGATGTGGTTGAGATGATACATGACGTCAGACCATAGAGGTATGGTCGGAACTTGTTTATAGCTCAAACGACAGCGAGGAATTCCTGATGGGTTGTAGCATAGTTCTCTTGGTGTAAGCAGTCATCTTCTGCTGGCTTCCTTGGTTCTGGACAAGGACTGCTCCAATGGCGCCCGAGGATGGCAGTGAAGTGCTGCTGATGTTCATCAAACATGCAGCAAAAGTTGATGACATCGTCCAAGTAACATAGATAGATGGACCATCTACGGCCATGGAGAAGGTTCTCCATCTGATGCTAGAATGTGGCTGGGGTATTGCAAAGACCATATGGCATCATGTTAAATTCATACATAGTCTTTGGGTGCGATGGATGCTTGCCAGTATCCTGTTTTCAGGTCAAGGTAGGAAAAGAAGATGGAGCCCTCTGTGGACATAGAGGGAATCGTCAATTCTTGGTAGGGGGTAAACAACTTTTTTTGTAGCTGCATTGAGACAATGGTAGTCAAAGCACTACTTTTTTTTTTTTTTTTTTTTTTTGGGGGGGGGGGGGGACAAGTAAGGCAGGTGAGCTCTTTGGGCTTTGAGAAGGGCATATTACATCTTTCCTCAGCATGTTGCAGGTTTCCTCTTCAATGGTAGTGTTCTCCTTAGGGGAGATATGATATGGTTTTAGGTGCAGGGGTCAGCTATCACTCGTATCGATGTGACGGGCTGCTGGACACTGATGTGGCGTCATAGGTGGGTTCATCGAATAAGTTGTGGTACCTTTGTAGCAGGTGGAGTAGGTTATGGACTTCCTTTGGTGAGAGGTTAGGGTTAACCATTTGATGCAGATGTTCATCCGTTAAACCGATAGCGCAGCCGGTGGGGTCTGCATGTCAGTGAGGCTGTTATCTTATGCAGTTGAATGGGCCTGATTGTTGTGATTCGGCTTTGCGCTTGGAGGACTGCAGGGGCCCTAGAGATATTATTACCATAGGAAGACTGTGATTGCTGGGAGGTTGACAACTGAGGCCAGGAAAGTGAGGTAAGTATGGGTGGATAGGTCAGATATCAGTTGTAGTAATGACGACCCTGTGACATCTGGAGAGCGGGACGATTGCTATGATAGCGGTGGTCTTTGTGGCTGTGCTTGTTGCATGTTACTGTGACGACTTTTTTGGCATTGGCGAAGGAGACGTGCTGATCATCTCCCATATCTGCAAGAGTTACTATGGCAGCTGCACAGTTGATGAGAGCACTGTTGTGCCATAGGAAGTCCCACCTGAGGATGACATGTCTGCATTGTTGTACGACAAAGAAAATGAAATGGGAGTGCTGATTTCCTTACTCCTATATAGTCGGTTGCGATGCCTGTGATATGGAGGGGCTGTTTGTTTGCTGTTGCAAGATTTGTAGTCGTATAGGGCGTCGTAGTTTTGCATAGAAATCGGCAGAAAGCCTCCGTGATGATGCCGACCAATGCTCCTTTGTCCAGAAGTGCAAGGCTGGCTTATTGTCGAAGGTTATTCGAATGCTGTTTGCTGTGTTGGGCCAATCCTGGATAGCAGTTGGCCTGTGCAGACACCGCTGCTCCTAGTTTCCCTGGTCTGTGTATGATGGGCTGGGTGAGCGTCAGCTGGATGGGTAGAGAGCTGGATGGGGGTCATGGTGGCATCAATCGGGGGAGTTGTAGAAGCTATGGCATTCCCAGTTAGGTGATGGGATGGGACTGTGACGGCAGGGGCTTGGTTGATGGCTGCTTGCTCATAGTGAACATGGTTGTGAGTGAGGCTCCCGGCAATAGCTCTGGTCGTGGCCAATCTCGTTGCAGCAGAATCAGATGAGATAGTCGTCATGCATACACTATTCGTCAGATCGTCGTCGTGGTGTGGGCATTCTCTGGCAGGTATGGTGGTTGTTCCAGGGCTGTTGTTTGCTCTGTTCCTTGGTCATGATGCTTGTGAGGTTCTGGACAGCAGCGGTTAAGAAGGCAATCTAGTTTTGAAAGTGGTCAGTGTGGCTGATTAATAGTGTTTGTTTTGGGCCGAGGGATGCTGTTGTGGGTTGGCGGTTAAGGAAAGGGTCTGGTATAATGCGATGGGCTCATTGGGTCTGTAATCGGTGACATTCGGCTATGAATTTGCTGGCAGACGGCACACGGAGGGCCACCAACACTGTTTGTCTGTGGCTACACCTTTCAGGATATGGAGTTGCTGATGGAGTCAATGTTGGGATCCACCCTAACACAGAGGTGAATCAATCCTGTATGTATGACTTGCAGGACTCTTGGGGTAGCTGTATATGGGTGGAGTGTGTACTCTCAGCATCTGTGGCAATGTCGTGGGGTGCCATGAATATGTCTCTAAACTTCGTAATGAAGGAGGCCCAGATGGATATGGTAGCTTCTTCGTTGTCGGACCAACGCCAGGCAGTGTCCGTTGAAGCAGTGTTGTTGAAGAGCAGGTATGCCAATTTCGTTATCATCCATCTACCCATTGAAGTGGGCTACACATTGGAGGTACTAGAAAAAGGTATAGGTTCTCGGTATGGTAGAGCGGGGAAGGTTCTTGTTGCCAGTGTTTAAGCAGTGGAATGGCTTGGATCTGGTCATCTATGGGCTGTGAGGGTCACAGTTGTTGGTGGGGTTCGGCAGGTCTTCGGTACCAATGATGTATGGTCGAAAACAGCAGTCGACTAACAGAGTTTCAGCATAATGTACCTACACACACACACACACACACACACACACACACACACACACACACACACA
>JAFIDM010009631.1:114869994-114888275 GCA_023159025.1 Thereuonema tuberculata
ACACACACACACACACACACACACACACACACACACACACACACACATACACACACACACATACACACACACACACACACACACACACACTTTATTTACAAAATATACAAATATATATATATATTAAAGCTTTGTAACATAATCCATTATAATGATGTTTTGATAGGTTCAGCTCAATTTTCCACTTTGCATGAGTTTCTCAACCAATTAACTGTGTTATACAAGATATTATTGTATTTACATTGCTAGCACTGTTTTTCCTGTTTGACTGATATTGAGTCCAAGGCTTTTTATATGTTCACAACTGTCAAATTTTAACCTAAGATTTAAATATCTCATTAACAATATTCTTCATAAATTGGATATTCTGATGCTTGAGCTTAGATTCATATGAGAGTTATATGCTGATCTTCACCAGTTTTCTGATAAATCAATGGTACCTCGATTGCTTGCTTTATAAAACTTCAAATGTGAAGAAATAAATGAAACTTAGCACACCAAATTCAGTGAAAAGTCCAGTGATGATTGTTTTCTGAGAAATTATGATTTGGATCTGATTTTGATTCCACGTGGCTAAACTCTACTCCTTTTATTTTGAATAAAATTGATAGATGGAGCATTCTCAAGTCTGCTTTCTCAAATAAAATTGCAGTTTGATATTTAAAATTAAATTCCACTGTAATATCATACCATGTCTTTGTTGAAGTCTTCAGTGTTGTTACATTTCATAATATTCAGGAAATTATGAGACAAGTGCCATATGACATTAGGACTACAGGTAAATGGATAAATGAATGCAAAAAAAAAAAAAAATGTAAGGAAATGACATTAATCGTATTTTCTCCCTGCAGGTTTTTTGGTGCTTTTGTTTCTTGCAGATCTTCATTTATGTTTTGATAAGTGATCTTCAAATTGAACTTCCATTTAATTGAAATAAAACTTTTCTAGTCAATTGCAAATAGGAATTAATTTTCAGTGAGAACAACGAATTTACAAAATTCGCAAGAAATCAAAGATTAATAACAGATTTCATTTTAATACAGTATACTCTCGATATCTCGAACTTCGATATCTCGAAAACCTTGATATGTCGAAAAATTATTTTTCCCCTTGATATTACATATTCATCTAATGTTAATTTTAATTCTTATGTTGAAGAATTTTCACTCAAAACCTTGTTATGTCGAATATTTTTCGAAGTAAAAAATGATTTTTTCCGGAAAAATCGCCATTCAGTTGTGTCGAAGCAAATAGAGATATTTTTCCAAGAATCTCTCACACCCTTCATTATCTCTGAGGGGTCAGGGATGATTCTTTTCAATTTAATGTAATTATTTTCGTCTGCTTTTAAAAATTAAAATTAAAATTAACATTGCTGTGTTTAGACTTATTGTCAACTACCATTACATATTTATACTTATTCTTATCTCATTTTTAGAATCAAGACTCTAATTTTTATAATATTATTCCGTATCTTGTCTTTTTACGTGAATTTTTATTTTGGTCGTGATCTTATCTCGAAAACTCGCTATCTCGAATTATTTTTAGCGTCCCTTCGACTTAGAGATATCGAGAGTACACTGTATTTCTTCAATTTTTGTTAAGTTTTAACATATTATTAGACAGAAAATAACTCTACAAGTAGAGCAGAAATGTACTGGACTACTTCCCATTCTATCCACTCACCACTTTTGACATCGGCTACTTTTTTAATATTTTGGTAGTGAATCAGATTAAAAACTTCATCTTTCCCTGTAATTCAATTCTCAAGCCCAAACATAAATGGATGAAACTATTTATTGAGATCTTCTATTTTTCAGAGAAACAGCTATTGCCAGTAGATTGAAATGCATGTTAAGTCAGCAAGGAAAATTTCATTCCTTTATTCAAACTGTTCTTTATCTTGTTAATCTTTTAACAAGGAAAGGGTTAGAGGTAATTCCCTCTTTACCTGAAATTATGTATGATGGATTCTTAAAAGCATATAATGGTTGACTTCCTCAATTTCTAATTATTTTGTTAAAGGATGGGGCATTCCGTTGTATTATCTTATCTATGCCTCATTTTCTGAAGGATGTTCTATTTTCAAAGGCTGTTTTTAAGCATCTTCATCAAAAACATAATAAAAAGTCATATTACAGATTCTTTATTTTTTTATTTTTCTAATCACAATCGGCAGGTTTGATCCAAGTAAGTAGTTTCAGTAAGTCAAGATATTAACTTTGAAATCACTGTCTTAAATCATGAAAAGGATTGTTATTGAAAATTGAGCTAAATTGATACATTTTTAAGACCTTCTTACTAACTTCAATATGCATGAAAGTGAACTAATCTGGAGCCATTATTGATCGATCTTGAGGACAGTTGGCCAATTTGCTTGACAGCTGTAACAGCTGGTTAACACTAATTGGTCAGGATTATTTCCTTTTTTTTTTTTTCCAAATTTAAACTTTACAGGTTGATAAATACTTGTCTTCAAGTGACAGTAACATTATGAATGTATATGCTGAAACGACAGATTTATTTTCATTTGAGATGTTTTAATAAAATCATCTATAAAATGGGGAGATTAAAAATTGATGGGAATTTTATTAATAAATTTCAAATATAAATTTGAATTCTTGTAGGCTTGTTCTTTAATTCTAACACTAAATAATGCTGTACTGAAGCATGTTCTTCCTTCTACATCTCAAAAGATAATTATTTTGTCTAAATGTTATTTTAGGTGTTGTGGAAGCTTTGAAAACATGTGGACTGGAGATTGGAGGAATTATTGGCTGTGGATTAAGTGAGATTGTTTCATTAATGATACAAGAAGGCTCTTCAACAGTTACAGAAGGACTTAAAATGATTGAAGCATTTTATAAAGTAACCCTATCAAATGGTAAGGTTTTAATATACATCTAGACAGTTCTCATCAAACTGTTTACTTTATGGTAAGTTTTCCTGTGGAATACTTGTTTGTAATCCAGCTTCCTTTTTGCATCTCGACTGTGACTCATCAAAGGAAAGTTGACACCTAAAATTACTATCCCAAAATTAAAGCTCTTTTTTGCTCTTCCTTGCAATTCCCTGATTTCATTGGAGTTCATGGAGAGGTTTCTTTAAGTCATTGGTTTCTGCAAGAGAAAAATATTTGTGCTCCTAAAACTTTAACTGCCATAAATTTGCTTCTTATAATTTATTACCAACTATAGGCCTACCTGCTTCCTCTGTCATGCATACAGTTTAAATGTAATAAACATACCTGGAACCAAATTGTCTGCCCAAATAAGTAGAAAGATTTACCTTTCCTTTTTAGTAATGAAATACATAGCAAGTTCCACTTCATCAGATTCTTGGTTTATGCTCACTGTTCACTTACTAAAATTAAGGAGTTTAGGGAATTGCCCCACATTATGGAGGTAAAAGCCAAGACCTTAAGCATTCCATATCAAAAACTGTCATTAGGTATGGACAGAAAAGAGCAGACGGAAACTTAAATACATGAGACGAGACAGTCAAAGACAAGAGAGTGGGACAAAAGGAGAAATCCAATTCATCTAAACCAAAAACCACCACTGCCAACTATATTATCAATATGATTTCCATCAGAGGAATTCATTCTCCTAAAAACACTGAATTTTCTATGGCTAACACAGTCATAGGATTGAAGCCATTGTGATGCTTTAATGATATCAGTTTGGGTCTATAAGGATTCTTGAGTTGAATCCCTGTAGACCTATGGTATTTATTCCATTCTGTGCCAGTGTTGTAAATACATTGATAACAAAACTAAATTAGTGTTGGAATCTTTCTGGTTTGGATTAATGACTATCATTCCATCGTAACTACTACCTGAGGCTTTAGGCTGAGCTTGAGTAGTAAGGCTCCCACTGACCTTAACCCCCTGTACCACTCTTTCTTGAATAGAATAAAGTGACATGAAATTACATTAGAACAACGCTTATATATTTGTGTAATGTACTACATGTTTCTTCCATCAGATTTGAATCCTACCTAGGTTTGGACTTGTTTTTTTGAATGCTAAGTTTTTAATTGTTTTCTTTTTCTTTTTTTTTTAAATCTAGATTCCAGATTTTTTATTAATTTTGATATGTTACTGTCACATACTTAGGATTGAATATAATATTCTCCTGTAGCAGAAGAAAAGTTGTCAAAATAGTTATGTTGAATACTGATATTAGTACTGCATTTGTGATCTGGTTACATCTGTTTGATGTTAAAAGTAAATAGAACTCCAACCTTGGAAATGCCAAAGAAAATTTGTGGTTTTGTTGGTGAAGAGTTGGTCAATGATTATCAAAAGCAGTGTCAAGCCATATAGCCATCTCTGGATACAGTGTTATTGATGTACAGAGTGAGCAAAAAGTCTGTATACCACTGTCAGTAAACTGGATTTGAAATGAATTGATGTATCTATTATGGATCCAAAACATCTGTACACACTCCTCCATAGTCTCTGCATAGACGGATGTGTGTCTAGGTTCATATGCTCATTTTTCGTAGCATTTGTGACATCACATTCGTGAAGTCATTGCCCACAGCAATCTGTAACTCAGCATTAGAAATGTATCGCTGTTTGCGTACTTCCTATTTAATGATTCCCCACAGAGCATTGTCTGGCATGTTGAGATCTGGGTTGCGTGGTGGCCATGGCAAAGGGGAAGGAAAGTTCTTGATTCCCCAGACAATCTATCTGTTTGGGAAAAGCTCATCAAGGCACAATCGCGCACTCTGGGCTAAATGAGCTGGTGCTCCATTTTGTTGGAACCATAGAGTGTCAGCTATGCCTTTCAGCTGGAGTTCAGACAGCAACCAATCGTTTAATCATATGCAGATAAATTGTCTGATTCACTGATTGAAGACATACGATCCAAGCAGATGTTCTTCTGTTGTCTCCTCCCACATCATAATATGCGGTGGATTTTAATCGAGTTCTTGAAAGAAATGTGGATTTTCCTTGAACCAAAAATAAATGTTCCGATCTTTTGAACTTTGATAGATAACACATTCAGCACTAAGTAGAACTCTTCATTAATCTTCTCTTGTTGGGAAATATTGGAAAAGCAGGTTTCATGCTTCTTCGCGCTATGCTAAATCCACATCTGATAGTTCATTTACTGGCAATGGGCGAAAAGGTTTCACTTTCAAATCCTTTCACATATGGTCTCTCATGGTTAACTGGAGAATATCCAATTCGGCAGCATATTTGCAAGTTGACTTCACGAGAGATCGCATTGTGTATTCTTCCACAGCAGCAAGTTTCCAAACATGATGACTGTCTTCCCACTTACTGATGTGAATCTTTCGTAGATCCTGATGTAAAAGTCTTCCGTTCCCATGCCAATAATGTTCTCTTGGATGTGGTGCCTTCCCAAATCGCAGCTGAAAATTGGTAATAATTTGTGAAAGTGTTTGACCCATATACAGTCAATTATGAATCCAAACTGCAGTCACTAAACACTCTTAAATCAAGAATCTGCTTATATCAGCCATACTTTCCATCAATGCTTGCTTGCTTTGATTATTGCCATTTTTAGATTGCTTGCATGTTGTCAATGAGCAAGTGTTCGATTGTTTCATTGTTGCTTCCATTGCTCTCGATTGACTTAGTCATACATATAACTTTTCTGGACATATCTCCATAGCATACATTTCTATCCAGAAGTATATGGACTTTTCGCTCACTCTGTAGTAGTTATTAACATTTATAACAGCTTTGACAGAACTGTTCTTAATTTTATGCAGACTATCTCATTGATAACTTTTTAATCTATCACGTAAATCCAAATATTAGTCTTGTGACTTTTTCTGAAATTTAAAGGCTAAACTGCAGTAGGTAGCCTTCTGCAATTCCCACATATGAGATGGTCAGAGGGAGGAGGGGGTGGCATTTCTTTTCTCTTGGAATTTTCAATTTTAATACTATTAGTTTAATTTTTTCCTTGCAAGAGGACTAATAGATTAAAAAAAGGGTAAATTTTACTATTTGTAGTAAATTATTTTATAGTGTAAAGTGCATTTTTTTCCACATTGTCAATATACAGTACTTTTCCCCACTCCACTCTTGGAAAAATTGCTGAATAAATCTGAAATAAATACATTTAATGGCTTCTTCCATATATTTGAAAAACTTTTGTAATGTTGGATTGTGTTCTACTCTAAAGACTTATTGAGACCTTGATGGTAAATTTAATGCAGTAAACCTTAAAAAAGAAATGCTGATAGGCCAAAAGCATAGCAGCTATTACTGGAGATATCTTCAATGATAATTTTTTCTTTTGATTTTGGGAGTTCTTGAAGCAGTTTAATTTTTTTAATGGGAATAAGGAAAGATCGAGATTTGTCTTTATCATTTCGATACCATATAGTACTACAGAAGGATAACAATAATAGCTGTGTATTGTCAGGATAATTAAAAAATATAAACACAACTGTACTTTCCAATGATTCCTCAGCAGTCATTTTACATTGAGTTAAAATCCAAACAAGTAATCCTTTGAAAGTTCTACATAAAACAATGTAGTAAATCCTAAATAAAATGAAATATGTAAAAAAAAAAAAAATTAATTTAAGGACATAAAGCTTAATCTATAAAAACTAAAGTAATTGCACTTCTTAGGTCTGAAATTCTATTTTTATTTAGCTCCATTAGATTGCTTGTGTCGGTTCCTTTTATGAATTAGCCCAAAAAATTAATCTTCATAACACAAAATCTAATTAAATATGAAATATCAATATGTAAGTAAACCTGAAAATCTGAAATTTAATTAACAATACTGTATTAAGTGCTAAATGCACTACTCCGTCTTCCGTTATGTTTCCGTAACGTAATTGCTTAAGTGATGTAGTTATGTCTTCAGGGTCACAAGAATGGGGAACAACTACCTGAAATTTTTAGGATGGTAAATTTTTGAATATAGATTAATAGAAATATAAGGTCAAATCTGATTTTTATTTCATGAAATTGTTTCCCATTCTTGTGACCCTGACGACATAACTACGTCACTTAAGAAATTACGTTGCGGAAACATAACGGAAGACGGAGTAGTGCGTTTAAACCTTTAGTGTTCATGTTATCTAAGGGCATTCTTGCTGGTCCCTTATATAAAGTAGTTCTTTAAAAGTATTCATAATATATCCCTGTTAAGACCTAATTGACCCAGTGAACCATGTTGTTAGTGAAGGCCTTGTAAGACTCTTTATTTACCATACAAAATACCTGTATTTGTCATGATTTGGCTCCTATAATTGAAGGCCTTTTTCCTAATTTTTTCGGGGATCGTAATGGAGGAAGGAGAAGTGTGCATGCACACATACAAATACAAAAGCAGTACTAGGTCCATTCATTTTAGACTTGCTCTAATGAATGGGTTGCTGCTAAACCCATCACTTGTTTTGTATTAGTTTGATCAGGGTTCATTTGTTAAAATGCCATTAATAAGCAATTTTAAAAGTTCTGTCCTTTATCCGAAATCATTTTATCTTAAATGATTTTTTTTAATTCAGCTGGGTAAATGGGCAGTTCTAATGCTTAGGCAGACATTCATGTATTTTTACTGACTAATAATGTCTTAAAATTGATAGAGCAACTTGGGTAGTTACAGTATGTTCTGTCACCTGAATAATAATACATACCTAAGCTGTTACTGGTAGGTTATTGTTATCTTTAGCTATCCATTAATAATAAATTCCTGTACTAAAAAAAATAATTATTTAGGAACTGGGACGAGTACTTGTTCCTTTTTTGTTTGCTTCCAATTGTATTGTGCAGCAATTACTCTTCAACAAGAAACTTTAGAGAAATCAAGGTAAAGCAACATAAATTTCTTTACCCCCCAAAAAAATACACATGCAGTCTAGCCCTCCCAATCCGAAGAGTAATCATGGAATTTATCAAAATTCTTATGAGAATAAAATGAATTTAAATATAGTGATTGACTGCTTGTTCCTGTAACAGATATCCTATCCCATCATTGTATTTTGAAGGAATTGTGTGCAAGCATTGTTTAGGTATGAAAATATTTGAAGGATTCAATTACAATTAAATTTCAGCTAATTTACAAAATAAAACGTTACAAAAACGTTTATATTAATGAAACTAATTTTTAAAATTTTTATTTTCATTTTTTTCTTAGTTCCAGACATTGAAAACTATGAGTGTCTTCTAGTTGAAACCAGTTTAGATTTAGTAAATGCTATTTGTAAAGATTTCTTTCCAATCTGCCAGTTTTCAGAAAATTGTATCTTAATATCTGGATGTATGGAGGCAATGAAGTCAAATAAATTACAGCTCAAGGCCAATGGTGAGTATTTGTACCACATACCGATTTAGTAGCAAATGAGAAAACAAGTTTACATAGTGTAGATATGATACTGATAAATGCAGTCATGGTTTGTATTTTTAAAAGGCAATTACTACTTATTGTGCTTGGCGTTGTTTATTACATTATTTTGAAACCTTTCTTTCCTTCTGATGTTCTTTGAATGCAAATTTTCGAGAAAGAAAATGAGTTTACTAAATTTTCCTGAACTTCTGCTAATTTGACTAATCTTTCTAAAGAGAAGATTGTTTCTTGAATTTCTGAAGTTTAGTAGAAACCATTTACCTGATTTTTGTTTTGCTCCTCTTACATTGAGATCATATGGAG
Organism: Thereuonema tuberculata; assembly: GCA_023159025.1. Lineage (NCBI taxonomy): Eukaryota > Metazoa > Arthropoda > Chilopoda > Scutigeromorpha > Scutigeridae > Thereuonema > Thereuonema tuberculata. Next base: position 114,878,649 of record JAFIDM010009631.1, read on the forward strand.
AAATATTGAATGCAAATTCCATTATTAAATAAATCACAGTAATTCAGTAGTAAAATATTCCATAAGTTACAACATAGGACTACAATGCTATTCAAATGATAAGATTAATTGAAGGGTTGAGGAAAAATATGCTTTACTTTTTCTTTTTTTTTCTGAAAGTGATACATCTGCACCTGATAACATAAATTTCTTCCAGGTGCTGCAGCAATAAAAACCAGCAATAAAACCAGGTACTGCAGCAATAAAAACCAGCAATAAAACCAGGTACTGCAGTGAAGGGGCTCTTGTTGCATGCTATGACATCATAGAACCAGATAAAAGTGGTCACCACAGCATTAGACAGTCATGAATGGGCATTAGACAGACAATGGTAAGTCAGCAGAGCTGAGCGATTTCGAATGTGGCATGATCATTGAGTGCCATTAGTGTAACAAATAAGTTAGTGCAGTATTGGCCTTGCTTTAGATGCCGCAATCAACTGTAAGTGATGTCATTATAAAATGGAAATGTCTGGGAATGACAATGGCAGGAAATCGCAGTGGTAGGTCAAAGAAACTCACAGATCACAGCTGTCGAACCCTGAAAAAGATAGTTGCAGAAGAATCACAAGTTCCCATTGGCAGTGATCACTAGTGAGTTCCAAACAGCTTCGTGCATCGTTGCTAGCACCAGGACTATTTGTTGGGAGTTGAAACACATAGGTTTCCAGTCATGCAGCCACTCACAAGCCCAACATAAGCATGGTGAATGCTAAACGGCAGTTGCAGTGGTGCAAAGCACACCTCCATTGGATTGTGGAGCAGTTGAAACAAGTACTTCAGAATGATGAATCCCGCTACACAATCTGGCAGTCTGATGGCCTCGTCTGGGTTTGGCGAATGCCAGCAGAACACTTCCTACCAGAGTGTATTGTGCCAACTGTCAAGTTTGGTGGCAGCTGCATCATGGTTTGGGGCTGTGATTTGGCCTGGGTCTCTTAGTTCCTTTGACCAGAAACATGAACGGTGAGATGTATCTCTACATTCTTGACAACTCTGCACTTCCCACCCTCTGACAACAGTTCAGGGAATGACAGTTTCTGTATCAACAGGATAACTGTTCTGTCCACAGAGTGAAGGTTGTGGTTTGAACAGTTGAACTGGCCTTCACAGAACCACGATCTGAAACCTATAGAACATCTCTGAGAAGAACTGGAACGCAGAATACACACCAGGCCCCACCGCCCTTCTTCAGTGGATGGACTCACTGCAGCTCTCATGGATGAATGGGAGAAAATTACTGCTCACATATTTCAAAATCTGGTGGAAAGTCTTCAGACGAGTGCAGGCTATAATAGATGCTAAAGGTGACCCATCATCCTATTAATATGTTCCACGTGACTTTCTGATTCTATAACAGTTGGTGTCTGGGTACTTTTGGCCATTCTACATTAAAATAGAAAATTATAATGGATTTTCTTATAATTTTGTTTTTGAAGAAACTGTTTTATATATTTACAGATGGAAATTTAAAATGCAATTCGCAGAAGATATAACAGCAGAATGCTGAAATTGGCGAGGAAGGACAAACTGTTAAAAGCTATGATTATGTAGCTATGGATTATCATCCCCTAATCACACCAGCCTTAGCTATCATGTTGAGACCATTTGGTATTGTTATTATTTCATCTGTCATTCTGCAACGAGGATCATGTTAAACCAATTTAAAAGGAAGCACGATCCATATAAGGAGAGAGGATTGCTTTATGCATTGTAGTGCCAAGATCTCCTCAAGTATATTGGGGAGATCCACCACCCTTTTGGAAGCACCTGTAACAGGGAAAAGTCGGAAGTGGCATCCTTCAGGCATATGGCCAAATCTTGCTTATTTTTCGTAAACTCTGTACATCTTGTCTGAGAGTTAATAATATCCTTCTTTTAAAAAATTTGATGCTTTTTTTGGTTTACTAAATACTTCTGTGCCATAAGGTTGTACTCTGAAATGCTTCCGAAAACACACAAGCCTTTGGCTGTTGATTTGCTTTTTCTGGTTAGGCTGGTGGTGATTTGTACAAAATCTGCATTGAAATTATTGTCCGATAATGTGTTTTCAATCAAGAAGCAATTGAAAATTTCATTAAGTTTTGCAACAGCAAACAGTTTAACCACAATGAAAAGCATTAGAGGTGTTCCCCAAAGTCCAACCATCTTTGGTTCTCACTTAATGTGGAGTCGTTATATCTACAGGCTTGATGAAGAGGATCATTCAGCTTGTTAGGTGTAAGCACTTACGTCACTTCGTTGAACAAGACATGTTTGAGAAGCTCGAGGGTCTGATCAACGTCATTTTCAAAATGCAAGATCATGAATAATTCAAGTTTTTTGAATAAAACTGCGATTACTACTGTCAAACACAAGGCTTATTTATGGGTCTGTCTGCGTCTGCTAATTTGCAGAATGGATTATGGCATATGTTGAGGACTTGGCTATTACGGAATTGGATTATCATATTCCAATACTGCTTGCTTTACTGTCGGTGTGTGGATGACCTGTTGTTCTATACCCATATTGATCATCAGGACACCATTTTTCATGTTTGTTTGGTTTTTTTTTTTTTTTTTTTTGAGCTCCATCTAGAAGTTTTCACTACTGAAACAGAAAATAAGGGTTCATTTTTTTCCTGGATGTTGGGATAGTTATTGAAGATTCCACATTTCAGACAAGGGCACATCAGAAGGATACGTATGCAGGTATTACACTGAACTTCTATTCAGCATGTCCCATGGTATTCAAACTCAATATTGTTCAAATGGCTGTGTGAATGAATGTGCGTTTCGACTTTCTTGTAGTTGAGATAGCTTTTCAGAAGAAATTTCCGTCGTTACGAACAGTGGCGTACCAACGCCTTTGGGGGCCCGGGGCGGGAGTTGTAGATGGGGCCCCCTAGTCTTGCTTTTACAACCAAAAAAAAAAAAGGAAATCTTGTGTGGAGGGGGCCCCCTAGGCTGGCTGATGGGTGCCCCTCCCAGGTAGGGGCCCGGGGCGGACCCCCCCCCCCTTGGTACGCCACTGGTTACGAACATTCCTCGAAATAATGGTTGTCCTATGGAGTTTATACACAATGGTATCAAGACTGCATTGAATAGGATCTATTGCAATGATGTTGACAATATAAACCTTAAAAATAATCTTGCATATGTAGCTATGGATTATCATCCCCTGATCACACCAGCCTTAGCTATCATGTTGAGACCATTTGGTATTGTTATTAGGTTGTTCTGCAATGAGGATCATTTTAAACCAATCTAAAAGGAAGAGGGATCCATATAAGGAGAGAGGAGTGGTTTATGCATTGCAGTGCCAAGATCAGTGCTGCAAGTATGTTGGGGAGACCCGCCACCCTTTGTTGAATAGAGTGGCGGACTACCAACAGGCTCGCAGTTGCAAGGATGAAACCTATAGAAATGCTCTGTGTCAGGGGCTTTAGTTGCACTATAAACTTTGATCAACCCCAAATTTTAGCCAGAGCAGATGTCGCATACCTATGACATGTATGGAGTTGGTTATCATCGATTTCCCGTGTGCCTTAGAGATGGACAGAGTTCCATTATAGAAAGCAAATGAAGGAAAAGAGCAAGTGGAAAAGTGAACTTTTTTGTTTCAGGTTTCCAAATGTGGATTGATGTTTATTTTTACTTTAATCATCGGTTGTTGGCGTTCTCCAGACTCGTGATTGGTAACCCAACCTGTGAAGATGAGAAAACTTTGGACAGTTTGGACGGTTACAGGGATGCAGCCCATGTCAACTAATGACTTTTCATTGGTTTCTTATCTTAATAACGACTGTTACTTTGGATGAACTTGTCACATTGAAAAAGTTACACTTACGTAACTAAAAACTAATTTGTGCATATTTTAAATGCAATTTTAAGCTTTTTAAATGTTTAGTCTTCTGTGTATTTTGCTTCTTGTTTAATTCTACAACCCACATTAAAATTGTGATGATAAGGTTTTAAAGATAGGAAAAACGTCAAAAAGTTCAAATTTCTATTGGTTGCCATTTTGGAATAGGTGATCCGATTTGGCTGAAATACAATGCCAGCTGAGTCCTTAAGGATATCTAGCACATCATAAAAGTTTTAGCTCAAAAGCTCAAAATTTATTGCAGTTATCGAAGTCACAACTTTGAGGTTATGCCCCACTTCTAAGGCCCGCCCCATAAAAACCCACAAACAGATTTCGACTTTTTTCTTGCTTATTTGTAGTTCAACCAATGCCCTAAAAGTTCTGTAAAGTTTGTGGCCAAAGGTCTAAAAACAAAGTGAATATAAGGTTTTGAAAATTTGAAAAAAATCATCAAAAAGTGTGTGTGTGTGTGTGTGTGTGTGTGTGTGTGTATATATAATATGAAGAAGAATTTGAATGGCATATATATTCATGATCTAGGACCCCTGATCGGCATTTATCACAAGATCCTGGGCTCCTGTTCAGTTGTTATATGCAGGGCATGTTAGAATAACATTTTGAAGGTGTGTATAGTCCACATTGGAAAAGTAACAAACTGGTTTTAGACATTGACACTCGTTTATTTCATAATAACCAAACTCAAACAAAAATACATTTATTTGGCAGCCTTGATGAGAGAGATCATGTTACACACAGCCAAGCAATAATAATCAGTTGTTTATATTTTCCCAATGCAATGGCATTCAGCCTATCTATTCTAACAGTGCAGAGAGGTCTGATATGTGACACTGAACCTGCACTCTGGCATACATACAGTTGTGAAGATGTTAATTATTCTCTTCAGGAATGTCATTCCATGCTTGTTCAACCTGCAGGCATAAATCGGTGAAGTTCATCGCCGGCAGCTGAACATGAGTCCCAGACATGCTGAATCAAAGGGGTCAGGTACCCGTGCTGGCTACAGTAGCTGATTATCTTACTTCAGCACACATATAGTCATAGGAGCTGCATATGGATGTGCATTGTCCTGCTGACATAACACATCCCCATGTCGCTCACAAAAGGTATCTTGGCTAATTGGATGATGTTTTGAATGTACAATGTGACCATCAATATCCATTTGATGAACATCTAACATATACTGCCATTATAATCTGCAGCTCCCCAGACCAGAACATCCCAGAGTAGACTTCGTGTGTCTCAGCAGAATACACATTTTTGCCTCTCTCCAGGTCTCAGTTGGACAAGTATCAAACATCACTTGTAAATACCAGACTGTGGAAGATGGGATATTCCTGTAAACTGAGCAAATGGATACCCCATGCTTTGTCAGACCAGAATCAGATGCAATGCTATTCCTGCATGAAAGAGAAAAATAGGAGGACTTTCTGCAGAGATTGGTCACTGGTGACGAAAAATGGGTCGCAGACTTGAATGTTAGGCAACACAGAGCTTGGACCAAGCACGGACAACCCCCACAGAAGATCACAAAGCCAGCATTTCATGAACAAAAGGTGATGCTCTGTTGCTGGTGGGATTGCCGCATTTGGTATTTACTGAGAACTTACCACAGTACACTACCATCACAGCAGATTCCTACATTCAACAGTTGGACAGTCTCTATGCTGCACTGCAAAAAAAAAGCACCCAGTGTTGATTAACTGTCATGGAGTCGTACTCCACCAGGATAATGCTAACCTACATGTTGCATTAAGGACCCAGCAAAAATTGCACAAGATGGAATAGGAAATGTTATTTCACCAGTCTTATTTCTTGGACCTTGTCCCGTCCGACTTTCATCTTTGCATGTCTGTCCAATTTTCTTGCTTAGAAAACCTTTGCTACTGACAATGATGTGAAACAATGCCTACATACCTTCTTCAACTCCCTCTCACCAGGCTTTTATCACAATGGGATATTTGCACTCATAGATCGGTGGAACAAGGTCATAAGTTCTAATGGGAACTACCTTGATGATTAGGTACAGTATTGTGTACGATTGTTCAGCTTCAAACATAATAATATGCTTCCCTATTTTCGGAAACTTTCTTTACAATATATATAAAATTTTATTTTTACTTTTTTCTACAAATTCTTTTTTTTCTATTACTGTATTTTTATCCATACTTTATTTGATACAATAAAAATTTATGTAAACAAGTATTCTTGTGTTAAAAAAATTTTAAAGTGTTCTACAAATGTTTTCACTTTTCTATTGTCAAAAATCTTAAATTTTATTAATAAACATTTCGAAGCATAAAAATAGTATTTTTAATAATTTACAATAGATCTGTAATATAAAGCAGGTATTTAAATTAGAAAGGAGTGGAAACTTTCCTTAATTTAAAATAATCTGGATTTCCTATCAAGTTTGTATAAAGGGAGTTTCTACTTGCAGTTTATTTAATAGAAAACATTCCAGTGTTTGTTTTTTTGGTACCTCAATTTGAGAGAAGTATTCATATTTACATTCCTTTTGCAGAAATTCATTATCAGGAAAAGTTGTTATTCAACTGCCATTTATATACACCATTATTAAAAGATAGAAGCAAAGAATTAAAAACTGAACTGAAATATGGAATAGCTTTAGGGAAACTTAGGTAGGAGTTTATTTAAGTAGTTCTACAAGGATCAATCAGAAAAAAAATTTGCAACCACTAGAAATTAAATTTGAGCTTCCCATAATGCTGGCTTTGCTGAAATATCTGATAGAGGGCTGCACAGCTCAGTGCCACATGGTCTTTCTTGTGTTTGTCATTGGAGGCGTGTGCTTCATTCCAAAATGGTGATCTGCTTCGATAACTGGCCTCCTATTGAAACTTAAAGAAATTGCTCAACAACATCAGGAAAAGAAAGTCCTGGGCTTCTGAACCACTGTGTGATCCCTCTTCATGACATTGCCTGACCACACATTGCACAGAACACACAGAACTTGCTGCATGGTTTCCACTGGGAAATTTTGGGATATCTTCCATACAGTTCAGATTTGGCTCCCAGTGATTTTCATCTTTTCCCTGCCTTAAAAGAGCACATGTTGAGGCTTCACTTGCAGTGAAGTGCCAGTGATTCAAAAACAGCAGGGCACTGACTATGTGGCTGGGATGGACAAACTGATCAAATATTGTGACAAATGCCTTAATCTTCAAGTTGAATTTGTAGAAAATTAGGGTATCTGTGCCACTTTAAGGACACCATCTCATTTTTCTTCCAGTAAAGGTTTGCTTTTCATCCACAAGCTTTGTAAACTTTTTTTCTGATCACCCTACTTATTTTAGTGTATTGGATGTAATATTCCTCTTGGAATGAAGTATGATTTAATTTACTGATAGAATACAAAATTTGATAGTTGGCTTAAAGAAATAAGTTAAAAGATCAAAGGCCAATTATATGCATCATTTGACCAAGTGCCAAAATTTGATTTTGAGATATTTGCATAAATGCAAAAAAGCTTTTGTATTATTCACATTTTTTATGGAATGAAGAATGTTATATATCAAAATGAAGATATTTTCACAGAATAATTCTGATCATTATCAAAATTAATAATTTCCTTCAAAGGTCGTTAGTCACATGATGCAAATCTTATTTGTTACAATTAGTCAATTGGCGTTGATTCGAAATTAATTTTCCCAGAATTATGTTTGAGATAGCAAGCAAGAACAATTTTTTATAAAGAGTTTACACCTTTTGCTAACAAATGGAACAATCTAAATAAAAAAAAATATTTTGGCACTTGGTCAAAGGATGCATAGCACCATCCAATTGATAGTCCAGCAGTGATTGACCATTTGTAATTTTTCTCTTCAAAAAAATTAGCAATTAACAAAGATGAAGCTAATTTTCTTTACATCAGTTAAAATGAGATTTCATAACACATTGTTCTGCTTTGGGTCGCTGAAGTTTTATTTAGATAATTTCACATTGAATGCTTCTATATTGTTTCAATTTATTTTATTATCATAGAATATATTATAATTTTTAGTGAAAAAAATTAAAATTGCACATAAATAAACATAATCAAAATTTTTCGCAATCATAGTTGAATTTTTCGTTAACATAAAATTAATGTATACAATATTTACCTTTCCTATGAATTGAGTAACTTTCACATTACAAATTATCATTCCATTACTCAATATTGTAAAGGTTTTATCTAGGGGGTGGGGAGAAAGAATCATTAATGAAAATAAGAGTAGATGTGGATTACCTAATGATAGGGTTTAATATTACATTCATTTTAGCATCTATGTAACTGCAAGTGATATTCATCAACCTATTAATAATTCAAAAAAAAAAACAAAAAACAAACGATAATTACATACTAGTGGATGTCTACATTTCAGCTTCTGACATCAAGTCATAATTGAAACCTTCTGGTAGTTGTTCATTGGATGCCAGAAATGAATAAATAGAATATAGGATACTCCTTTTGAAATGTTAATGTTAGCAGCCTTATCTATAAATTTATATTTATAAATTAAGTTTTTATAATCTGTAGATTTTTGATCTTCATAACTAATAATGCCTGGAACTGGGATAATATGTATTGAAGCTTCTTTGATAATCTTCTGTTGTTGAAATCTACAGTATATTGAGGCACTAGGTAATATAAAATAGTTGCGTATAATCATATATTTTAATACTACATAACCCAGTCAAAATATAGTGAACATCTCATCATTTGTCAGCCAAGCTACTCAATCAGGTGGCACTCAAATCACATCAATCCTTGAGATTAACAGAATTGTTCTTGTACAAGTTCGTCAGTAAAACAACTGGAATGGTTGATGTGGAGTTTAACCAGAGGACAAATGGCAGTGAATCCCAGACCCCAATCAGAGTTGCCCTATTCATTGACCTCTCAAATAAGCATCTAGTTACAATGTCAATTTTAACTTTGATCATCAGCAGCTGTCTACAGTTATCATGTAACTGTCTACATTTACATGATAGATATTAGAACAATTGAAGACTGGAAAAGTTGCCTTTTCAGATGAATCATATTTCCAATTTTGTTGTGGGACCTTTTGATAGAAGATAAGGTGAAAATCTAGGAGGAGGAAACATCTGGTTCAATAGAAACAGTAAGAAGGAATCAGCATTTGGTTTTCAGGGATGGCTTCCTGTAGAATCTCTTGGAGCCCTAATATGTGTAGACAGTACTCAGGATAATACAAATTGTCTATCCAAGTTTACTGATCAGTTGCACCTTTTTATAGTAATTGTCTTCTCAGTAGTAGCATAGCCAACAGCATGGCCGATCGTGTTTATTGTTCAATTTGCATCCCCTCCCACCTCTCTAAAAGTGATCAAGATGAATAGTTGACATAATTTCTTTAAAATTATGGAAATATTTTAAGATTTCATTAAATTTTACAACATAAATTAAAGACACCTAAGAAAATTAAAAAGTAGCCAAAATATGGTATGTATTTATGTATATGGGTCAATCAACTATTCTTTGTACTAAACGCGAGTGACAACATAATGATTTTCTAACAAACAAAAATCGAAAATCTAACTTCCTATGGAGCACATTTTTACGATTAGTGAATGACGTTTTAGTTAAGATAACGGGCAGAGCACTTTTTTTAATTTGAAGAGCAATATTTTGCTTTATTTAGTGAGATTATGGTGGTAATTTGTCCCCTGCGGGACAAAACAAAACAAACAGCCTACTTTT
>JAFIDM010009631.1:114898275-114926814 GCA_023159025.1 Thereuonema tuberculata
TTTTTTTACTAAGTGAGAAATGCCATATGAAGAGCAAGATGTCAACCATCAGTATTTAGTGACAAAACAGAGGCAGTTTTTGGTTGTGTGATGTCCTAGACAACCATGGACTTCTAAGGACCATCCATATAAAGTTTTGTAAAGCCCTGCGAACACCATGCAATTTTTCAGCAATTTAGTTGTCAGATTTTGACGTCACGAGCAGTTTTGAGCCCATTTATTGATTATATCAGCTCGTGACGTCAAAATCGGAAAACTAAATTGCTGAAAAATTGCATGGTGTTCGTGGGGCTTAATATATCAAAATGCTAGGACCATTTCCATATATTTAGATGAAAGCGAGTGTCGTAAAGATTATCTATGCCTGACCTGTCTGTCTGAAAGATTAAACTGCCACTTTTAGCGTAATTGTTTCATTAAAATCTATAGTCAAATAAGTATTTTTTCAGGAATTAAATCTACACAAATTATTTTTAATTAAAAATTGCAAAGACCAGGCATAAATATGTCTGGTGAACCGAGATATTGTTAATTTGTGAATAATAAAAATGTTATAATTGCATCTTTGTGCATCTGTTGCTCCAAATACAACTTTTCAAAAATTTAATAGTATGTTGTTTTATTTCATAAACATTAACTTCTAAGTTTGTTTTTTTTTTCTTTAGACTTTATTGCTTTGTAAATCAAGTCTCTAAATGGTAGAAGAACAATTTCTAACAAGAGAAGGGTCCATACATGAAAATGGAGTCCAGGAATCAAACCAAGCTCAAATGAAAGTGCATCACAGAGAACCTAAGAGAGCCAAATCTGAGTCCTGGGTTCTAAGCCATTCTACAGATATGGGGTCACAAAGATACCATAGGAAAATAATTAAAAGTTGATGTAATTCCAAACCAACTGCAAGTTAGTTATAAGAGATGGCACATATTTAACTGTTTGACGGAGTGATCGTAACAGAAAGGTTGTTTGCTGTGATGATGCCATCTCTTGTAATTCCAAACCAAATGCAATTTAATTACATCAAATTTCAGTTGTTTTCGTATGGTACCTTTGTGACCCCATATAGAATGGCTTAGAATCTGGGACTCAGATTTTGCACACTTTTTCTCCGTGATGCACTTTCATTTGAACTTGGTTTGATTCCCAGACTACTTTCACTTATGAACCTGTTCCTTGTGAGTATAACTGCACACGTTTTCTGAAGATGGTGATAGCATGATTGTAATTGATAGGAGCTTCTAGTATCTATTTAGAACAGCTAGTAGAACTAACAAGAAGCTCTTGAAAGAACTTAAAGCCAAATTTCCTTAAAAATCTTGCTTTTTTTTTCATGTATTATTTTCATGACTAAAAGCCCCCTAAAAAAAAAAAAAGCCCAAAGTGTCTCCATTTTTTTTAATTTATAACCTGTTTAATATAAAGAGCAGTGAATTTTCCATTTTATGGGAAAAAAATTTAATTATAATAGTATAAATCACATTCATTTTTATCATGTCATACCATACACAAATTAATAGATTAACTAATAGGATTAATAGCCTTTAGATATCTATAGAAATCCATTGTCTAGATTCAACTGCTTTTCTAACAAGGACATGGTCAGCATCTTGTCTCTGGGATTTTGACCAAACTTGGTCAAACATATACGACGGTCACTACAAATATGGAAAACTGGAAGCTAACCTACCTGAATTAAATGTAGCATGGTATAGCCCTATCCTTTGTGAGTTATGCTCACAATTTGATGTTAGCTATCTCCCCTACCTTCATTGTTGCCATGCTCCAGAAAGACTGCACCTACAGTGATTGTCAGTTACAGTAATGGAACTGGAGACAAACATTTTTGTGCCATGATGATCTAAGATTTCAGACGTGGGTTAAAAGAGACAAAGCCTTCAGCATTTGCAACAGGCTTTTGGGGATCTTGCTCCTACCAGTTCAACAGTTTTTCGGTGGTTTCAAGAATTTAATAAAGGCTAAATTTACTTAAAGACAAGGAGAGAAGTGGATGTCCGGCAACCGCAGTGACTGATTAGAACATAGCTGCTGTGAAAACAATTGAATGACATTTCAGGAAATTGAGGCAGCATTACCGATTGGATAACCAGCAGTGTCGAAAATCCTACACTATTATCTTCACGTCAGGAAGGTTCATCCCGATGAGTGTCTCACAAGTTGACGTATGAGCAAAAGCCCACCCGTATTGAATGGTGTGAAGAAATGTTGGTCAGACTTGGAGTCAACTCTAGATGGGTTGCTGACATTGTTAATGGTAACAAAACCTGGATTTACCAGTTTGATCCTGAAAATAAACATCAGTCAACAGTGTAAATCTTTCCCAATGAAATTCCATCAACGACAGTAAAGCAGCCCGGAAGTGTTGGCAAGAAAATGGTGGCAACTTTCTTCTCCAGAAGTGGTCATATCACAACCATTCCTGTGGAGGAACAAAAGACTGTTACTGCCCAGTGCTACACTAAAATTTGTCTACCAAAAGTTTTCGGCAAGCTTCAAGACTGACTGCCAAGGACTGGATTGTGAGGGATCTTCCTTCACCATGACAATGCATCCACACACTCGACCAACATCACCATCCGGTTCCTGGAATCCACAGAGAAGAAACTTTAGACCCATCGATCCTACAGTCCTGACCTGGCTCCATGTGATTATTTTCTGTTCCCAACAGTAAAAACCCAATTGCATGGATGGAGATTCTCCGCCTAGAAGCAGCTGTTGATGCATAAGAAAGTGAGCTTACAGTGTTTGACAAAAATGTGTGGAAAGAGTGCTTTCAGAAATTTGTACCAGTCTTACAATAGATCTGGGTGACTTGAAGATGCTCATCCATGCTGTAATTGCTACAATTGCCATACATTTGGGAAGAATCTGAGTACCATGTTGACATCTGTCTTGCGACGAAAGATGCTCATATTGAACCGTTATGAAATCTGGAAAAAAAAACAAAAAACTTCTAAAGTTGCTAAATTATTATTCTGGTTCCTGTATAACTAATGTAAAAATATTAACCTACAGAACCTACAGACAGATTCTTATTCTTTTATAAGAATCTAGCAGGACTGAATTTGTAAACATAATGTAATAAAAAGAACACCCTTACCAAAATCCAAACATCAAACCAAATTTAATTATGAACTTAATAATAGTCAATAATAATAGTAATTATGATAATGAAATTCTTGTTCCTGGGCATTTTCCACCAAGTGGTCAAAGCAAAAATGCCTGCTGTCACCAACTGCAATCCATCCACACCAGTCTCTTGAAATGAACTGGACAAGAAACGCAATCCATTCTTCCAATCCGGAAACAGTACTGGTGAGGTGTTTTTTATTAGATTATTTCTGATTGATAATTCATGTTTTCAAATTATTTATTGAATAAACTCTGTTCCTTTCGTTTATCAACTAAATTATATGGTAAAAAGGTTTCCAATAGATTTACATTTAAAACTTTGACCCCTCCCCCTTCCTAACTTCCTTCCCCTTGTAGGTGACAATGCCAAACTTGGGCTCTTATATATGGTTTACCATCTTCAACATTTGTGCCAAGTTTGGTCAAAATCCCAGAGACAAGATGCTGACCATGTCCTTGTAAGAGAATTTTTGTCGCCTTCTAATAGTAATTCCTCAATTCCTCACACACTTTTCTGATTTCAAACATAAAACTTGGATCATCTCTAATTCTTAAGTATATACATACCAGTTTTTAAGAAGTTCAAAGGTTAGATCAAAAATTAGAAGGGTATCTGCATGCATGCACGCTACTTACTGACTGATTTGGTAAGCCTTGCTTTCCTAGGAAAATAGGCTAAAAGTCATCTTTGTCCAAATTGCTTCCATTACTTAGTCAAAAAAAAATTTATTTAATAACTTTTGTATATTTTTTTGTTTCAAAGCTATTTTTTAAGTCGTCTTATGTAAGTAGTCTTTTAATTTTAAATGTTTTGTACAGAATAAAACATAACAAATAGCTTTGTTAAAAAACTTATAGTGGGACACTTTAACTGTGTGACCCTTGGGATTGTGGGAGGTAAGGCTTCCAGTATTTCCTGACCAATGGAACGAAGTTGATGTTTGTTGGTTAGCCAACAACCTCATGCCCTTGACCCCAAGAATGAAATCTGTACTGATTTCATCAGATAGCTGGATGACGGTAGGACCCATCTGGAGGACAATTCTGCATAGAAAAATCCCAGAGCTCTGCTGGGGATTGAACCCAAGCTCTCCATTATCACTTGGCTACCAGGTCTAAATAATAAATAACTAAATCTGTTAATTACATAACTACTAGGGAATTGGTATCAAAACAATTTTACTTATTTCATTAATTTTTTCAAAAAAGAAAAATGCTTCAATAATTGTTTCACAAATGCATTCTAAGTTTTCATTCTGACACTGTCTATCATACAGGTTGAAAATATTAGCAGAACTTTTCAGACAGCTTGTACGTTACTTAATTAACATTTTATATCTTGTTAATTATTCTTGTATTATGCATATAAGATAACATACTACTTAAGTATTAGCCTCCTGTCATTCACTACCAAAGCTAAGTTCCTTTGATAAAACATTTCTGCAGTCTTAAACTTGGGAATGGAAATTTCTTCGTTTTCCACTGGATTTTAATTCCTTATTGAAGTTGCTGTTTCTCTGCTTCTGCATCCCACATTGGATTGCATTATAATTTATTATTTTAGGGTTTTTTTTTTTTTCTTGAATTCTTCAGTTTAAATCCAAAATGACAACATAAATTTCTCGGGAATTGTTCACCACAATTCCTTTGATGTCGTTCTTGTGTGATTTTTCAACATTGTTCAGTCTCCAAGGCTGGCGATCTTCAGATGTGATGTACTTTCTCTCTTACTATTTAATATTTTCCTCTACCAGATATGAAAGTTCTTGTCAACTCTGTGACACAATTCATAGCTGCTGTCTTCCTTCATCTCTTGACTCTATTTCACAGAAGGTTCATTTGAATGTGGAGATGCCACAAATTCCTAAATTGGTGCTGTTGTTGATTTATCACGGGCATATTGAAATGTTTTTTGCCTCCTGGAATTTCATTATAGCGATAAACATTTTCCATTGTCAATCCTTGGTGCTTGTACAGTCTCTTTTGATAATCTTGACACCATTGCAACAATCCTAAAGATCATTTGGACTTGTTTTCTTCCATGTCCAGCATCATTTACATTTTTTAAAATCCTATTTTAATTACCAGTTACTGATTGTTGAGTTAACTTGTTTTTCATTCTTACTAGTATTACTTCATTAATTATTAATGAAATACAAAGCAAAATAAAAGAAAAAATCTTGCAGTCATAGCTTGATTTCCTGCTGTTCACTTTCCTCCTTTGTGTCTAATGCCAATTAAAATTAACTAGTTCTCTTCATTTTCCTAGATTTACATCTGTGCTAATTTAAAAATGTTTCTTAGATCATAACATTGTTTTTATCAATTTGATATTTCTACATTACCATACTCACTTACAATAGTATTGATCTACTTTTAGAGGTGGCAATTTGTGATGATTTGAGGTTATTCCTAAGGAAAGCAGGATTAATTTAATTTAATTTGATTTGTGGAAAAGAACTTACTCATCAAATAAAACTCAATTCAAAGTCTTTTAGAAAAGTAATAATAGATCAGAATATTCTTCAGATAAATACATATTTACAGTTAATTATATCTCTTCAATAACTATTCACAAAAACAAATCCTCTTTGAATTTTAAAGTTAACATTAAGATGAGACTGATTCATCACAAGCTAAATAGGGTCTTGAAGATAAATTGAAACTCTGCTTCTTGAATTTTCTTCATTACAGGAAACATATTTTAAATAAGTTCATTCAGTACCTTTGTATTACTTGAATACTTCAACTATAGAATTAAGAATTCATTGTAGAACTGCTCGGATGTAATTCATTAACTTTTATTTATTTGCAATGGTTGAATGTTAAGCAGTACATGATAAACACAAACTTTTCTACAGTCAGTAGATTTATCTTTAGCAAGGAATTATTTGTAGAAACTTGTAAACTAAGCCTTGATCAAAAATTCTATCCTTATTGTTACGAATCTTGATCCATCCATTCGGCAACACAGTTACAGTTGCCATAATAAAGATGCATTGTTTTCACTTAGCTTTCCTTTTAAATAACATACTTGTTCACTGCAAGTATTTAATTACTTTGCCCTTTTGATCTTTGTTTGTTCACTTTTTCTTTTGTTAAATCACTTTAATAATATTGTAACTTACTTTTAACTTTGATTCAACAATATTAATTACACAATGGCATCCTAGCTTTTCCTCCTGATCAGTGCATTTTGGTGGTCTCTCTTGATGTTAGATTCACCATACTGCTGCTTCCTAGTCTTTACATATCAAAATCTTAAGTTTCTTGATACAACTTCATCTTTGCCTAAACATAATTTTACTGTCTTTGACCAGTTTCACTTATCTGCCTGACATTTCGAGGTCTGACATTTTACAGATGTCATCTTGTCTGTATGTGGGCCTGGTAGCAGAGTGGGTAAGGGCACTTGTCTGCAGGTTGGAGATTGCAGCTTCGATCCACAGTGTTGGCAGAGATCTGGGATTTTTCCACTCCATTTTCCTCCAGACGGGTCGTAGGATCTACCCAGCCCTCTGTAGAATGGGTACCGGGTTTCTTTCCCAGAGGTTGAAGGCGGGCGGGCACCAGGCCGACCACCCAATCTCGCCTTACTCCCATTGGTCAAGAAGCGCTGGGAGTGTACCTCCCCCGACCCCAAGGGCCTGCATAGGGCTATAATGGGATACTTTAACTTGTCTGTATTCCTTCCTTCACCAAGTGTTTTCTAGTTGTATTTCTAATTATCAATTATCAACACTAATTTCTTTTAATTTTTATGTTGTTGTTGTTTTTGTTTTTTTTCCTCTTGGTTTTTACTCTATTACTTTTACATTGTTCTTCTTTTATAACAATGGCTTCCATATTTTTTTTTATCTTGTGCTTATTGCCATTTGAATTGCTTTTTATTTTTTGTTGTTATTTTACTTTCTTGGCATACCATGGCCATTGTTGCTTTTGCATCATTAAATTCAATCAATCAGCCAAATGTTGTATTGAAATTCGTTATCAGATCCAGTGCATAACTTTCAGCTGAAATATCTACATTATTAATTATTATAATTAATGTTGTCTCAAAAGTTATGAAGCTAAATTTTTCAGTCTGTGCATAGTTCTACAAAGCAAAATATAGAATGCATTTATAAAAGTATTTTTATAATGCTAATTTTATTAGTGAAAATTTAGTTGTTGTTTAAAAAAGTCTTAAAAAACACAAATTGACTAAAATACAATTAAAAGGAAGTAAAGTTAAAAACGAGACAGGACAAGTTTCGGGCCCGTCACGGATCCATCATCAACTGGGTAAAAAATACAAGTAACTCCTAAATTTAAAGACTGGACGGAGGGAGACTATTGCGCATGCGGCTTTCATTTCATCCAATCCATGTTCATACAATGCAGCCAATCTATATTACAATATAAAAACATATTTAAGTTAATATAACCAATCTGTAAAAATATATATTTTTTTTTCCTTTTCTTCTTTTACCCCTTTTTCCCTTCCTTATTTTAATAGACTTTCCTCAATCTTCTTCCCCACACTTTACCAACATCGATTTTCCCACTCATGAAGCCGCGTGCACAATAGTCTCCCTCCATCCCTTACATTGTGTCTTTAAATTTAGGAGTTACTTGCATTTTTTACCCAGTTGATGATGGACCCATGACTGGCCCGTAACTTGTCCTGTCTTGTTTTTAACTTCACTTCCTTTTAATTGTATTTTAGTCAATTTGTGTTTTTTTTTTTTAAGACTTTTTTAATGACTTTGTACACACGTTAAAATTCGCACTTAGTTGTTTTTTTTAAGTAATTATTTATTTATTTTTTTATGCAGGGACTGAAATTGCTTTTTAGTTTAAAAAAGTATTTAGTTCAGATTTCAACAAGTTTTTAATTCATGAAAAATATAAAAGATATTTAATTTTCAAATAATATTGTTGAGGTTACTAGATTGAAATATGGTAACAAAAGTTAATTCCAAAGGTCAGAAATGATTTTCTGTAGATAGTATCTGTAAGTATCTGGGTTCAATGAGTCTGTAATTGATTGAAATTCAAGCAGTTTAAACATATTTACTCTTTGTGAGAGGGAGCTATACGGTCCATTTAAGTTTTCATTGTTGCCTTGCATTATATTGAAGACTAAATGAAATAATTTTGTGAGTACAGTGAACAACGTTTATTTTATTTTTTTTTTTTTATACTTTGTAGTTTGTAAGGTTAATTTTATTTTTTTCTTTGTTTAGTAAATCATAATAAATGCATTTTCATTTTGGATATTATTTAGTAAGACTGAAGTAATTTTCTTCAAATAATGATAGCTATATGAAATGTTCTTTATAATTGGCAAGTGTATCAGTACAATTGAGAAGCTAATGAGGTTCGAATGAAAATTACAAATTGACATAGAGATTGATTTTTTTTAAAAAAATTGTTATCAAAAATGACATGTCTCTTTGTATTGTCTGACATGGAATAATAAAGCAATTTTATTACCTTGTTTTCCATATAGAAACAAATACTTGCAGCTGTTGAATTCTATAATCTTAGTCCCATTAGTAGAGGATGGAATGAAAATGAGGCTTTCGGAATTCAACTGTTACCTGGATTACGAAGATTTGAGATTACACAAGGTATTGAACTTTTATGAATGATTTATAGAATTCTGAAATTATATTAATGAAAGAACTTTAATTTGCAAAAAAATTGCTCCACTTCAAACTACACTTATTGGCCAAAAATTCCATAGAAATAGGCCTAAGTGATAATAAGTCATGAAATTCTTCCTCTAATTAGTCAATGACATAAAACAGTGTTATGGAACAGCAATAAAAAGGCATTTCAAAGGTAATATAAAATTAAGAAGTTAGAAAGGTGTAACTTAACATGATATGGGAGGTACTTTAATAGTCCCTTACACTTAGATGTAATTTAGGTTATTTATTGTATGTTTTTTGTGGGTTTCAGTTGTAACAAAACTTTTCCTGAGTTCTGTAAAGTATTCGGTTTTTTTTTTTTTTGTTTCATTTCAGCACTGGATATATCTTTGTTCTTACTAATTTATTTTAAAGGTGGAATTCAATGAAAGTATGCCATTCCATACTGCTGACTTCAAAAACAGTAATTTCTTTTAAAATAAATCCTAAGAAATACTGTTGATCAATTGGCTGGTCATCTCCTGCTATTTTGGTAGTAAGTTTTGACTAGACTCAACTATAGTCTTGATGGGTTTGCAGTTATCTTAATTTTGCATCTTTCTGTTTGGATAGTTTTTTTGTATCCCTGGCATTACCTTGAAATTTTTTTCGACTTTCATGACTTTGTTGGGCTCAATGATGGATGAGGAGTACAAAATCTCAATATATTTCTCTTTGTATAAATTTAATATTCATTCAAATTGGGAAGCAATTCCCAACCATGGATATATCCCCACCTACTAAAATTGCTTCTAATCTGCAATTTTCATTTTTTGGAACTCTTGATTATTGTTTTTCAGTAAAAAAGTACTCCTTTTCTTGTTTCAGAATCACTAGTCACTTCAACCCTTAAATCAACTAAAAAGCTATGACCTGAAGATGTACTAGTTAAGACATCTTTTTGAGCAATTGAGCAACTGCTTAATCTCCAAACTTTATCCTATTTCCCTATTTCTGAATCGAATATTAAACTGCTCAATTTTTTCCCCCACAGGGTATGACTGCTATCAAGGGCATATGCATTTGTTGAGAATACCAGGAAATGCCAACCTTCACTATAGTCGTTGTCTTTGACTTCTAGCACTACCCACGAGTGTGAAAGTAGGCTATTTACATTGCAATTTGCAATCCTGCATACCAAATTTGTTAAGATACTTCAATTTGTCAATTCTACCACCAGGAAATGACAACATGTAGGATGATGGCTACCTGCTCTCAGTATGGAGCTTTTCATGTCACAAAACCTGCTAAACGTGTTATTGTTATGGCAACCATCCTGCCTATTTCTGTTCTTGTCCTCACTGGACGGAAGAATTGGATATCCATACTATCCCAATCCTCAGAAGAGAGTTTCAATCAGTCTCATCGGTTGTTAAATCATTGCAAGCAACTTCTTTCACCTGCTGACATTGCATGTTCACTTTCTGAATTATTCTCTGCTGTTGTTGCTGCACGTCCACTCCTTCCACCAAGTTGCAGTTGACCTCTCAAATAAATAGCTGCCATATTCTATCTTACTTTTGCCAGTCTTCTATAACCAGATTGTATGCCTGTTAGACTGAACTTTGCAGTCTGCCTGTCAGACTGCGATTGTAGTGCCTCCTTCAAAGCATTTCATACAATCGCAATTTTATTTATCACGTGTATTCCTGCTGTCTATCTTACAAAGCTGAAATGAGCAATATTGCTACTATTCCACCAACAGCTACACATTGACTTGCTTAACATTTAATTTTAAATTTAATAATGACTTAAATTTACTCGAATTGTAAAGTACTTTGATCCAACCTTAACGATATATTTGTCTTCATGCATAGCTATGTACCAGTCTGTGTGTGCCTACAGGAAACTTTCCTTATGAGGAACAGATAGTTCACCTTCATGATATTACATTCTTAGTTAGAAGTCTCTTTATAGAAGAGGACAATTTCTCTTTACAAAGATACTCCTGTAACATTTATTACTCCTTTCAAAGTTACTGCTATTCATTCATCATCAGAACAAATAATTAGTAGCTGTAGCCCATATCTTCCTCCCACTACAGCAGTTTCATTTACAGATCGAAAGACTCACTGCTGTCATTTTTAATTGGTTGGCAATTTCAATGCTTCTGATCTCTGGTTCTTCATCAAGCAGCAGAGATGCTAATATTGGAGAACTTCTAGTGTGCTGCCATCTTTGTATCTTCAACACTTAATTGTCCAGTAACTTTACATCCTCTCCTGTATTTTTTTTTTTTTTTTAAATTTGGACTTGATTTTATTATGCATTTTCCTTATTTTTTCTGGGAAGTTATAATCCCTGGAGGCAGTAACCATTTTTTTTTTGGCCATTATTAAAAAGCATTCTAAATCTAAAAGGTTTACTTCTCGTTCTTCCAGATGGAAATTTGAAATAGCAGATTGGACCAGCTTTATTAATAGTTGTAATCTTAAAGCAATTGTCTTTACTGATAGATCCTATCTAGTGGTCTTGGAAGCATTTCTCAGACTTCTTCACAATTTAAAGAATTCTTGGGTTTCCAGCCAAATAAGAATTTTGGAATGGCCCATGCTTTTGCACATCGTCAAGACATCCATCTTCAGGGTATGAGAAGCAAGATCACTGTGGGTTTTTTAAATCCTGTTCGGCCTACTCTTGCTGGTTGAAGTTTTTGGCACAAAATTGGCACCTCTGTGCTGTTTGTTACAAAGGGCAACCTTGTACTCCACCTCAAAATTCTTACTTAGCTGAAAACCCTTTAAGAATTCTTTAAACTTAATTGTCAAGAAAGTTTCAAGTCTCAGTACTTCAGTTCCTACTCCTCCCTACATCTTGATGGAAATTTACATGTACCTCAACACAAAAAGCACAGTGGAAAGTTTGGAAAATAGTCTTTCATTATAGTTTTTAAATGCTCATAGTATACATTTTGCATGATGACAGGTGAATTGTACATACCTTCACCACAGGATACCACATTCTCAATTGTTACTCCACTTCTTAAGGAAAAGTGAATTTTTAAGGAAAACAGTATTGGAGTGGGCAATATTTGTGATGAACTTGATGCACTTTTAGCTACAATTAGAAAGCTTATCCATCACTTTATGATTTGATTTTCAAGCCATGAAACAGCATGCATAAACTATCCCATTAAAATTCATTTCTTCAAACTATGAGATATATAATATTTCCTTTTCTTTGAATTTATTCCTAGATTGTAGTCATAATGTCATTATCATTCTTTTTGCTCACATAGATCAACAAAAGAATGTCTTGGAAAACACTACTCACACTGCATTCCTCAATAGACAACATCTTGTATTCATCTTCTGATTTGGAAAAGACTTATAATTTGAACTTGGAAAGTTGAAATTCTAAAGATCTTCAGTTTACATGGATACCTAGAAATTTTTATTCAGAATTTTGTTGCAGATTGAACTTTCCAAATTTGCCTTATCTTCACAACATTGAGTGCTCATCCTTAAGAATTAGGAGTGAATCAAAGTGTTTAAGTGTGATACTGTTTTCAGTAATTGTTAATAACTATTTATCTCCATCTGTTCACAACTCATTATCTGTTGATTTCTTAAATTTTCTGCCACTCCACTAAAACTTACTGTCACAACTACAGTTGGCCTTCAATCACTTGCATAATTGGGCTGTTTCCAATCGTTCTACCTTTTCTGCATCAAATACTGTATCTGTGGGGTTTTTTTTTTCCAACAAATGATCTTCTTGGAGTCTAATCTAATACTGATGGCCTTCAACTACTCTTTCTTTCAGAAAATAATTTTCTTGATCTCCAATTTTAATAAAAATGTCAATTTTCAAAGTTGCCTGCAGAAACTTCAGACAAATTAACCTTAAGATACATTTTTATCTTAAAAGTCCTTTCACTTACTACTGGGGTAGTGACCTAGATTTACTATAAATTTCGAAAGCTCTGGTCTATCACAGTTAAATTATGACTGTATATGTTTCTGCTCAACCATCTGCTCTTTGCAGACTTGATTCTTTCAATCATGAGGCCCTCTGATTATATCTAGTACATTTCACATTTCACCTGTTGAAAGTCTGTACACTTATGTATTGAACCTGAATTATACAAGGGCTTTTTGTGATTTTTCACATCATAAATAAACCAAAATATGTACAGGGTGAGCATAAAAGAATGGTAGGTTTCAAAGACATATTTTCTGTATTGCTTAATGTATACAGTCATGACATCTCTCAATTGGAAGTGCAACGGTACAAGTTTGATGTATGTCACTCAAAGTCCCTCAATGTGTGCACGTTTCTTTACCCTGCACACATCCAAGCGGTAGTCTAATTCCTCCCAGACTTGATAAAGCAATCCAGTGTGATAACCTCCACAGCATGGGTGATCCGTTCTTTGATATCACTGATGGATCTGGGCATCGGTGATGTGTAAACGTGGGGTATGTAAACATTATCTTTCACATACCACCATATGAAGAAGTCACATGACGTTAAGTCTGGGAATTGTGATGCCACCGTAGGAGGTAGTTGTCAAGCATGTTGAATCCAGTGTACCTATGTTTGGACACAGTGGCTTTACCTACAAACTTCTACTGCTCTGAGAACAGCTATGCTATCTTCAGTATTATTTTAAGTTTATCCTATTTTAGGTTAATGTCATAATTTTAATGAACATGTCTGTTCTTTTTTCCTCTTTTTAAATTCAACATTCCCTTTCATATTTCCTTAAATTTAAATGTTAAAGTTCTTTTACTCATCTCATCTGTTGGGTAAATATGTTTTAAAGTTCATTCATCTATGTGACCTTGCCTGTTTTTTATGATTTTCAAATCCTACTTTTCTGATAATTATATTACCTATCAAGTAGTTATCATTTTAATAGTATCTTTTCATTTCATCTTTCCTTTAGCCCTGTTACATTTATTCTTTGTTTTCCTTGATAGCAGTCCTTTAATTTTGTTAGTTTATCCATTTAGTTTCTTTATTCTTAATTGCTGTTTATATAGAATTATATAATTTAGTACTAATATGTAAATGTGTTCATTAAATTTTTGACCATGATGTAAGTATCACTATTAACTTAGATTGATTTACTCTTTATGTTGTCTGCCTACTTTTAGCAGCAGATAGGACATGTTATTACCTCCTTATATGATAATGTATTTATTACATCAGTAAAATTTATTAAATTTATTTTAAATGTATTTAATGTACTAGGAATATTCAGAACTAAGTGTTATCCTGCTATTAAAAAAAAAAAAAAGAATTTATTTTCAAACAACTTTATGTTTATCTGATTTCCAAATTTTAAACTACTTTTCTACATAGTTTCTACCATTGTTGAAATATTTATCATAACTAGTTTTTGTATCCCCTCCTCTTAGAAGGGGCTGCCTGTGAAGACAGCCATGGTTGCATTGCATCCTTGACGTCATCATCTTTGCAGAATCACTGGCCAACAAGGAACTTCTTCAAATGCAGGACCAGGTAAAAGTCACTTGGAGGTTGGTCAGGGCTGCAGGAGGGCTGATCCATTTGTACCCAACCAAATGACATGATGAGGGCTTGATTTTGGGCAGCAGAGTGTGGCCAAGCATTGTCATGGATGCAACACAACTGCAGGCTGCCAATGCGATGACATTTCTCATGTGGTACAGTGAACAAGGTGATTAATTTTTAAGCCATATCGTCACAGGCAACGAGACATGGGTATCGCACGCAACTCAGGAATTGAAGCATTAGTCCATAGGGGAGGCACACCTAATTGCTGAAAAGCAGAAATTCAAGCAGATAATTTCGACCCACAATTTCGTGTGCAGATTTTTGGGCCAAGCAAGGAGTTTTGCTTGTTGAATACCTACCTCAAGGCACAACAATAAACTCGGCAGCCTATTGTGGGACTCTGAAAAAACTGTATTATGCAATCCAGAACAAAAGATGTGGCATGCTTATTTGTGGAGTTGTTGCATAACGACAATGCTTGGCCACACTTTGCTGCCCAAACTAAAACACTCATATCATTTGGTTGGGAACAAATGGATCACCTCCCCCATTACAACCCTGACCTACCTCAGAGTGACTTTCACCTGTTCTTGCATTTGAAGAAGTTCCTTGGTGGCCAGAGATTCTCCAATGATGACTGTGTCAAGGATGGCCATCAGATAGCCCAGTTCTATGAATGGGGAGATACAAAAACTGGTGCCCCATTATGATAAATGTCTCAATAATGGTGGAAACTACATAAATAGTTTAAGGTTTGGCAAATCAGATAAAAAATAAAATTGTTTGAAAATACATTCTCACTTTTTTTTAATAGCCATACTATTCTTACTTTCCGAATACTTGTGTTATTAATTTCCCTACTACAGAAATCCTATATTGCCTATAAAAATATTTACAGGAGTATGCATTTATTACAGATTTGACAGCCCAATTGCCTTATGGAGTAGCCCATTGAGAAGACAAAATATAACTTGGTTTTTAAATTTCCAAAGTGTAGATATAAGTCAACAATATTTATTATTTTCATGCAATAATAATTTTGATTTTGAATCTTTCAGATTTATTGTTAAAATTATTGTTTTAATTCCAAAGGTACAAGGATAATTTTCAAGGGCCACTACAAACTTATAGAGAAATTAGTAGAATTTCCCGAGATACACTTTGAAAGTTCAAGTTCTGGGTAAGATTTGTGTAGGACTTTTCTGTATTTTTTTTGGCTAAATGCTGCTTACAGCATTTTGTTTCAAGTCTTAAGTTTTTCTTTAACAACTAGATACTATGTACTCGTCTCTGTTCCATTTATAAGTATAGAACTAAACCAAACTTATTCCAGAATGAAACAAAGCTGAAGTCCTCCGTTGTAGAACAGCTGGTCAGCTCCTTTCTTTAGACTCAGGTTACCATTCTAGCATAATTCACTTCTCATAAAATATATTTTTCAAATATCTTCCTTTTCTGTTCCGATATAGTTTCTTGGATAAACTGGTGTCCCCTTGAAATTGTTGGGATCTACAGTGGATGGAAAGCAAGAACTGTGATTTTTTTTTTTCTTATGGATTCTTTAAACTTTACAACATTGGGAAGCAATATCACACCGTTGATGAACAACCTTCTAAAACTTGTACTTGTAATCCCGTCATCATTATCTTACATTTTCTAACCCCTGAAGAACCATTATCAAAACTGTCTCCATTTCTCATTTCCAAGGCACTTGTGGACATAACTTCCACCATAAAATCTATAAAGAAGCTGCATTCTGGAGATTTATTGATAGATTCCTTCTTCTATAGCCACTGAACAGATGTTGAATTTGAAGACTGGCAGATTTTCCAGTATCTTCAACTAAACACAAAACTTTGAACTCAAGCAGAGGAGTCATCTGTGAAGCTAATTAGATGGTGTGAGTGACACTAAACTTAAGGTTTTTCCTGGCAGGTGTGACTGTTGTCAGACTGTTCAACATTTGTTGTGATAACAGATATTCCTATCCGTACGATTATCTTTGACTCATCTACACTACAAACAAGCTTTTAAGTATGATATTTATATTGTAAATTCAGCTTTATATACCAAACCTATTATGTTGCTTTAATTGCCAATGTTATGGCCATGGATCGGCTGCTTGTCATGACCAAAACATTGCCCTGAGTCTGAATCTTGCAAGAGATGCCTTTTAAGAGTACAAACTGTATAAATGTTTATCCTGCCTAATCTTGATCTTGTCCTGGAAGAAGAGACATCTAAAAAAAAAAAAAATCTTTGTTTCAATTTTACAACAAAGGGACATCTTCAGTCTCATGCCAGACTGACATCACATGACCTCCTCAGTAGTCTTTCTCTGAACTTAAAACAGTCTCCATTCCTACTATAAAAGCTCCATCACAACTTCTATCTATAGTTTTGTCTTTGCTAGTGTCTTTGGATCCACTAAACTTTTCACCCAAAGAGACCATCTGTGCCTCAATGCAAGCCTTTTTTTTTTTTTTTTGCTCACATTCATGTTCACATGGCCCATCAGAGACATTTCTCTCTGAGATGCTTTTATGAAGAAGATATGAAGGGCATGTCTAAGATTCCTTCTATATTTGGACCAACACAGTCACCACCACACTAACATCCAATTTTTTAAATTTTAATTTCAACCAATACATGATTTTTATGTATTTAACTGTAGAGTACTTCACTCCAACTTCAATGACTTTAAGGTCCTGCTTTACACTCACCATCCTGTCTGTATGTTTCTTATGAGGAACTACACCTTTGCTCTTCATGGTTATTCCATGCTGAGCAAACTGATAAGAGAAGGAGGGGGGAGTTTGTCTGCCCATCTGGCATGACACTCCATTCTCTCAAATTATACTTACAACTCCTTTGGAAGCTTTGCTCCTCGATTTTCACCAGGAAGATTACTTACTATCTTTAGCCTGTATCTCTTTTCCCCCATGACACCTGTTTTGACTACAGACATTGACAGTCTCATTGACCAGTTGCCACCTCCTTTTTTATTAGTTGGAGACTTCAGTGTTCATTCTCCAGTCTAGGGTTCTTTGTCAACAAATACCAGAGGAATTATTATTGAAAATTTTTTAGTTGACTCAATCTTTGCATATTCAATACAGGAGCATCTATGCACTTCAGGTCCTCCCAATTTCTTTCTTCGAAATTGATTTAGCACTTGCATCTGCTTCACTCTTCCCTTATTACTAATGGGAGGTCATTAACAATTGTGAGTCAGTGACTGTTCCCTGTCATTCTGAAAGAAACTCCCTTGTTCTACTGCTATTCCTTTTCATCCTCCTCAATGGAAATTTCAATCTGTTTAGTGGATCTACTTCACTAGTATATGCAATCTATCTTAACACCATTAATAATATCATTGGTGAAGTTAATAATATAACCATCTTAGTCGCTTAACAACTGTGCAACAATTCCACAAACATCTTAACAGTTGCCATTGTATCCTAAACTTTGCACTTCCACACAAAATGTGCACTTCCACACAAAAAGCACAACAGAAAGCCTGGAAGTTTTTCCAACATTACCCACATCTTCCTATTTTTTTAGCTTTCAAAAGAACCTGAGCTTTTGTTTGACATATCTGACAAACTACCAAGAAAGAATCCTGGCATTGTTACATATCTTCCATCATGAATAAAATTTCTTTGAAAACTCTCTGGGATATGATTCATAAGATGCATTGACACTGCTCTTCTCAACCCTTACAAATGCTAAAAGAAAATGACAGAGATAGGTAGCATTTAACAAGCTGAATCTATCCATCTACATTTTATTCTATTAACAGAGTGTCATATAACTTTTCTTTAGAGGAATTACTGTTGGCGTTGGATAACAGCTAAAACAGTGCTTGTGGCCCTGACAGAATACTTTATGAAAGCTGCATCACTTATCACATACTTCATTCAAAGTCATTCTTTCTATTTTTAATAAAATTTAGCTGGAACATCTATTTCCAGTTGTTGGCATTGACAGGTATATTATACCTTTTGCCAAACCCAGCAGAGACAGCAATGATCTGAATAACTACTGTCCCATAGCATGTAATTTGCCTGTTCAGACACTTGAATGGTGAATGTAAGACTTCTCTGGTATCGAGAAAGCAACAACCATCTTTCTATGCAGTGTTGCTTTCACCAGCATCGATCAATTGTTGACCATCTTAAATGCATAGAGGATACTATTCACACTACATTTGCTAATAGAGAATATCTAATATCTTTTTTTGACTGTGACTAGTAAAATATGCATTTGAAGAAAAGTTATTGAAAATTCTCAGTGATTTGAGTGCTCTGCAGGCAGTGTGTTGTGATACCCTGAAGATCCCCTTTGTTCTTTTATCCATTTTAAATTTGTTACATGGATTAAGAATAGCACTATCATGTTCTGCTGCATTCCAGGTCACTTTGGAATTGTTGGCAATCAACTCGTTGACTTTCTTGCCAAGCTAGCTGCCAGTTTGCCACTGCAATGGATCTACATTCCTCATTTATATAATTATTCATTCTCGATTGGGAGCTGTGTGGCAACAACAGTGGAATGAGCATCATAGTAAACTTCATCTTGTTAGCCCTTTTTGATCCTTTCTTAAAAATAGAATATTTTAAAACTCAATGGGAGGATGTTCTTTGGCGTGTCTCCTAATCAGACATACCAGACTAACACCATTGTTTACTGCTGAAAGATCAGCTCTTATGTGTGTTTAACATTGTTTTAACCATCCTCATATTTTAGTTGACTCTCCTGCTTTCAATCAACATTGTCATCATTGTTTTTATCCTCTTTTTGTATTCAACATTCCACTCCAAATTTCCTTTATTTTAAATCGTAATGATCTCTTAACAGTCTCCTTTGATTTAAGATTCATTCATCTATTTGGCCTTTGCCACCTTTTTATTATTTGAAGATTTTTACTGATTTTTATATGATATATATATACAGAGGGGTCCAGAACTATGTACTCATTCTTTGATAATCAATATCTCGGAAACAAAATGACATAGACGTACAATTCTTGCACCATAGTGTATTCAATGATGAGGATTTTGCAGGGAAATTTATCTGGTCTGATGAGGAGCAGTTCAAACTCAACGGTACTGTAAACCATCACAGTTGTGTGTACTGGGCTCCTGTCAATCCACACGTTCACATAGACAGGGAAGTGAATCTACCAGGTGTTAATGTGTGGTGTGGTCTATCATCTCGCGGATTGATTGGCCCTTTCTTTTTTGAAGCTATATAACTGGTGAAACGTATCATATGCTGCAAACATAGATTTTCCCTGCCATTTGAGAGATGTTTGGCGATGAGGTATTTTACCTACAGCAAGATGGTGCTCCACCTCGCTACCATTGCAATGTCAGAGCGTACTTGGATGCCACTGGACCTGGACGAAGGGTAGGTTACAGAGGTGCCATTGAGTACTCACCATGGTCTTCAGACCTAACATCCCTGGACTTCTACCTGTGGGGGATCTTGAAGAATGAAGTTTAAGTGTAAAAGCCAGCTACACTGGATTCACTAGAAGAATCCATCAAAGCATCATGCACAGCCATCACAGCGGACACCGACATCTGTAGTTCGCTCAGCAGTTAAGCACTATCAGTGCTGTACTGCTGTTAATGGTCACTTTGAACACCTACAATGACTCATGTGACCATTGCCATCTGTTGAGCAATTCTTGAACTACACTATGGCACAATAATTGTAATCATATCATTTTGTTCTTGAGATATTGATTATCAAAGAGTGAGTACATAGTTCTGGACCCCTCTGTATATGTGTGTGTATATAGGGGCTGAAGGTTGTCCGTTTTAAAGAAAGTCCGGTATATAACAAATAATTCCTATAGGGGTGTAATGCAGCAGGTGCACATCAATGAAAGAACAATAGTTAGCTATAAAAAGTGTTTATTATACAGTGTTACCTCCGAATAACGGACAGTCACGGGACCGGAAGTTTCGTCCGTTATTGGGAGGTATCCGCTATTGGGGAGGACTATCTTTTTCTCATTTTTTAGCTTATAGCATGACATTTAATGAAAAATTACATACAATCTTAATTAAATTTCTACAATTACCATTGCGATATGAGAGAATATGAACAATTGCAAATTATTTACTATAAGCTTATTCCTTTTTAAATGAGTGCTAATCCGTTTGTCTTACTGAAAATAATGACAAAATTAATTACAGTATACAGAAAATTAATTTCTAGCCATCCATTTGATGCCTTAAACGTGTCCAATCCTAAAGTTTGACCGAATTCTCTGGCTTTTTCTTGAAGTAAAACACCACTTATAGGAATGTTCTTAGCACGAGCAGAGCGGAACCATTTTATGACCACTTCGTCGATTTTGCTTGTTTCAGCTTTACGAAACTTCAAATTCTTCGAATTTTCGTTTGAATTCACCATCCCCATTTTTCTAATGTCATCTTTGTCCTTCAAAAGTTCACTTATCTGATTTTTTCCAACTTTAAAACGTTCAGCAAGACAACGCACACTCAGCTTTTCTTTTTCAGCAACTTCAAGAACATCATTTTTGTCTTTCAGGGCCAATCTCTTCCTTTTTGACGTCATTTTAATTCGCACTAAATTTAATCAACACGTTTATAGTATAGCTTTATGAGGTATTGACATTTACAAAGCCACTGCAGTGAAAAAAAGGGCCTGATTCGTGCATTGAATCGTGGGACACAGAAACAATGTAACAATGTAAAGGGGGGACACCGATGTAAATACAACCATGATGTGTTTGTCAAAATCTTAATCGAAAAAAAAAAAAAAAAGATTTTACAGTTAAAATAACTGTCCGCTATTCAGAGTGTCCGCTATTCGGAGTGGATAACATGGAATGTCCTATTGTAAGGGACTGGGACCCGCAATAATGTCCGCTAATTAGAGGTGTCCGCTATTCAGGGTGTCCGTTAAAGGAGGTAACACTGTATATAAAATAAAAAACAGCCTTCAAAATAGTAGATTGAATTGAAAAAGATGTGTGTGCATACACTGCATTAATTTTTAGAACAAGAAGGTCCTGGTTTGTGTTGATTGCTTACATTCATTGGTTTGAAAAAATAATTTGTTTTCTGCTGGGTTTGTTTGCTGCTTATTTCTTCAGTTAATAACTGACGGAGGTCTCCTAATATGCAAACACATTTTCATTTGCCGATTGTTCAACATATTAAATAACAAAATTTAAATGGTCTTTCACTTCGCTCACCTTAATTTTAGGCTGCCAATTTTTTTTAAAACTGTCTGTTATAAGCAACGTCCGTTATAATAAGGTCAGTTATAATGAGGTTCTACTGTGTGTGTGTGTGTGTGTGTGTATGTGTATATCTCTCTCTCTCTCTCTCTCTCTCTCTCTCTATATATATATATATATATATATATATATATATACTCATGGACAAAAAAATTAGCGCACCAAGAAGGAGTCGTCAAAATGAAACGAAAATTTACATCCGTAATGACTACTTTGATATAAGTAAATGATTAGAAAATCAAAGAAAAAGGATAATTTATTTCAGAGAAAAAGGCAAAAGAACGGAGGAGTTAATACTCCGTTGGACCCCCTCTAGCGCGAATGCACGATGCGATAGGATCGGGCATTGAGTCATACAAGTTCTGTATGATGTCTTGAGACATTTCGTTCCATATTTGCTGTAACCTTGCCTCTAGTTCGTTCAAACTCGTGGGATGCCCAACTCGTCGTCCCAAATGATTCCAGATATGCTCGATTGGAGACAAATCTGGGGATCGGGCAGGCCAAGGAAGGGTAGTAACAGTGCGGAGACAGTCTTGTGACACCCTTGCCGTATGAGGCCGAGCATTGTCTTGTTGAAAAATGGCTCCTGGGAGCCGTTGCATGAGTGGCAACACATGTGGTTGCAGGATTTCATGAACATACCGCTGGGCTGTCATGGTGCCACGGAACAATACTAGGGGTGACCGTGTATTGTAGGCAATGGCACCCTATACCATCACACCAGCTGTGGGAGCGGTGTGTCGCTGTACAGCAAAGGCAGGATTGAAGCGTTCACCACGGGCTCTCCACACACGAACACGATTGTCATCACTGCCGAGATTGAATCTGGATTCGTCGCTAAAGACGACCTGGTTCCATTCCGCTGCAGTCCAGTTTCCTCGTGCGCGGCAAAACTCCAAACGGAGGCGTCGATGGGTGGGCGTCAAGGGCAGCACATGTAATGGGCGCCGCGATACCAACTGTCCTTCAGCCAGGCGCCTTCGTATGGTTCGAGAAGACACAGCGGCCCCTAGTGAAGGTGCTACCTGTGCCTGGATGGCGGCCGATGAAGCAGTTGGCTGTACGCGTGCATTTCTGACTATGTGGCGGTCTTCTCGACGACTGGTCTGTCGAGGGCGTCCTGAGCCTGGTCTTCGTGTACATGACATCTCTCGGGTCCATTGGTCCCAACACCTCCTCACAACACAATAAGAGCGGCCTAATTGACGAGCTACTCGCCTAGCTGACCACCCAGCTTCCATCATCCCGACGATTCTCCCTCTCTCAAACTGCGACAACTGCGTATACTGTCTTCGAACACGGCGTAATGGCATGTCTACCTCAGCTCTTCCTTTGTAAATGATTCAGCACACTCAAACACGCTTTGGTTACCTGTTTTATACTCCACAGAGTACGATGTTCAACGCCCTCTACCGGCTATACGTAATGCACAATCACGCTGCATTTCTAATCATTTGCATATCTCCCCGACATGTACCTTCATTGCAAGTTTCGTTACGATCCCGCAATTATTTCTTAGTGCGCTAATTTTTTTGTCCATGAGTATATATATATATATATTTTGTAACTTCGTTTTGTATAAACACGGAAGTCAAGGATAAAAAATTAATAGAAAAAAATGGGCAAATAGATATGAATAAAACAATTCTAGAAATAAATGAAACTACTACAAAAATGATTATATATCAAGAGAAACTTTAATCAAACAATTAGTTACTTTCTATTTACAAATAGATTTCAAAAAAATGAGCCTACTTCCCTTTGTCCATTTCCTTATTGATTTGTCCTTTTCCTTTCATTAGTTTTAAGATTTATGCATTTGTTCTCACTGGCATCACTTCTGCCTGCACTTAAAAAACTGTTTCCTTCCAGCGTGATGATTTTGACTAAGCATCGACAGGAATTTTTAGGTGTGTTTCCTGAAGTCTCCTGCAGGCATCTCAATCACTTGTAGGCGAATAGTTAAGTCAGGGACCGCTTGCGAGCCTATGTTAACCAGTCATTCCTAGTTCTCTATCTGTTGGTCGAGGGAGCTTTCAACACGAAACCCCCTCTATAAATACCCTATCCAGGCAAATATGAGCCAACTCCCTCGTTACTGGAAAATTCCACAAGTTTCATTGTTGGGCTAATTAAATGATTTATTCCGACCATCGACGGTACACTCATGCAGTAATACTTCCGGCTTACCGAATTCCTCAACACGAAAGTAAAAGGTAAATGGACAAAGGTAAAAAAAATCATAAATATTTAAAATAAAAAAAAAACTATACTATATCTACAAATAATTAAAAAGTAACCTTAAAGCCCAACAGGAATTTCCATTTTTAATATTTTTCTTTAAAGTTTGGCTCTGAAGGTTACAATATATTACTTTTGCCTTGCTTTTTAGCACTATAATTCTTGTTCTTTATTTTGTTGTTTTAGTTTTATTTTCTTAGTGGTCTTTTGTATGTACACTGCTCACAAAATTTACGGAATATTGTGAAATGAATATAATACACCCAAAAAAAACAGAGGCATTTGAGTTTATTTGTAAAAGATCATCAGAGAAGCAAATTACATGAAAATGGAAGTTGTCTGAATATGCAAATGAGGTGCAGAATTCATTTATCAGGATTGAGTAGGATGTGACACATGGATGGATGTTAACATTCGCATGTCAAATGTGAAAAATGTGTTGCACATTGTGTTCAGTAAGGTGTATGGTCACCTGAGACTGCTACAACACACTGACAGCGATGAGGCATGGAGAGGATCAAATTGCCCAGCAGTTCCTGTGGGATTCATGGCCACTTGTGCACCAGGGCAACTTCCAGCTGAGGAAGTGTTGTGGGAGGTGATTGGTGACTGGCAACATGTCTTTCTAGTGTATCCCAAGCATGTTCGATGGGATTCAGGTCTGGAGAATGTGAAGGCCAGTCCATGTGCTCGATTCCAGCCTCTTGCAGCATGTTGTTCACAAGATGCGTATGGTAGGGGCATGCATTATTGTCCATAAAAAGAAACTGCTTATCGAACTGCTCCGGTGTGTAGGGTACCACTACAGGCTGTAGAATTTCATCCCGATATCTTACAGTATTCACCATTCCATTTCTAACAACATGGAGGTCTGCACAACCACCAATGCTGATGCCTGCCCACACCCTGATTCCAACTCCACCAAAGGAATGTCTTTCTTGCATGAAACGTGGATTCTCCCATGTTCCACGTTACTGCCAAATTCAGGGCATGTTGATTGTCAGACTGCAGGCTGAATCTTGACTCGTCACTGAAGACAACTGTGGACCACTCTTCACGGGTCCAAGGAAGATGCATTTCAGCCCACCTTTTGCGGGTTCTGCGAATGTTCAGCAGTTAATGGAATGGAAACCATTGGTTGCCGGGCATATAGTCCACCGTGATGGAGTAATTTTGCATGGTCTGAGTACACACCCGTCGTCCAGTAGCAGTGATAAACTGTCCCCGCAGCTCAGTTGCATTGCTTCGCCAGTTTCTTTGTGCTACTAGCGTCAAGTAGCGATCATCTCTTGCAGTGGTGGCACATGGGCAACCCTGCCCTGGTCTTCTTCTACTATGCCAGTCTCTCGGAAGCGATTCCAGTGCCTTCTAATCTCGCTTTGGGAGGTTCCAACCGCTACTGCCACTGTAATTTGTGTTTGGCCAGCTTTAAGACTCCCTATGACACTCCATGCTTCAGATTTGGGTAAATCACATTGCAGGGGCATTTTCAGGTGACACTCAATGATTCTGCCACTTGTTGTTGATCCAGGAAAGTGGAGATAACCCAACAGCGCCAGCCTCTTTATACAGGGTTGTGGGCAAACATGCAAATTAATGTTTTGCATCACATTTTCA
This sequence comes from Thereuonema tuberculata, assembly GCA_023159025.1. Classification (NCBI taxonomy): domain Eukaryota; kingdom Metazoa; phylum Arthropoda; class Chilopoda; order Scutigeromorpha; family Scutigeridae; genus Thereuonema; species Thereuonema tuberculata. The sequence goes on from JAFIDM010009631.1 coordinate 114,923,731, forward strand.
TATTCAGACAGCTTCCATTTTTGTGTCATTTCCTTCTCTGATGATGTTCTTTAATAAATAAACTCAAATGTCTGGGGGTTTTTTTGGTGTATTATATTCATTTTGCAATATCCCCTAAATTTTGTTAGCAGTATATGTTATTCAATAGGATATTCTTGATTTTATCTATATGTGATTTTTATTTATTCTTTTTTTTTCTGGCGCAACTTAGCCAAAGATGCTTTGTGCCATTAAAATCAAATTACCAATTAACCATATAAAATCTTAAATGTTTTATTTTCTGACGGGTTTGTAAGTCAAGCTTTTTCTGTGTCTCCCCTCCAAATTCAAATGTCTGCATCATTCCAAATGATAATTCATGCACATCACATAAATAAACCCCCCAAAAATAAAAATACACATTAGTATTTACTAATTAACTCAAAATTCATAAGATCTTTAATGTAATTGTGATGTAGGTGAAAGTAAGCAACTTACCCTTCAAATTCTTGTGTTACAATTGCCTCATTTCTTTCCTCTTAATGATATCCATCTAAACAACCTGTTTTGGGTACCAAGGATGAAATGTCACTAACTTGGTTGAAAATACCAGGAAGTTGCATCAAATGGAAAGAGCTGCATACAAAGTTAAACAGTCTAATAATGAATTATTGAAACTGAGAGTTTAGTTTTCAAAATTCTATCATTAATATTTATTTATTTATGTTTGTTTGTTTTTATAAATTGTGATTAAAACAATGAAGTAATTTTAACACATTTTTAAAATTGTAACCTTAGGCAAATGTATATATATTTTTTAATAAAATTTGACTAAACTTACATAAGCTTATACCATTCATTCAGCATACTTTTTGCTTCACTGCCCTACACATTTATTTTTGTATATATTACAGATAATGATCTGAAAAAGTTTATTTTTCTTCTTTGGTATGGGAACAATGAAAAAAAACTGAATTGGACTATGGTGTTTTGAATATGTTGGCAGTACTTTCACAAAACCTAATTTCAAAACTAAAATTTTCATCATTTACATAATTGCAGAAAAATATCTAGCCAATAAGCTGATCATGAATTTCACGATTTTTTTTTTTTTTTTTTTTTTTTTTTTTTTTTTTTTTTTTGACAAGTTACTAATTAGGTGCTTTATTATTTGCAGAAATTTAGAGCATTGGGAAGTTCCATGGCAAGGCAGCTGGTCAGTTTATTTGAATCACATTCAGGGTAATCTGTCTATTATTTATGAGGAATTAAACCTGATTCCAGTTTCTATTACATTTTATCTTGGCAGTAATCAGCATGGAAAAACAAACACCTTGGTGACATTTGAGAAAGTTACTGGTAATTATTCTTTATCTTAAGAGTAGATTTCCTTATTCTTAACATTGTTTTCTATAATTGATATAATTTGACATTATGTAATGGAACAAGGAAAGTAAAACGTTACTATTTGTAAAAGATAGACTGGGGAAAAAAAAAAAAAAATAAGGTGATGATTGCTTTACTATCTTTGCTGTTTTTGCTATATGTATGAACTCTTAACTATTCTTTGTATTAAAAAAAAACTTAGCAAATTAATATTGAGATCGGAGAATATACGACTTCCCAGCCTGTTGTAGCCTTCTCCGCTTAACTCAGGTTTATTGCAGATTGGCGCCACACACCTGGGGTTGTGCCGTACACATTTTTGCATGTATCTTGCAAACGCAGAAACGTTTGTGAATGACTGATATATTGTTCGATAGAACTTTCAAATACCAATATTTTCTCAATATCATGTTCTCTTCCAACTTGTATACTTAAATTGAGAAAAAGTCAAAATTTGACCCTTTAAAAGGCACCATCTTGGAAACCATGAAAGTTTTTCGAAAGATTTTTGTAGCATTTTGTTTGTCTTAAAAAGATCTACATTTTATCCATTTGCAGGACTAATCTATCTCTTGTAGTTAGGTCACAAAATTGGAAAAACGTAGTCTTATGACAATGTCAGACAGAATAACGCTTTTATAATATATAATACTGAAACAAATGTCCTAATTTTCTTTGCTGATGGGTGAAAAACATAGTCAGTAAAGGGAATGGGTCCAGTAGTATTTTGAGAGAATCAAACGATTAACTTTGGCTTATCAATATTAGCATTCAAAATGAATGATTGTTTATCAAGATTATATACTTGATTGTGCATTTTACAATGGTGGGATTAATGGTTGTGATAATTCAGTTCATCTCTTCCATTGCAAATTGTGAAGAAATTTAATGATGAAATTAGGAGACTTTTGAAGTCCATTCTCCTAAGCATTTTGATTAATCAATGTATTGGATTACCATTTTTAACCAATAGTCTGAATCTGTGGAGAAGTGATTTTTATCTTTATGAAACTAAAAGTGCAATCACGAAGATCAGTGAAGATCATAAAGATCTAGTCCAGAAACTTTAATGTAATTATGTACATTTCCAATAGGTTTGCATTGAAATAGTATGGTTTAACATTTTCTTTTAACTAGTCCTTTAAGAATATCATATACTTCCCCTCAGTGCAAGTTCCTGTACAAAGTGAGGAAACCATCCATGGAGAGATCATTTTTCTATAGTTTAGCCTCCATGGATCTTGAATGCACCCCCCCCCCTCCATGTGTTTCTTGTGCATGCCCAAGAAAGAGGATCCATTCTCAAAAGGATTGAGCAGCTCTTGGTTGTTTTTTCTTTGGCTTCTGCTTCTGGTAAACAGGAGGTCTTGGATGGTCACCTCCTGATAATTTGGTAGTAGGTTTTGACTAGGATCAACCACATAGTCTAAGGGATATTGAGTTACCTTAATCTTGTATCTTCCCTTTCTGTTTGGGTATGGTTTTTGTGTATCCCTGGTATCGCATGAAAGTTTTTTCAGCAGTCTTAGCATTCCCTTCTTGGGCCTTCTTGTGGTGGGTGGGGGGGGCATTTACTCAGAAATTTTTTTTTTTTTTTTTTTTCTTATGGATTAAACAGAATTTCCGACATTGAGAAGCAATTCCATCCCATCAACCAACCACTTGTTCCAGTCACTACTAAACCAATTGCTACATCTATCTTCATCATTTTGCACTCCA
>JAFIDM010009631.1:114931814-114969935 GCA_023159025.1 Thereuonema tuberculata
TCAGTGGCTTTTGTGTTCCAAATATTGATGGTTTCTGAGTTACAGATAGTAATTTTTCAGTATTCTATCTAATTGAAGTGTCGCTTCATTCTTTTTTGACTCTCATTTTAATTATAATTGTCATCCTGTCGCGGATGTTTCATTGTAAAAATTATTTCTATTTTCCATTCGCTCAGAAAATTGCGCCGGACAGACACACACACACACAGACAGAAAGACAGACAGACAGAGAAATAAAAGATTTTAGTAACATAGATTGTCACTTTTCAGTGACGTTTGAGTTACATTTATTGATGGTTTTTGAGTTGCAAATAATGATTTTTTTCGGTATTCCACCTCAAAAAAAGAGTGCTTCTCTCTTTCTTGACTCTGTTTTCTTTGCTCCAACATCTGGCGTGTACACTCACATATTTTTCAATATCACATAGGATTTGGTTAAGTAAGAATATTTAAAATATTGCAACGTTTCGACAATTATCGTTCTAATTCTCAGTTTCGAATTACAAATAAACTGACTGATGTGAAATAAATAAACAATCTTGAGATTCAAAAAAAAGATTGAATACATTCCTTATTGATGGGGGAAAGGAAAGGAGATATAAGTCAAAAAACCATATAAAAAGAGTTGTAGTCCCTTTGGCCTAATGGATAAGGCATCTGACTTCGGATTAGAAGGTTGCAGGTTCGATTCCTGTCGCGGATGTTTCATTGTAAAAATTATTTCTATTTTCCATTCGCTCAGAAAATTGCGCCGGACAGACAGACAGACAGACAGACAGAGAAATAAAAGATTTTAGTAATATAGATTCTGTGGAACTTCAAATACAATGTAGATAGATTAATTGTAAATACCATTTCAGCATTTTTATTCAGCTTGTTTTATGTACTCGTCTAAAAATGTATTTTATCATTTCAAATATTACTGAGAATTTGAACTCAGTAGACTGATTGAACTATTTACACTTGATTGATATCTATTTTTATTGTTATCTTTTGAATTCAAGAAAGAATAATGACTTAATAACAAAGCATCAAGACTAGATCAAAAATGAACTCTTTTTGTTTTCAAGAGGTTCTATAAATCCCAATAGTCAAAATTAAAAACTTAAATGTATCTGACAATGTAATGTTGCATTTAAACAAAAAATTAGGAATTGGAGGTGAACATAATTTTAGTGGATGTGAAAGTGTATGCATTTTCATTTGGAGCCAACTTGAGTGTGTGTATTTATTTGAAGGTTGTCAACTAGGGTGCAGTAATACCCCATAAGCTTCTACTGCAATTGGACCAGCCACGTCCAGCGCTATTGTCCAGAGCCTCAATCAAAACCACAGTCACCACAATCACCCAGCCATTAACCCAACCCCCACCATCACAGTCCCTCCCCATCACCTATCCTGCACCGGCCCAACACAGCAGATAAGATTCAAATTCACTTTGACAATAGGCCAGCCATAGCCCTTCTGGACACTGGAGCATCGGCCAGCATGATCACAGAAGCTTTCTGCCGATCACTACAGAAAACTATGACCCCATCTATGACCTCACACCTCCCAATGGCAAATGGGCAGCCTCTCCTTGTCCTAGACGTCACAACAGCTCATATAGGAGTAGGGAAATTAGCATTCCTGTTTCATTTCCTCGTTGTACAACAATGCACTCATGACTTCATCCTGGGATGGGACTTCCTATGCATTATGGTGCCTGCATTGACTATGCAGATGTCACAGTAACCCTTTCAGATACAGGAGACAACCAGCATGTCTCTCTCGCCAACGCCAAAAATGCAGTCACAATGCCACTAACATGCACCGCTGCAGAGACTACCGTTATCCCACCAGGTTCCATCGCAGCCTTAGCAATCATCTTATCCCCCAATGTTTCAGGGCCATCATTACTTCAGCCGATACCCAACCTACCTATCCGCATTGACCTGACTTTCCTGGCCATAGTCATCAACCTCCCAGCAACCACTCTTCCTAAGGATAATGAACACCTCTCGAACCCCCGCAGTCCTCCCAGTGCAAAGCCGAATTGCAACGATCGAGTTCACCGAACTGCATATGACAACAGTCCTGGTCGACAAGCAGATCCCAACAGCTACCTCACTGTCCCCTGACTTAATAGACAAACATCTGCGTCTAATGGTTAACCCTAACCTCCCATCGAGGGAAGCCTGTACTCTGCTCCACCTACTACAATTGTACCACCGCTTATTCAACGAACCCGTATATGACTCCACATTGAAGCGCCACGCAGCCCATCACATTGATACGGGTGACAGCTGACCCCTGCACCAAAAGCTGTACCAGGTCTCCCCCAATGAGTGCACTGCCATTGAAAAGGAAACCCGCAATATGCTGAAAAAAAGCGTGATATGACTGTCTCAAAGCCCATTGAGCTTCTTCGTAGTTCTCGTCCAAAAAAAAAAATGGATCCTAGCGCTTCTGAAAACCGGATACTGGCAAGTACTCATCACACCTGAAGACCAAGAGAAAATTGTCTTCTCGACACTATACAGCCTGTATGAATTTAATGTGATGCCATACTGTCTTATAATGCTCCAGCCACATTCAATGGACAACCTTCTCCATGGCCTCGGATGATCAGTCTATCTGTGTTAACTAGATGACATTTTCATCTTTGGTCGCACGTTCGACGAACATCAGCAACGCCTCACTGCTGCCAAGCTCCACCTAAACCCCATTAAATGCTCCATTGCCACCCAAACTCTTAAGATCTTAGGCCACATAGTGACACTGGAAGGCATCCACCCATACCCCAACAAAGCAGACGCCGTCCACAATTTCCCCACCCCGAAGACGTGCAAACAAGTTTGCACCTTTCTTGGCTTTGCTTGTACAATTGCTGTTTTATCCCGAATGCATCGAATTTTCGTATGCATCGCCTGTCCACTCGTCACAATAATGAACAACACCAATGGCTTCAGCTGGACAGATGAGGAGCAGGCTGTCTTCGACACCCTCAAAACTTGCCTTGCATCATCACCTGTGCTGGGACACTTTCAAGAGGATGTACACATTGAAATTCACTGGTGTAGTGCTTACACCATTGGAGCAGTCCTCCTCTAGAACCAAAGCAGCCAGTTGAAAGTGATCGCCTCCACCAGCTATACTCTCTCCGAAGTGAAGAGAAACCATGCCACAGGTAATTCCTTACTGTAGTTTGGGCCACAAACAAGTTCTGACCCTATCTCTACGGCCACCCATTCACTGTGGTCTCTGATCACCACGCCTTCTGCTGGCTCCCCAGCCTGAAGGACTCAGTGAACGGCTGGCGCGATGAGCTCTCTACTGCAAAAGCACAACATCACCATCATCTACAAGATAGGCCGCAAGCACCTTGATGCAAATTGTTCGTCATGCCTCCTGCCGGACTAAACCACCCAGAACTCTGCCGCAATCAACATTATAACCGAACAGTTGGACATGGCCACTGAACAAAAGAAAGATCCGAACCTCTGCAAAATCATTGCCAAAGTCCAAGCATCCACACAATCTCACAAAAGGGCATACACAGTCGTAGACTGCATGCTCCTCAAAGAGAAGACTGCATGCTCTTTGACCCCGCATCCCGGCGGTGGGTGCTAGTCATCCAGCAGCATCTACACCACCACATTACCAAGTGTTACCATGAGGACCTCACCATTGACTTCCTCTGGCCTGGAGAGTATAGGAAAACCTGCCATTGTGTTCTACATTATGATGGCTGCAAGTGCAGGAAATCTCTTGACACAGCTGCCTGTAGGACTCCTTCAGCCTCTCCCACTACCACAACTACCCTTCAGGCGCATCGACCTCCTTGGCCCTCTCCCGCTATCCAGTTTATGCTCAGTTCATGGTCGATGCCCAAAGGAAGGCCAAACATCTGTAAGACCAGCATCACCGGGAGGTCACATACAACCCCGGGGACCTCGTTCTGGTCTTTAGCCCAATCTGCACAGTAGGCACCACCAAAAAATTACTACACCATTGGTGAGGCCTCTACACCATCCTTCGTCACCTGTCCCTGTAACCTATGAGCTCTCCTGACTGCAGCCTACAACTCGCTCCCAGCCAACTGATGTAGTCCATGTTATCAGGATGAAGTACTATCTCCAGCCAGATGACACACCTACCCTGTCCGACATGGATTACGAACCTCCTACACTGGTAACACTTCAATTGCCTCTGCCAATCAAGAACCACTGTACCACCGAACCACAGACGATGCTATCTTTGTCCCTGCACAACCGGACCAACAGCACAGAGCGCCCTCCCTCCCCTGCACCGCTCACAAGAACGTTTCAAGTTCCAGCGTTACCTTGACACGTGAGTCGACGAGGTCGTTGACCCTTGAAGGGGAAGCTATGATGCAGATTCCAAAACCTTTCCAGATTGGTCAGTTAAACTCCACTGTGACTGGCTGATCTGAGAGGGCAAGACATCATGCGATTGGCTCCCTCTCCCAATGGCGGCCCGAAGAGGGACCTCAGACCTCGCATGACCCATTGCTGGGAATCTGGCCTTCAGGCCTTTTATTACTTTGACCCCTTTTCAGTATCCACCCATTGTGTAAATAAATGTGTGTGTATTATGTTGAAACGATGATAGTAGGCTCCGCTCTTTTCAACCACACATCTATATATATATATATATATATATATATATATATATATATAAATAAATGTGTGTGTGTGTACACACTTATAAATAATATTCCTTTATTAGAAAATGTGCTATGGTGGATTTCATAAATCCAATGGTAGTTCAGACCCTAAGCAAACTAGATGACTGCCTAAGGTCTCAGAAAATTGGGGAGTGCATACTTCATGAATTTTCATATTTATGTACATTAAACTTATAGATTTTTTTATCCTGCATTTATTGAACAAATGCAATATATTTGGGTCAGACAAATGAAAATGTTAATTTTGAGAGAGCACAAAATGGATTGTCTAGGCTGTGAAGCACCTGCATAAACCTCAGATAGTGTTAACATTTCTTTCCCGGAGAAGGAAAATGGCTGACATGACAGTTTTTTTAATTCAACATCTGTATTTTGTGACAGATTAATAAATATATAATCATTTTAATCACAAATGGTGCAGCTATATAAAAACACTTTTTTTTTTCTTTTTTTTTGTATGGAATAAGTCATAGTAAAGCTTAACAGTTAACTGTTTGCTATGTTGAATTCCTTATTGTTGATTTACAGTGACATAGATATTATTATACTTACTGAATTAATTAATTCATTAATTATAAAAAACTTTACAGGTGGAGTTAAAGAAATTATAAAGCCTCTTCCTATTCCAGCAAATATTTCATGTTGTCAGGCTGTCAGTCTTTTAGTTCCCTTCCTTTTAAGCTGGCACTTTCGAAATCATATTGAACTTAACTGCAAAATTACAGATAGTACAACTGTCCTAGTATTAGCTGACTCAGGTAAATAGGAAATAACTTACAATATTAAATTTTCTGCATTGTTAAAAAAATACAAAAATAATGAAAATACTTCCTATTATATTTTAAATAAATTATCTGATGTTTCAGTTTCAAATTGTGATGATATAAAACAATGCTGGTTCTTCTATTATATTTTGTTCTTAATTTTAATGTGTTTTTACAGTTCATCTTTTTGTGTTTAATTAACATTTTAAGTTTCTAATATTAAATTCTAATAAATTTTACAGAATCATTGGTACCATGCATTATACATATGTTTCAACAGATGCCATGCCGCCTCATTATGTCTGTGAAGGGAAATTTGTTGACTCCCAATATCATAATTGATCATGATGTAAAAGGACTGCATACAAGTCAGATGGTTAATACACTTAATAACTCTGAATCTAGCCTTTTCATTTCTCCCAGTCTTTTGCCACCAGAGAACCTCCAAATGCGCTTTGTGAAAGAAATAGTAGTAAGCACTCCAGAGCATAATTGCAATTTAAACTTCACACCTTCACCAATAAATGAGAAACTCGCAGAGAGTGGATTCCCAAGTCCAGTAGAGCAGCAAAACAATGGTGCTAAGAACCCAAATGGAATGGCACTAAATAGTGAATCACAGTCAAAAGATTACTGTCTGATGAGCAAGACCCACACCATTCATGAGCCTTCTGTTTCTCCAGCATCACAAAGTTTTATTAGGTCACCTCCTGGCCCCATAGAAAGCAAAACCCATAAAGACACAGTGAACAGATGCCAATGGTTGCCACTACAGTCATTTTCGAAAACTCAAATTAAGATGATCACAGATTCAAAAGGTGTAGATGCCATCATAAGTTTTCATACAGGTATGTTTTAACACTTTAAATTAAGAAAATAATTTCAAATTTCTTTTTTTTAAAGCTAGAATGTTTAGTCAAAATTTTAAGAGAAGGCAATTAAATTGTATGATTCGTTTTTGATGTTAATGAATTGACATAAATGCAATTTTGCTCAAATTGAGAGATATTACATAGTGAGCCTTGTAGCATAGATTGCATAAATTTTTCAGAGATTGGGTATGTGAAAAATAGAATGTATTGGTTTTTTTTTTTTTTTTAATCTATCTTAGAAAGTAGTAGTTAGCAGTAATTGATTTTGTTGTAAATGGATGCTGAGATATTGCCAACCAAGTCTCGTAATCCTTCTACTGGAGGCAGATTCATGGATTTTACTGACCAATTTACAAGGTTGACTTTGTTGTTGGACTTAATTGAAATCAGTTCTAACCCTCTCCTTTTAAAAATACTGCAAAATTAGCTACATTTCTTTGGATGCTTCATTTTCTTTTCTAGATATTATCAAAGGTTTTTAATAGGATTTAAATTGTTCAGAGTAGTGAATATTTCTCAATATTTTTCCCTGGTTTTAGTCCTCTACGCCCAGTAGCTGTTTTTGTGAACCATCGGAGTAACTGTGCTGTATTCATCTTTCAAGTGAAACACCAAAAGCAATTCTGGTCTTCCAGAATCTTCAGTAACTTTCCTTGGTTTAAATGGGTCAACCAGCTAATGTGCCTAATTTAATGTTGCCCAAAATTCGTCATAAAAAAGTGCTAGTTTGTAAAAACTAAAAAATTAAATTAAGTAGTAGTGAGCCATAATTATAAATTTGATATTTTCAAACTTTGTTTCATTTTGGCCATTTAATTTACAAAAGGGTAACCTACTCACATCAGATTACGTTTGGAGGTGCTGTTTGGTCAATTCTAGAGATGGACAAAGTCGTTCTTTTTACTGAACTAATTCTTTTGAGATAGTTCTTTTTATTGAACTAGTTCAATGAACTAGATCAAATGAACTAAGTCGTTCTTTTTACCTTAACAACCAAAAAAAAAAAAAAAAGTTCTCAAATACTTAATATAAAACGAAATAAACCAATTCCAATAGCCAATAGTGGAGTGGTAAAAGAACGAACTAGTTCATTTGAACTAGGTCGTTCGTGAACTATAGTTCTTTTCATGAACTAGTTCATTTGAATTAGGTCGTTCACTGAACTAGTTCTTTTATACGAACTAGTTCGTTCACAAAACTACCCATCCCTAATCAATTCGTCTTTTGATGACATTTAAATTGGTCAGATATTGCAGTCAAGCTGTGGCTGTGCACACCGTTGACTGAATAATCATCTTTTTACATCATATTGTATATCAATCACAAACTAGGAAAGTTGCTATTCTCATTTATGTAACAAGTAAACCCCAAGAAAAATTATGATCCTAACTAAAAAAAAAAAAAAAAGTTTGAAAAAGGCTGCAGTAATTCAAGGTAGGTAAAGCATCCTCAAAACATTGGATTCCTCTCAAGCTTAAACAACACTATTGATAAGTCTAGAGAGAAGGATCCTTGGATACACACTCCATCTTTATACTGTTAAAGTGTTAAAAAGAAACTACTTGATCAGAGGCTGATTCTTCAACATAAACAATTCATTTTTTATCAAGCCTCACTCACTGCGGACAGGTTACTTTGTTTATCTCTTAACATGAATATCTTTGCTTTACATTAGGCATCCAGGCAATGTTCTTCCTAAAACTTGAAAAATGGACCTTCATGTCTCTCGGTAGCAAGTCCTATAATGACAGTCACGAGATGGTTGGTTCCTTGGTGGTGTCTAGGGGTGGTTCCTGTATGTGAGGCTGTAGTGTGAAGCCAGAGTAATGTCTCTTAGTGGTTGGTTTGGATGTACACTGTGGTCAATTAATTGGACTGTGATTTTGAAAACGCAATTAAATGTATCACTTTTGCAACTTTTCTTTATTCCTACGAAATTGAACAACAATAATTTGCCATTTTCATCTGTTCCCTGCCTTAAAAAAGCACATGCTTCACTTGCAGTGAAGTCCACTGTGATGCAAAAAAAGTGGCTACAAAAAGCAGGGCCCTGATATTTATGTGGCTGAGATGGACAAACTGATCAAACGTTGTGACAAATGCTTCAATCGTCAAGATTACTTTGCAGAAAAATAATGTATCTTGCCTCTTTTAGGGCACCATCTCATTTTCTTCCAATAAAATTTTGTTTTTCATCTACAAGCTTTGTAAACTTTTTTTCTGATCGATCTACTTATTATCAATATAGGATGACTAACATTTTGACTGGTGTGTTTATATTGGTAAATGTTTCTCTGTGCAAATCATTGATCATTTATGGATTAGTAGCAACACTTCAGGATGAGGATGATCCTAATTGTTTATCAATTGTTCTTAGAAATTGGAGATGTTTTTTTCGCAGCCATTTTTTATAACTTAGTTCTAGCTTCTCAGTATTGTTTGAACATTTTATCAGCTTGCTCCCAAGTTTGGAAGTGCACATGTCCTTTCCCATTTGAAATGATTCTCTCACGATGCCATATTTGACTTGAGATTTCCAGGAGATATATGTAAAATGTAAGTAATGAGATTTCAAGGAGGTACAATCATTTACATTTGACAAATATGAGGGTTGTAAAAAAAAAAAAGTAATGACAACATATCAAGAAAAATAGAAAGACTTGTAATGGTTATTTTGAAATAAATTCATGTCTTCAATATAATCGCCGGCCATTTCTGACCTTTTGCCAAATTTGTGGGAGGATGCCATTAGCTAAGTGGTTACAATTGAGAGCAGCGATGGTGTGCCACACAGCTCAGAGCACTGCTTTTACATTACGAAACCACACTCCCTTGTAGGGTTCTTTCATCTTTGGGACAAGTCATAATCACAAAGACTCGTGTCTCGTGAAAATGGAGAATGTTCCAGTACCTCCCACTGCCATCTCCTCACTGTTTTTGCCACATGTTTATGCTCATTGTCATGCAACAGACATGTAGTTTCCTGCACAAACTGTGGTCACTTGCACACTACAGCTGGATGCAAGTGGCCCTCTAGAAAGCATTGATAGCACTCTGCATTGACAGTTTTCCTTTGAGCCACAGCATCACAAAGAATCATACCTTGAGCTTTGTTCGCCACTATCAACATTACCTTAATTTGCTGGGTTCCTGGTGAAGCTTTTTTGGTCGGGAAGATCTTGGATGGTGCCTTCATTGGATTATCTCTTGGGTTCAGGCTTGTACGCCTTTGCCCATGTTTCATCAATGGCCACGATATGACGCAGGAAAGCATCCTTTTCCTTGTTGCATCATTCCAGATGAAGGCCAGCCATTTATGCTGTACCTGTGCCATTTTTGCACTCTGTCAAATGATGTGAAATGCATCATGATGCAATTCTGCGCATACTCGGGTGGTTTTTGATGATATGCCATACTATTGGGTGGTTCATGGGCCAGTTGTTTTACAATCCATCGGCAGTGTACTGAAAGGTGGCCCTGAACAAGCTGTGCCGTTTCATCTGAAATGTACAGGTAACCTGTACAGGCATTATCCTGTCGGTTCTCACCCCATCCAAAAAGCACGACATCACCATGTTGCATATCAGAGTTGAGGGTGCACAGTGCAAGACAGTTATCAATAATACTTTATTGATAGTTGACATTCATTACAGCTGTAAAAAGTTAAACTGAGAAGCATGAGGGGAAATTGCAAGTATGAGTAGTTTAATGTCCAAAGAACAATGATTTCAAGTAAATAACGGAATGTGATTAAGAAATTCCTGGATCCTTACAAATTATTGGAAGCCAGTGCTAGGATCCCAAATATCGCATAAGTAATGGTGTAGACATCTATGACAGTGCTGCAACAATTCAGAGGATCACTTGATTCAGAAATCAGGACTTCTTTTACAGCAAGGATATGAAAAAGGCAGCTGATGAGTCTTAACTTAATGACAAGAAAGTAGTATAAAACTCTGGGAATCAACCATTTTTTATGGCAACAGTGGAGCATTAGTTGTATTTATCTGCTAATTTGCAATTGGCATTATGATGGAGCTATGAAATTTATTCACCATTTACTTTTATTCCGTCATTTTTCACCTGCTCATAATTCCCCAGAACAGTGCTTGTTTTATTGTTGCTTTGGTCTACATTTCAAGATAAAAATCACTCCAGATCAAAAATTATGTTCTCACTGATATTTGTGTTTAAAAAATACCCCATGATATAATTAAAAGAAAATTTTCCTGAAAATATAGGATAATTATTGATATGTTTTAGAAATTGAACTGTTGTTGCTTGAAATACTTTTTTAATTAGGTATGTAATGGCACTATTTTTATAAATAAAAGTATCAATAAAAATCAAACTTAATTCTAAGTAATAGTTACTACTATTAATGTTGCTATATTTGAGATTTGTTACTGATACACCAATTGAAAAGGCTCCCAGTGCTTCATGACCAATGGGACTACATTGAGGTTGGGTGGTCAGCCCTACGCCTACCCACTCACGAGTAAGAAACCTGGTTCCCAATCTACAGAGGGCTGGGTAGGCCCTAGGACCTGTTGGAGGAGAAAGTGTGGAAAAATCCCCGCCCTCCACCAAGGTTGGGGATTAAACCCACCACCTCCAATCCACAGCCAAGCGCCCTTACCCCCTCAGCTACCAGGCCTACAAATATACTCTTAATTGGATTTTGAGGGTTATAATTATCCTCAATTTGAATAAATAGCTACACAGAGTAATAACACTGCAATTATTTATTACTATATTTATGACTGGACAGATAATAATTTGAAAATAAAGATATCAATAATTCTTCTTAGAATTATTAAAGTTCACATAGGATTCTTCTTAATTTTCAAATAATGTTCTTCTTTTAATTGAGCACATTCAATGTCCGGTAATACACTTTCTGTTCACTGAATGTAGCGATATGACTTGTATTGTAATTCCTTCAGAAGCACTGATAATAACACATTTAGAAACACAAATTATTGGAAGCACTTTCATTTAGATATTCAATAATAACACACTTGGAGTAACACAATCACTTTTCCATTTCATTAGTGGAAATGGTTTCCTATCACATGGTACTTATGCCATTTGAAGTAATCCAATTTTAAACTTATAAACGTTCCTTATTTTTAATTGGACAAATTAGAATTCACTTACTTGGTCCTACTTGATTTAGGCACATATTCCATTCAAACACATTTAGTAGTCACAACTGCATTCTTGGGCTTTCCTCTCCCAAGCACTGAGTTTGGTAATTTTCCACGGTGTCTCTTCTTTCCACGTGTTGTGTCCAAGTCTCCACCACGAGTAAGCTTTCCTCACTTCACTTCGAGGCTGCATAACAAACGTGACTTCTTTAGTGTGAAAAACATTTCAATAAATATTATTTAAAATTTATTTTTAAACTTAGTGAAATTATATTTGAAGCAATATAAGAAAAATATATATTTTTTTATTTCAACCAGATTTATAATCAATAAATTATGCAAAATTTAAATGAAGTATCAAATTATTCCAAATAGTTTATTTGTTTGTCTTTATCTGTTCAAATATGCTGCTTTCTACCACAGAAAAGGAAAAATTGTGTTGTACTTTCATTGAAAATTTTCTCACAAAACAATGGACAACCCTTAAAAAAATTAAATAAATATATATATACAAAGATGATGCACTATCATTTCCTAAAAATTGATGGATTTACCTTTTTTCTTTCAAGATCAGTGGTCAAATTTGAAGTTTCAATGGCATGATCTTCAAGTGTTTAACTTGAGGTGTTGTATACCATCTAAAAATTCCACTCTAGCTTTACTACAATGTTTGAATGAACTTCCTGTGTTTATTTGGGCCATAGTTAAAAATGTTTTTGTAAACCAAAAACAGCAAAATTTTATAAAAATTGTCAGGATTGCTTAGATTAATTCTTAAACTAACATTTAAGAAAGAAAAATTTATATTTTGTAGCTTCCTATCCTTTTGGTGTGGGTGCCTGTATGTAGTGAAGGAATGACCTATGGAGGTTTCCTTCTCCAAAGTTTTGCCTCCATGGGTTCTAAATGCCCAGTCATGTGTTTTGCCACACATGAAGATGAGGCTTCTTTGAGTACTTGGGTTCTCTTTAGTCACCATGAGAATGCATAGGTTTCAGCTACAGTTTCCAAGGGAATACCTTATTTCAGTCCAAACTAGCTGGTTTCATTTTGCCCTTAGTAAGTATTTGACTAATAGCAAACTTTCTCACCTTAAAATTTAATTGTTTGCACATTATACTTACGTTGAAATACAAAAATGTTGCATCAGAAAGAGCAACTATGTACCCTTCCCACCAAATGGGAGCCCCAGGTGGCATTTTCAACTGCAAATAACATTTCTAAACAAAACCATGTTCTTCTGTCCCTATGTGATCACAAAATTGTGTGATATGCTATTTGGATGAAAGCATGACACACACAGCACTGAGCATCATTCTTATAATCCTGAGACAACTCTTCTTAATGTAGATCTTGTCTACATAATTTAGATTTTGTCAGCTTGTTTAATCAAAGAGGCCTGCTTTGTTTAAACAACTAATGCAAAGGTCTTACTGACTTGCTTTTATCATTTTCCAAGCCCCAGGATAGGAAACAGTATTTCACTCTAATAGTCTAGATGTCTTTTTCTTCCATTCCAGCAATGGGAATAGGCAGATAGTCACAAGTCATGCACTCAATAAGCAATTTATGGTTTATTTGTTTTTTGGAACAGTTACACTGTACTGAAATTCCTCGACTATGTTGAGTTAAGAATGTGTGATTGATACAGCAAATTCAACAGTGACCTACATGAATTGAATGCTCAGAAATGGAATTCATGCTATTCTGTACAGTTCTACGCCCATAAAATCACCAGATGCATCTTCCATGGACTTCTGTGGATTTGGTTAACTGGAAAAAGCCCTTAGAAAGATACAACTTAGAACTGTTGATAGGTTCTGGAAAGCCTGCTAGGAGGAATGGGGCAAAATGACATTTAATAACTTTCCATCAGTGCCTCTTCCAGTGAAAACTGCAATGTCGAGTGGTAGCCAGAATGCAAGAGAAGCATTGATGATTGAGTGGCTTCTCATGACAGTGCTGCCAAAAATCATCTTTTCAAACCTGGGACAACCCTCTGTATATGTCTACCTTCTTAGCCATTTCTCTGCCTTTGTTAAGGCCCCTTCACTCCTATTGGAAAGTCTCCATAACAAGTTGATACTTCACAATCTACTATTCTATCTTGCCATTATTTTCAGATCTGGAGTATCTCAGCTAAACTCTTCTTTTCACAGAAAAGCAGCCTTTAGTTCCTGCAGTATTCTAATCCATGCAGTCTTTCACTTTTGCCTTTTCATACTTGTTGCAGACATTGCTCTTCCAGACATATTTTAGGAAGACAGTATGAAGTTCTTTCCAACAAGGATGTCGAGAGATGTAAAGAATAGAGACTTATTACACAGGCTAAGGTTGTTTGAACTGATTTTAACTACATTTGGGGCGCTGAACCTAAAAATGAAATCAGTTTTTCTCTATCGGCTATACTTTTTGAGATGCAGCACACCCTACGAGTAATTGTTTCAACTATATATATATATGTATATGTGTGTGTATATATATATATATATATATATATATATAAGGTATTGATAATGTACACTTAAATAATTCATAAATAAACTATTTAAGCACAGTTTCCTCTTTGTTTCTGCAGTTGTATATTTTCTTTTTACAACAAACTATTAGCTTATTGTATATTATTTTTTAAATTCGTAAAGTAATGTAAAACTTCTTTTAAGTACATTGTGACAAAACTGTAACTCGTTTCAATCCCATTGCTTCTTAGAGTAACCCCCAAAATGCCCTTAGTTTTAACATCTGTGCTGCTATCTGTCGGTATCTGATTCCAATCACTCAAATAACTTCCAGGAAAATCCGCTGGATGATTGGTGCCTATTTATTGATAGCTCTAAGAAGAGTTTGAAATGCGTCCTTCTACACTATGGGAACAAATACGGCTCAATACCAATTGCTCATTCAACGCAAATGAAGGAAGAATATGACGCCATAGCTTTGGTCATGGAGAAGATAAAATATCAGGAACATCAATGGGTAATTTGTGTGGACTTAAAGATGGTAAACTTTCTCCTTGGACAGCAAACTGGCAACACTAAATATCCTTGTTTCCTGTGCCTCTGGGATATCAGGGACCAAAAAAAAAAAACACTGGATAAAAAAAGGGTGGCCTAAGAGAGAAAACAAGGCTATTGGGAAAAACAGTATCATTAACGAGCCTCTAGATGGAAGAGAGAAAATCATCTTTCTGCCACTGCATATTAAGCTAGGCCTAATGAAGCAGTTTGTAAAGGCTCTTGATAAGAATGGTTCATGCTTTGCTTACATAGGAAGAAAATTGCCTCAGATAAGTACAGAAAAACTGAAAGCTGGAATTTTCGATGGCCCACAAATAAGACTGCTTATAAAAGATCCGGCTTTTGTGGAGTCCATGAATGAGGCTGAGCAGAAAGCATGGATGTCATTTGTCGAGGTTACCAGCAATTTCCTGGGCAACCGCAAAGCTGAAAACTATGTTGAGCTAGTAAATGAGATGCTCAATAACTTCAGAAACCTTGAATGTAATATTAGCTTAAAAGTTCACTATCTTCCTAGCCACTTAGACCATTTTCCTAAAAATTTAGGCGATACAAGTGAAGAATAAGGTGAAAGATTTCACCAGGAAATAAAAACTATGGAGGACAGCTACCAAGGAAGATGGGATACCCACATGATGGCAAAATACTGCTGGAACCTCAAAAGATACTGTTCAAACATTCAATACATTCAAGAATGTCATGCAAAAGAAGTTTCCAAAGATTGACTTTTCTTTGATCAGTGATTTTTCTTTTCTTCAAAACTTAGTGTAACTGTAGTTATTAAAGTGCTACTGGTAATTTTTTATGATTTTCATTGCTATAAAGTGCTCTAGAAAATATATATAGACTTTAGATTTCTATGGTTTTTATTAGAAAACCAACACACACACACACATCCGCATGTTAAAGTATCATAAGGAAAGTTACGACATTTTTATGTATCAGAAACTAGAGCTGCTACGGAAAACTAATGCCATATTTGGATTCAGCACTCCAATTATACTTAAAATCAGCTTTACATACCCCGGCACCAAAACCACTGTTGGCCTGTGTTATTATTTGTTGAAATATTGTCCATATGAGATGTAGGAACAGAAATTGGCTCCAAAAGATCATGGATATACACTGAAATGTTGCTGTAATCGTTTGCAGCCAGTCTCTTCAACCAATGTACTGAGTGTGAAGGAAATGGCTCTCAAGGAAAAATCCCCTTATGCAACATGCTATGGCAATGAAGCTGGGAACATCAGTCAACCACAGGCCATAACATTTGAAAAAAACCTGCAAATGGAGAGGCGGCACAAAGCATGAGGTCACAAGATGACAGAGCTAGCTGAACAATTCATAAACTCCTGAAAACTGTATGAACATTATCTTGCAGGTGAAAAATGGAAATTTGTCGTGACCCTAGATGAAGCGTGGCTGTACCTAAATGATACCAACAAACCTCGGGCAATATATTGCTCTAAAGCAGATAAAGGTCCCTCTGACTTTGTCAGAGAGTGCAAGGAAAAGTTGGTTTCATGTTGTGACTGGTTACTGTTCACATGGCAACTTAATGTTGCATCAAGTTTCCAGAAAAATGAAGGTAATGCAGCCTATTTCCAAAGAATGAGGAATTATGTATACAATGAAGACATCTCCAGACTATGGAAATGACATGGAAAAGGTCCATATCCACATGGACAAGGCTTCCAGCCATACTTTGCAAACATCAATGACTTTTTCCAAATAAAAAACACATTTCACTGGAATAAATGTAATACTCTTCATCTCTGTTCCTGTTAAATCCCCTAATGTCTCGTGATTATTAAAGGATTACTATGCATTTGCATTACTGAAAGAGAGCATCGCAAACCTTCGACCTACAACATTGGAAATTCTTTGAAGAGTTTGGTTTGGGGTGCAATACCTCGAGCAATTAAACCACAACATTTTACAGTTGAAATTGCGGTGTCAAGCTATTGTTTGGAACAAAAGATGTCACCCTGAACACAACAATGGTGTAGAAAAGGATTGTCCTAGCACTGCAAGCATTTCAATTTGTGCCATCTTAACTGATTCAACTGACCTAAAAACATGAGCTTAAAAAAAGTTATCTAAAATTCTATAGTGTTAATAGACTGGGTCTTCAAGGTCTGAGAGTGGCCTTCAGGCCCTGTCCATTTACACTTTGAAGGCCCAGCATATTCTGTTATTACATCATTTTAAACATAGAACAATCTTCTTCTGCTGGATTCTCAGTCCTCTAGGAATTGTTGGCAATTAACTTTTTGATTCTCTTGCCAAATCTGCTGTGACTCTTCCACTTCAACCTATTCAATTTCTTATTGTGTCTTCACTATTATTCATTCATTTTTGAAGACCTAGCAGAAGAGTGGGACAAAACGTACATCAAATTAGTTTCATCTAGTTGCTCCTCTTTTCTCCAAGATATAGAAAATGTGGTAGTCATCAAAGATGGGAACTATACATAAAATGTAAAAGCACATTAAATTTTGTTAATTAAGTTAACCTAAAGGAGTCAGATTCATGCACAGGGGAATGGGTCCAAGTGAATACCAAACATGAAAGTTAGTAAAGTCAACAGCATATCTGTATGGTTCTTTAGACTCCCCAGTGTTCTGTAAACAGATAAAAACATGCATTCAGACAACACCTTAACAGATTACAGATTGCCCCATTGATGTTGCTCATGCACTAATGGACATCAAAAGAACATCAGAAGTAATCCAGTCAGGAATATCATAATTTAATGTATGGTAAAGATAGTAGATGATTATGCGATTGCAGTCCTAATGTTATTGGAACTCAATACAGAGTAAAATGAATGTCATACCAATCCTCGAAAATCCCACTCGCAAACTCGCAATTTGCAAGTAGAAATTTGGCGCTTGCAAGTGGAAAAAATCATCTCGCAAATCGTTTTTTTCCTAAATTCAAAACCTTGGCTGCTGTGCCAATGCAAATTTACCGGGATGTGAACTCCCGCGAGGGGTATTTCATGATGGAAGTTTCCTCTACCCTTCACCAATCACCATTCGTCAATTTATAGGTAGGTGATGTGCAAGGACATATATATATACAATGGTAGGTCGCGAAGCCAAATTTTATACACCTACCAATCGGGCGGGTTCCGCTGCTAGTATAGGTATATCGTATACATGTGAAATTTTGCCCCTCCTCCCCGTTAATTAGCTAGCGAGTGTAAATTTCCATTTGCAAGTTGGTTTAGGCACGAATTTTCGAGGGTTGGTCATACTATAGTTGTCAGTATGGGTGGATGAGCAACAATGAGAAGAGGATACACATACCCATTCACAGTTCTACATAGCCCAGGTATATGGATGTGCATCAAGACTAGTGTATCAAAAGAGAAGCTATGGCAAACTGATTGGCCACATCAAAACGCATCAAAGCCACTGTTGTAGTAAACGTATTCACCCAGACCTTATGTAAATGTCTTCTTGAATCAAGACTGCAGTCATGCATGCCTCTGACACAACTGTTACTCACCCTTGATCACTACCATATGTCTGTAGAAGTACTGATTGGAAGGACTTCAGTAGTCTTCAGAAATGAAAGAAATCTGTCTAGGAATGAGTGATAGTTATGAATGTGTAGAAGGAGACCTGGTAACCAGCTACTCACATCATGAAAATGTCAGCAGCACACAAGGCATCATGATTTAGGATGTCTCTATAAGCACCTGAAGCCCATCATTCACATTCAGTGTTTATGGAGGATTATTAACCAATACTATTTTATTCTGGGACATTGTCTCGCCAGTACTGTTTCCTTTTCTCAATGAAATCGTACTCTTATTTTTCCAGCAAGGAAGTGCTTCACAACATACCTTGCATTCAATTCGATGTAACATAGTCTGTTTGTCAGCTCCCATGATCAGCTGGCTCGCCAAACCTGTCCTCAGTCAAAAATGTATGGGACTGGATTTGAGAACATGTCTTCTTAACACATCCACTGACAATTAACCTTACCAGTTGTGCTTCCTGGTCCCAAAGGGTTGGAGTGACAAACACAGGAGGATATATTATCTGAATGATCATTTTCATGCCAGATGGCTGACCTGTGTTGCAGCCAATATTAATGTGAGTATGCTGTAATATGTAATATACTGTTACTGAAACAACCACATCATGTCTTCTGTGTGTTACCACAACACAACAACATGATTCTCCTTACAAAACCTCTTGGCTTTAATGTAAGGCCTTCTTGCTGTTCTTTTTTTTTACACTTTCCTCTTATGTACATAAAATGGTATACCTTCAGGCATACAATAAATCTTTATTTTTATCATTGGAACTTAAGGAGCTACTTCATACTCGAAAAAATATTCAATTTTTAAGTAGCTTCTTGTACTGTTTCTAAGTCCAATTATATTAAATTATTCTTTGTAGAGTTTATAAACTATAACTATTGTAACTAACAAATTTAATTTCTGATGGATGAGTCATCAAGGTAAGTACTGATTTGAAGTTCAGCGAGAGTTAGATGAAAATCCAGGAAAGTAAAAATTTGATTGACTAGATGTTTATAAAACTTTTTGTTTTTTTATTTAGTAATGCCATTAGGATTAGAAAACAGAAAAATTATTATAATAATAATAATTTTTAATAACATTAAAAATAATAATAATTTTTAATAGCATTAAATGTTTTTAAGGATTATAAGAGTTGCAGATGAACTTGTTAAAATTTTGTAAATATATATATATATATATATTTATATATATTGTATATTGGGTGCAGGGGAAAGTCCTAAGTCACATAAATAACTTTTGAAAGAAGATAGTTAGAGTTAGGGAAGTTAGGTTATTGATATAGGAAAGTGAACACTTGCTATCAGATGAGACTGATGGCAGTGCCCCTCGCAGCAAAATGTGGAAATTAGTAACCCTATCTAGGAAACTATGAGAGATACCGAAAAAAAAAAAAAAAATGAGAAATTTGTAGAGCATCACTGAATTAGTAGGAAATGACATTTTGCAGAAAGGAACCGTGCAAATAGAAGACGGTAAACGTTGCAAGCATACTTCTTGTGTACTGTATGCAAATTATGGCTGTGACGTGATGCCACTCCTGCAGATAAACTCGTGCTTTGCAGTCTACAAAGAATCATAGATTATCGAATATTCCGTTAATAACTATGTAGTATCTTGTAAACAAAAGAACATGGCAAGTTATTAAAATGAAAAGTATTGAAAGATGGTACTGCTATATGGCAGTCAACCGGAACTCTAGCAAAGCTGTTCAGCAATATGCCTTACAATTTCCTACTGCTCCACATCCGACTAAGTTAATCTTCAGTTGTGTTGTTCAAAGGCTCAGAGTGGCAGTACTGCAGCTCAACCTCGACGGGGTCGACCAAGTAGAATAGGTATGCACGTGTAAAAAGTTGATGTTGTGGCGTATGTCTTGGCCAACACACAGCGGTATAAGAGAAGTTAGTTTGGCATGTAGCTTGTTACCATCCCTTATGTGGGAAATTTTACAGCAGCATGGTGCTCACCCTTATCGTCCAGTAATGGTAGAAGCACAGCAGCTAGGCAATGATCATCGATGCTTTGATTTTTGCAATTAACACCCTAGATAGAAATCCGATCTTTTTATCAAATATTCCTTGGACCGACGAGACACAATTCAGACGTGGTGGAATGCTTAACAAACATAACACCCATTGTTGGGTCTTTATGAATCTATTGTTTGTACGGAAGCTGAAACATCAGTCCCGCTGGTCGATCAATGTTTGGTGTGGCATTTGGAAGGACAGACTTGTTAGCCAGTGTTTTACGAAGGAACGTTAACTGGACCAAGGTACTTGGAGTTGTTACTGGATACATTAACTGACTGGTTAGATGATATTTCTCTGGACAACCTACGATCATTGTGGTTCCAAATGATGGTGCTCACCCACATAAGCAAGCATCAGTGCAGCATTTCCTGTTTGACACCTTCGGAGAAAAGTAATTAGTTATGATGGTCAAGTAGAGTGGCCTTCATGATCACCAACCTGACTCCAATGGATTTCTATCTTTGGGGTTATCTGAAAGAGAAAGTTACACAGTGAAAATGAGGACTTCAAGATCTGCGACGTAGAAGAGTTGCTACCTGTGGAGCTTGATGCCTACAATCCTGGCAAACATGCATCAAGAAGTTCTTTACCATATACAAATATGTATTGCAGTAGACAGTGAACATATTGAACATGCTCCATGTTAAACTAGAGGTTATGTACATACCGCTTTTGCATTAAATGACATTCCGAAAACTTAGTGTCTACCGCCTTCAATTTCCATGATTCTTTTCTGTAAAATGTAATTTCCTGCTAATTTGATAATGCTCTACAACTTTCTCATTTATTTTTTTCCTTATTATAGTTTCTGAGATAGGGTTACTAACTTCCACATTTTGCCGCTAGGGGCACTGTCGTCAGTCTTGTCTGATAACTCATGGTCACTTTCCTATACCAATACCTAACTTTCTAACTCTCTTTCATCTTCATTCAAAAGTTATTTAGGAGACTTGGGACTTTACGTGCATCCTGTATACAAAATATATACAAGGTGATTCAAAATTCCCTGTACAAACTTTAAAGGTAGGCCAGGAATACAAAAACAAACCGTATTCATAGTGGAACATATATCCACAAACACCAAGCGAATATGCTATAAGGTATACTAAAGTTCAGAAATAAAAGACAAAAAGTAAGGTAGACAACATGTTTATTAGCCCTATGTTTACAATATGACAGTAAGGTCTACACTTACAGGTTCACAGTAGGTGCCCAAAGTTCCTTCCACCAACAGTAGTACACACCTTACAATGTTGATGCATGGGTTGCGAAACGTGCAAAAAATGCAAGGCCTTTCGCGAACATATCCAGCTGCCACAGCGACTCTGGCAACAAGGTCAGCGTCAGAGGCAATGTTCTTATCTTAAGCCCTGCGAACACCATCCAACTTTGCACCAAGTTAGTCGGCCGATTTTGACGTCACGAGTTGGTGGAGACAGTCTTGAGCCAGTTTTTCAGCGACTTGCCACCAACTTTAGTCTGCCGACTTGAGTTGGTTCTGCACGGGCAACTCGGAAAGTTGGTTGGAAGTCGGTCGGAATTACCCAATCACAGGGCAGCGTTGGAACACGTCGGTCGTGACGTCACGCCCATGGAAGAAATGGAGTCTAAAACAATGTTCGCCGATTCGAGTCGAAGACAAGCTCGTACACAATTAATATCAGAGTATTGCGAGTTTCTGTCATGCATAAATAAAGTTTATACTGAAATGCAGTAATTGTATGCGGCAGAATTTCAGAGGTTTCAAAACCTCAATTTTTTTTGGATTTTCCAAGCTGCCAGGGGAAATGCATTGCATTATGGGATTCCTTCTATCACGGCCGACTCATTTGTGAGTTGGATGGTGTGATGGCTGACAGAAAGTTGGAGGACTCGAAGTCGGCAGACTAAAGTTGGTGCAAAGTTGGATGGTGTTCGCGGGGCTTTAGACGATACCTTTGAGGTAACCCCACTAGAAGAAATCAATACAGGACAAGTCGGGTGATACAATTATACAGCAGCTCGTCAGTTTCCATTTACTGCCCCATAGGCTAGGTGCATATCTGCCCTTTCAGCATTAGTGAAGCAGTACATCGTACTCGTCCAAAGTCAACATCTCAAATGATGATGGCTCACACTGTCCAACTAATGTGCTGCCAAACAGTGCCCTCTAACACATTCCGATGGTGTTTGCGGACATACATTCCACTATGTATATGATTTGTTTTTGTTTTTCTGATCTACCTTTAAAGTTTGTACAGGGAATTTTGAATCACCCTGTATGTAGTTGCAAAATTTGAACAAGTTTCATACACAACTCCTATAATTCTTAAAAAACATTTAGTGCTATTAGGTAAATATAATTATTTCTTTATTTACAGGATTTTTGCAGTGGCTCGACATTTTGAACTTCAATGGACAAATTTTACATTTGGGTGAAATTGACTTAGATATGTCTTCAGTTGTCCCGCCATCCAACAGATCCTGGAGTATTGTATGTCAGAATCCCTTGGAAGTTATAACAAGTATTGGTTCAAAACTGAAAGATTCTCAGAAAATTGATCCATCAATAATTAAAACGGTACTAACACCATCAAAATTGTGGTCATTCTTGGCAAGTTTTAGGGTTTCAACTGAAATAGATGCTGAGCATCATTCTTTATACAGAAGCAGTGAATGCTTAGTTTTGTTAGCTTCCATAAGCTTAAGCACAGTTCACAAGTGCATGATGAAGACTTTCACACATTTAACTTCAGAGGATAATATGTCATTTTTCCAAGGACTTCATTGGCTCCGGGATCTTTGCACTACACCTACTGCAGAAAAAGATTTAAGTCTTCAGATGCCAGTTTTCTCAGGAAGTCAGGATGAGATGGGCTTATTCAATAGAAGTGCTTTCCGTCCTCGGACTCCTGTTCCATGTGTTTTCAGCCTAACACCAGAATTGGAGCAACAAGAGAAAGAAATGAAGCACTTGAGTGCTCTAAATTTTACTCCAGATTTTAGTAGTCCTGGTCATAGTAAGTATAAAGCTAAATATTGTTTAAATAAGATGTCATTGATATTTACTTAATTAAGAATTTCTTAAGAGTTGACACGAAACACTGAAAATAAATTTTTGACTATATTGGAAATAAGTGTCTCATTTTACTAACAACAAGGCAATTATTTGGTCTTCGGCAATTAAAACTTAAAAAGCAATAAATTATTTGTGTACAGGTATGTGCTGCTTAACGTCTGTTCGCAAATACATCCGAAATCCCCTAAAGTAAAAAAAAATCCCGATCCTGAAGAAAGTTTTTATAAAGTTTTAAAAAAAAAAATAAGTGCGTATGAAGTACAGTAGTATGCACAGTAGTATAAAATTGCATAATCATTAGTGTGTTTTCAAATAAAAGTTTAAAAAGTTAAAAAGAAATATTAATTATAAATGTAAGACAAGATAATTTACTGTACAGTAATACAATAATTTAATATAAGTACATAATCATTAGTATGATTATAATAAAGTTTAAACATAAAAGTTTACAGTACTACTACAATTTCATCCAAATTTACTTTACATTTACAGGAAAAGTTTCCAAATTCACTCTATAGTAGTTAACTTTGCATATTGATGCTTGCAAACTACAGCTCTATTTGTGATAAGTAAAGCTTATATACCTTTTTTTTAAAATTCAGAATGGTTTAACACTTAGACTTTTGTGTTGATAATGCCCCAAACTTTACTACAGGGGTAGTTCTGCTACCCCAGATCCTCCTGACCAAATAATATTGTATTGTTTTATTGTCTGTTCTTATTGTTTTAAAGTAAGTACTGTATTAGTTAGTTGAAATACAGGCAATACCTAATATAGGTTTGTTTACTTAAAATGTTCGCACAATGTTCAATTGGATGGAACGTAACCTGGACATTAAGCTGCGCATACCTGTATTCATAATGCAATCTTAACTCTCAGTAAATTTATTCAGTGTTAAAAAGTTCCTACAGCAATTTTGATTTTCATTGGAATTTCAATTCATGATAGCAACTGAGCAATGTCATTTTCTTTTTGACAGGCATATTGATTCACATTGTCTCTTCATGAGACTTACTTGACATATTTTTGCCTTGATGCAGATATCTGTATATGGTGAGAGAACCACCCAAGAAGCAGTTGTTTTTCAATAGGATAGCCTCCATGCATCTTAAATGCCTTCTCATTTATTTATCGTACATGGAGACCTTTGTTCTAGGAAAGGAAGATCTGCATAGTTGAGCAATTCGTGCTTTTTTTTTTTTTTTTTTTTTCATCTTGCTTATTGTTCCAAGATGCTTTGGCGATTGCTTCTGGTAAACTGTGATTAGTCATAGCTAATAAAGAGTAGTAACCAGTAACGTTCCATATCTAAAATCACTAATGCACCAGAATCGCTCAAAAATCACTAAAAATTAGCCTGCAGAATTTATAAGAAAATAAGATATGAGGGGTGATCAGAAACTAAGGTTATAAGGCCGATATTCCTGGAGTTTCGTTCGTTATAGAGAAATTAGTAGTGTGCGGTAATTCTAATTCATGCGGTTGGCAACTGTGCAGAGTTTCAGCCACCTGCCACCTACAGCGCTAGTGGTAGGTAAACACAAATGGCGACTCGTTTGGAAAACTGGTCTCGCAAAGAAATCCACAACGTTATTTGATTTCGGTGGGCGAAACATGTAACTGCGGCTGAAATTCACTGGCAGCCGGAGAGACTACAATGTCTCCTTCACGACAATGCACGATCTCATGCAGTCCAGAAGACCACCAGTTGAAGCAGTTTTGCTGGGACATCATTTACCACCCTTCCTACAGCCCGGACCTCGCTCTCAGCGACTTTCTCTTGAAGGAGCATCTAGGAGGTCGACGATTCGCTTCAGACTAGGAGGTGAAACACTTCGCGACAACATGACTGAACATGCAAGGACAGGATTTTTACCAGGAGGGAATATTCAAACTCATCCCACGAAGCGACAAGTGCCTAAACTGATATGGAGACTATGTTGAAAAATAACCTAATATATGTACTATCAGTCGGCTGTATTGGTTGTATGAAATAAAATGTCCCCGTTTCACTGCAGGCCGTGTAACCTTAGTTTCTGATCACCTTTCCTATACTGGAAAGAAAAAAAGAAATCTTTTAATAATGTAATTTGAGTGTAACAAAGTAAACAACGGTCCAAACAATGTAAGAATAGGGTATTTTCAGGAGCCCCCCCTCCCCCAACGTTCGAGATATTTGGTATTGTTTTCATTGGATTTCCGCTATTAGCTTAAATCTTAGAAATGCAACCATCTCATTACAAGTGTCAGCTATAGCTTGATGGTTAAGGTTTTGTACTCGTAGCCTATACTGAAGGTTGTCAGTTCAAATCAGTATATATACTTTTTTTTTTTTCTCTTAATCTTTTTTTCTCAATGTCGACGTGAGTTTTTTTTTCTTATTTTTCCTAACTTTTTTTTTTATTTTTCTTTACATTATTATACTTTCATTTTTTATTATCATTTTTAATTTTTTTTATTATTATGGGTCGCCCTTAAATTTATGCTTAAGCCGAAAATTATATTCATTTGTTTATCTATAGTCCTCGATTTATTTAATCTGGATAGCATCAGTGGACCTTATTAAAGAATGCATTCTCCAAATTTGTATATTATCCCCTTTTCATGATATTTAGTCTACATATCATCATTTCTATCTCAATGGCAGCTGTTATTTCTCTTTCTTTGCAATTGTTGAACTTGCTTCTTCTATATTGTTATCTATAATTTAGTTAATAATATAATTCTCAGTTACTACAATACCATTTCATTTTTATATATAAAGCATATTGATTTGAATACAAATGGCGTTTTAACGTTTGTTCATTAAAATTCAAATCGGGGAAATATTACACTCAAGTTCAGCAAATGTTACAGTTTAAAACTAAAATTACAAAGGAATGCAACTAGTTTCATCTGCAGTCGCAGACATCATAAGGCAGTAAAACATTAAACACTGGTTTTTACATGGGAAGCGAGGAGAGTAACAATTTGAAATGATTGGAGAGAATCAGTCATGTGTTGCCGACAATGAGGAAAGTTTCCATTCGATAGAAGGTGAATGGGATAGTGAGAAGGGATGGACAAAATTCTGGAAGAGTGGAATGAAGGATAAGATTAAAAGGAAAAATTAACAATGTAGAGAGTATTATAATAAATATGAAAAAACAGGAAAAGGAAAAATAATAAGGTGAAAATAAATATAATAGAAATGAAAATTTCAGAATTAAAAAAATTAAAAAAAAATAAATAAATAAATAAATAAAAAATAATATATAAAATAATATAAAAATTTTTTTTTTCCTTATAGTGGAAGTTGAGAAGAGGGTCGTGGATTGACTTGAATGGATTATTTCATAGGTTGTTTCTACATAGGCCGTATTTGTTGACCGCAGTCACTGAAATATATTTATTGTAGCAATTTGCATTTGTTAAGATATGTACAGATTCCATACATTTTCTCTTGAAAGTGTTCTTTTCTTTTTCAAAAATGAGAGGGCTGGAGGTATCTGGAGTGTGTCCTGTGGAAATCATATGTTATAACATGTTATAATAGGCAATGTGTTTATTGCGGATGGTACAGCTGTGTTCAGCCATGTGCTTGTGTAAGGTTCTTCCAGTTTCTCCAATGTAGAGACATGAATGACCTTTGCAAGGAATGCTGTTTACAACACCAACTTATCAATTATGTCTTTATGGGCATTCTTCCTTGCAAAAGTGTGGGTTTTAATTGTTTGTTGAGGCAGCTGCAAGTCTAATCTTTAAGGGTTTGAGGATCCTGGATAACCTGGGAAATATACCTTCATGATAGGGAATGGATATGTATGCTAGGGTTCGTTTGTTGGGTGTATGGTCATTGTTGTAAATTTGCTGCAATGTGTGCTGGTGGTTGATGAAAGGTTGGGGAAAGTCCTTGTGTTTGAGGATGTTCGGAATTATATCCAGCTCATAATTAAATAATAGTTTGGATGATGATAACTTAAAAGCCGGATGTACCATCATAGATATGATATTGGTTTATAATTCATCGGAACATAGGAGTTGAAGTTAATGAAAAGGACAGTTGCAGTTGGTTTACGGAAGACACAGGATGTGATGTGCAACTCTATTCTGGTGATTTTAAGGTCAAGGAAGGTTATGGATTTATGAGTTTCTAGTTCAAAGTCAAATTGTATATGCTTGGAAATCATGTTGAAGGTTACACGGCTGAAGGTCTTTGTGATTAGCCACCAAAATATCATCCATGTATCTTTTGTATATCCCAATTTCAAGTTGCCTAGTGTGAAGGATTTGCAGTGCTTTTTCTTCTGTGTAAGTCATTGAGAGTTCAGCCAATAGTGCCGAGCTTGAAAGTCCCATGAATAGTCCCATGGATTGGTGAAAGAAATTCCCTTGAAATTCAAAAATCTGAAGTTCCATTAGAAGTTTAGTTTTTCAATGATTAATTTTTGGATCTTGATATCGTGGTTAGATGTTAACTTGTGAGAATCATAAAAGTAGTCTAGAGCATTTAAAATCACTTGCAATGAAATAGATGTGTATAGAGATCATGCATCCAGTGAAGCGAGCTGATAATTACGCCAATTGAGTCCAGCATTGTTCCATATGGATAGGGCTTCAAGATTGTTTTTTTTTTTCTGCTTGTGGAGAGCTTATGTGGATACTTCGTAGATTGGAATGTTGGGATTTGTCAATATCTGAGATAATGGCATTCCTGCTATTGATGATAGATCTCGCATTGTACAAGCCATCAGGATCTAGATTTTTGTGGATTTTGGAAAGTATTCATAATTGTGGAATATTATACTGGTTCTTTTCAAAATGTTTATCAGGTTCGTGTTGCACATGGTTTTGCATAGTTTGCAAATATGTTTATCAATGTCATTTCTGGTTTTATTAATACTTGAGATACCTTTGGTTTCGTTAAGAAATTTATTTCCCATCATTTCATATTTATCACTATCAAGAATAACAATTTTTCCACCCTTGTCAGCAGTAGTAACAATGATAGTGATGTGTAGTCGAAATGACAGAGACTAACGCCGTGGTTTAGTCTAAAGCACAGAGTTTATTTACAATTATGTACAGGTTTATATTCAAATGGGATCGGATTTCAAGAATCTCTCTGAAGCTCCCTGTTCGGTCTGCCACTCGGAGAGCATTTAGTCATGACGCTCTCTGTTCGGTCTGCCACTCGGAGAGCATTTAGTCATGACGCTCTCTGTTCGGTCTGTCACTTGGAGAGCATTTAACGCGACGCTCTCTGTTGGTCTGTCACTTGGAGAGCATTTAGCCGCGACGCTCTCTGTTCGGTCTGGCACTCGGAGAGCATTTAGCCGCGACGCTCTCTGTTCGGTCTGGCACTCGGAGAGCATTTAGCCGTGACGCTCTCTGTTCGGTCTGGCACTCGGAGAGCATTTAGCCGCGACGCTCTCTGTTCGGTCTGCCACTTTGTGAGAGGACAAGACGCATCGATGATTAGTCCCCCGATTCGGCCAATTGAGGACTTCTCAACTTTGTATCATAGCTCCTCTCCAAGGGTCTGCGTCCTCGCTGATTCAGGTTTCCCAGGATCAGCTGTCCAGGTAACGTCGAGGGCGGGATGCTGTACTTTGTGAGCGGCGTAGGGGCGGTGGTTTGTCTCGTGCCATTGGTCCAGTCAGTGGGGCATGTCTCGGCTGTGGAGGATCAAAGATGGCTTCATAGTCTGGTTCCAACGTTGTCCAGTGATTGGAAATCGCTCGCGGCCGTCTAGGTTGTTCGGGTCCCGGGGTCTCATCCTCATCGTGTACGGGGACATTGTTTTACGCATGGATCGGCGGAAAGTTTCTGTTATGATGCTGATGAATGCTCCCGTGTCGAGAAGGGCTACGGCTGGCTTGTTGTCGAACTGAATCCGGATCATCTTGTTTGCTTTGTTTGGCCGGTGGGGAATAGCGGCTGTTCCGGTGGCATGTGGGGACACCATCATCCATAGTTTTCCCTGGTCAGTGTAAGATGGGCTGGGTGGTCGGCAGCACAGTTGCAGCATATGGCTTCGTTGATCGGGAGAGTCATTGTAGCGGCTACTGAAACTGCAAGGGCTGGTTGGTCGGGCCCATGGTTGCGATGAAGGTTCCCGGCAATAGCGCTGGACATGTCCGGTCCGGCTGCAGCTAAGCAGATGGGCTGATCATCGTGCGTACGCCACTCGTTGGTCTGTCGTCGCGGTGAAGTTGTTCGGCGCTGGGCTTGTTGGTCGCTCTGTCCCCTGGTAACGAGGGTTGTGAGGTTTTGGACAAGGGCGGTTAATGCGTTTATCCGTTTCTGCAGTTAATCGGTGTTGCTCGCCATTGGGGGTAGTTGTGGGGCGATAGTGGCTATGGTTGGCCGGTGGTCTGGGAAAGGGTTTGTTGTGATGTGGCGGGCTCGCTGTTGGTGCATTCGTCTGCATTCTGTGATCATCTCGCTGACGGAGGATACTCGCAGGGCCAATAATGTGGTGTGTATGTCCGGGATGACTCCTTTCAAGAGGTGATGGAGGCGTTGTTCGTCCGACCTGTGGGGGTCTACCTTGCGGCAGAGGTGAATAATGTCTTGGATATACACCTCGCAGGACTCTTGGGGTAGCTATACCCGGGTGGAGAGTGTTCGTTTGGCTTCTGTGGTGATGTGGTGGGGTGCCACGAATGTTTCTTTGAATTTGGAGATGAAGGAGTCCCAGATGAGGATGGTGACTTCTTCATTATCAAACCAGGGGTGCGCGGTGTTCGAGAGGGCGAAGGGTAGATAAGCCAATTTGTGATCGTCCATCCATCCGTTAAATCGGCCTACTCGTTCGAATTCTCGGAGCCAGGCGAGAGGGTCAGTTGTTGTGCCGGAGAATGGTGTTGGTTCTCGGTAAGGCGAGGGAGGTTCTAGGGGTCTGCGGTTGGGTAGCGTCAAAGGGTTGCGTCTGTTCATCTAGAGCGGCGGAGTTATCAGTATGGTGTGTCCGTGGTCCGAAGGGTTTCAGCACCAATGATGTGTAGTCGAAATGACAGAGACTAACGCTGTGGTTTAGTCTAAAGCACACACACAGTTTATTTACAATTATGTACAGGTTTACATACAAATGGGATCGGATTTCAAGGATCTCTCTGAAGCTCCATGTTCGGTCCGCCACTTGGTGAGAAAACAAGACACGTCGCTGATTGGTCCCCTGCTTCGGCCAATCAAGAGGACTTCTCAACTTTGTATCAATAGTAATGATTGTTAATTTTTTCCTTTTTATTGTTATCCTTCATTCCACTCTTCCAGCATTTTGTCCATCCCTTCTCACTATCCCATTCACCTCATATTGAATAGAAACTTCCCTCATTGTCGGCAGCACATGACTGCATCCCTTCAATCATTTCAAATTGTTACTCTCCTTGCTTCCCATGTAAAAACCAGTGTTTAACATTTTACTGCCTTATGATGCCTGCAACTGCAGACAAAGCTAGTAGCATTCCTTGTAATTTTAATTTTAAACTGTAACATTTGCTGAACTTGTGTGAAATATTTTCCTGATTTTAATATTTTTGATTTACAATAACTCTTTAATTCTTTCATTTTATTTAAACGTGTTCATTATTACTATTCTCATATTTTCAACAAACTGGAGATCTTGGGATGGCTCCCCTAAGATCAATTGATTGATGACCTCTTGCTACTTTAGTAGGTTTCACCATATAGTCAAGGGGATGTAGGATTAGCTTAATCTTATCTTTTCTGTTCACGTAGTTTTTATGACTCCTTGAAAGTTTTTTCGGCATCACGACGTCTTATCATTGGTATCTGTACTAGTGAGGAGCAAGAACTTCAAAGTTTTCTTCTTTTTTTTTTTTTCTTATGGATCAAACAGATTTTCCAGCAATGGGAAGCAATTTCTACATCGACCAGCCACTTACTACAATGCACTCCTTAACTGATAAACGTTTGTAAACCTTGTCTCCCTTTTTAATCTCCATAGCCTTACTTGGAGATTGATGACATCAATCATTAAATCTACTAAGAAGCTCAGATCTGGTGATATCTTGCTCAAGTTACCATCTTCAGAAGCAGCTGAGTATATTCTAAAGATGACAACACTGGCTAATATCAACATGTCTACAACAAAGCACAGGACCTTGAATTCTTTAAGAGGTGTCATAGAGCAAGATCCAAATGGTATAAGTGAAGGTAAACTGTCTGAGGGTTTCAAATCTCAGGATTTGACTGCAGTGAAATGCATAAACATTCGCTGTGATAATAGACATTCCAACTTGTACAATAACAGTGACTTTTGACTCCTCAACTTTATCATAATCCATGAAAGTTGGATATCTCAACAGTAATGCTAGACCATCCATCAAGGTGTTTTAAATGTCATTGATATGGCCACGGATCAGCAGCATGTAGAGACAATGCTATCTGTCCCAAGTGTGAAGAACTTTCCAAATTATAGATCCCAATTACATATTGCCTTACAACAAACAGATTGTCTCTAGCAGTGGCATTTTTAGACTGACTAGAGTCTTGGTAAGGTGAGTGAGTGCCCTCACACAACTATAAATTCCAGCACCTTCCATAGAAGCTTCACTACAATCCAGATACCAAATGATTCACATGTATGATCAGCTGGCTTCTTGCAGTCTCACGATGCTGTCTTTCTCGAAGTTCTGCAGTGGCTTATAGGATCTTTGAGCATGGCATTACTGATGGTAAACTGAAGTGAATGCAACAGTTCCACAAAGCAGAATGTGTCTATTAAGATTCTGATGGCTCTTATTTGGACCATAAGATTGGCACTTCCATTGAGCCAAGGGGGGGTGACTGACATTTTTTGACAACCAAACATTGATTTTTGCATGTTGATGTATTACGTTTTCTGCCACTCAACTAACCTACAGAGTGAAGTCTAACTTTCCTGTGCATTAGAGCATAAGTTTCTTTGTCTGATATTTGATAAACTAAATTTTTCAAAGTCGCCTGTAGAAACTTAGAAAGTACAAGGTGGTTATAATTAAAGTTGGCCTATTGAAAGCATCCTGCAGTTGCAACTAATAGTCAGCGAGACACCAAAAGTTGTACACATACTATCAAAAGGATGCGCTCAACAATTCTGGAAAAAAAAAAAAAAGTTACAAAATTGTCCACTAGAGAGCACTTTTTGCTACAACAATAAAAATAATTGTAGAAAAATATTAAGCATGCAATGCTATAACAACAGAGTATGGTTTTAATTGTAACGTTTCATTTTTTTTTTTATTGTAAAAGTGTCCAAATGTCATCACAATTGCATGGGGTTAATGTTTATGCAAAGAGAAAACAATCTGATTTGCTTAGACACCAGGAACGCAGCTGACATCGGGCTATAAATAATCAGTGTGAACTGAGAACGTGTTATTAGCAACAGCAGCGATGATGATGACTTTACAAGAATGTGTGTTGATGGTAAAGTTTTATTACAAAAGTCATGGTAATGCTCTGGCTGCGATTCTTGAATTTCATTGGACTAAAAAAGTATGCCATGAACCAATGTCACCACAAGGTGTGAAAAAATGATGAAAAAATTTGAAGAAACCAGATCTTTAAGTGTGCAATGTGGCAGAGGACGAAAGTGCATCAGTAATCACGTAATTGAAGACATTGACACATCAATCGTTCAGCAGTCATTGGAGAATGCTACAGGTTCAGTTAGTGCCAGAGCCGCATCACGACAATTAGATCTATCCTGGAGCACAGTTAGAAAGATCCTGAGAAACTTAAACTAATTTTTTTCCATACAAGATCAGTCGCAGACAAGAACTGCTTCCAGGCAACAAGGAGAAATGACTTTTCTGGTGAGGATGGGAGTTGATACATCGTGGCCATGGGACATGCTGTGGAGCGACAAAGCACACAATTATTTGAATGGCACTGTGAACATACAAAATTGCCATGTATGGGCTAAGGAAAATCCACATGCTTTCCAGGAAATTCACCAAAGCTTACAGTTTGGTGTGGGTTCACATACAACTTTATCGTGGGTCCTTATTTTTTTTGAAGAAATTACTGAGAATGGTCCTCATACATGTTCCGTGACTGCAGCTAGATATCATGATATGCTCCAGAACTTCGTGATACCCCAGCTGTAGGAAAGACTTGACTTGACCTCTTTTATGCAAGATGGTGCACCTCCTCATATTGGAAGGTTCGTGCAAACTTTGTTGCGTCAACACTTGACCAATGATAGACTAATTAGTCGCATGTTCCTACTGCCTGGCCACCACATTCTCCTGTCCTAACACCATGCGATTTTTGGTTGTGGGGATACCTAAAGGATGTGGTGTATCGTGGAGGAATTGCAACATTAGCAGGAGTAAAAGACAGTATCATGCTACATGTGTGAACTATCACGGGCGATCACCTACGATCAGCAGTTGAGGATACAGTTCATCATCTGCAAATGACACAATTTGTCAGGGGGAACATATTGAGCAATATCACATGACTCGTTCAAATGTCCGATACTGTTTGTGTGACATAAATGTGTTTTTGAACATTCTGTTTTTGTTTTCTGTTCATACAGCTGTGAAAGTGCCCTCTAGCGGACGATTTTGTAACTTCTTCTTTTTTTTTTTTTCTTTTTTTGTAGAATTGTTAAGCGCATCCTTTGAATAGTATGTGTACAACTTTTGGGGTGTCTCCGACTATTGGTTGCAGCTGCAGGATGCTCTAAATAGGCCAACTTTAATTATAACCACCTTGTACTTTTGGCTATCACAGCATTGTGCAACCAGTACACTATTAACGGTTTAAATAATTTAAATTATATAATGATCCTCGGGGGGGGGAGGACTTAAGTCTCAAATGATCAATTTTTTTAACAAAGACTACCGATATACATATAATTGCCATAAAATCGGAGCCCCTACAAACTGTCTTCTCTCCAAAAAAAAAAAAAAATCTTGAAAATGATATTTTTTGCTTTTAAATATTTGGATGTTTGGTCTTTTACCATAACTTATCACATAAGTTACTTAGAAATAAGCTTAAACTGAATTCAGAATCTTTTAACTCTTTCTATATTATAGTGAAATTGGCAATAGTTAGAAATAAGGTGAAAATTTTATTAAAAATAAACTAAATAAATAAATTCGAATTCTATTTTACATGTAATAGTAAGGTTAATTGCTATTTAGTATATGTACATGTTGTAATATAACATTAAAAGGTATTAGTAAATAGTAAACCGATATCATGTGGGTCTGGTTAAGAGATTTATACTAAGCAAAAAAAGGTGTGGTTGTAAACAAAACAAAATTACAGTAAACAGTTTGAAATAATTCGCTCACAATTATTTATTCTGCTAGTTATTTACAATAAGTTAACTTTGATTGGCTTACCACTATCTCATTTTTTGTTTAGCAGCATTGTAAATTCTTCACATAATATGTTGTGTGAGG
Source organism: Thereuonema tuberculata (assembly GCA_023159025.1). Taxonomy (NCBI): domain Eukaryota; kingdom Metazoa; phylum Arthropoda; class Chilopoda; order Scutigeromorpha; family Scutigeridae; genus Thereuonema; species Thereuonema tuberculata. Next base: position 114,966,367 of record JAFIDM010009631.1, read on the forward strand.
ACCCATTGCTGTTGTGAGTCAGACTGACCTTTCTGAACACAATTGATATGGGAACCTATCTCTGTTCATATACATCTGGTTCTTGGTCTGGGTGGTAGAACTTAACATAAGCATCCTTGCTTGCTAAGCTTATGTCCTCAATGACTCCTAGCCACAACTGTTCGTCATAAATACAGGCACAACACATAATGGTTGTGCTGTTCATAAGATTCAGCAGCACAGCTTTGGTTACAATGAGATCCTTGTAATCTTTTAACTTGGATGTGGGAAACATCTTGTCATGCTCTCTGACGGGAACAAAATGGAACTATAATTGGATCTTATATGTTAAAAACTACAGTCGGACCTCTATTTAACGAAGTCGCTAAATCCCGAAAAAAAGTTCGTTATATGGAAAATTCGTTAAATAGAGATTCTCCTTTTAAAATTACTTCAAACTACATAAAACAGATTTAAAATACATAAACAATAAATATTATTAAAAAAAGTCATAATTTTAATGACATGAAGCATACATTACCACATGCATACTTAAATTTTACTAATAAAGTCTGTTAATTTTGTCTTGAGTGTTTTTGTTTTTTTTGTTTTTTATGAAAAAGTGTTTTTGCTCATAGTACGTCTCGCATCTTTGCAGTGCACCAAAAACCTCTTCAGGCGTATTTTCTTCAAATTGTAATCCGCATCGGATTGTTTCAAATGATTTTAGCATTTCATCCTACGAAGGTTTTTTGATTTCTTCATCATGATCATTTCCATTTTCATCATCTTCATCGCAATCCATAGCTGTATTGTTTTTATTTTTCACACTGTCCAAAATATCCGATTCAGTTAGTGTTTCTGAACTTCAAAATCAAGTGAAAGATAATCATCAATCAGCACATCATCGTTAATTTCTTCTTTTTCCCTCAGCTGTATCCTCGAAAAAGTTCGTTAAATAGAAAATGCATTTCGCTATTTGGAGGTTATTTTACAAAGAAATTAGCAAAATGTTCTTGGTTCCAAAGAAAAGTTCGCAAAATAGAGAAATTTGCAAAATAGATGTTCGTTAAATAGAGGTCCTACTGTATATCTTTTCCTTTTAAATAGATAGAAAATTTTTTGATGTATATGTTTGCTTTGATTTCATTTTCATGGTTAAGTTATCAAAGCTTGAAGGAATAAAGTTATGTCCAGTTATAGCTGCTAGATAAATGGTTTTGCTATATCAAATAATATTAAACATTTGCAACTGATTATAGTTAATCAGGAATTAATACTGGAAGTAATAATAGCCTCATGTATATAATATGCAATTTTAGTTTACTTACTAGCTTACTCTTTTTGTATTAATGCAAATTGTATTTATGCATTTGATTTTATGAACCCAAGTAATTCCAAGAATATGATTATTTAACTTACTGGTACTTTATTTTTACTTCTCTCGCTCTCTTGTTGAAGTGAATACACAAGAATAACAAGTGATAATTTGATATTTGAGTAAGTTTTCTAAAAATGAGTTGGACTGCTTCATAAGCAATTGAATCCATTTTTAGTTTAATTAAATTATTGTTAAATTCGACTGGTAAAAATATTTTTTTCATTGAAAGTGCAGTGGTGCCTCAAAAGAAAAAAATGAACAAAAAAAACAACTCGCTAATGAAAAAGTAATGAGAAAATTCATATGCCAGCCATTTGCCAGCCTCAGTGAATTTTTTTAAAACATAAAAATTCAAGCTGGGCATTGAATTATTAACAAACAACAATGGGCTCCTGGCTGATGAAGGCCAAAGAGTGTGAAACAGCTGTTCCAGGATGTCACTTGGTAAACAATTTGATCTGACCCATTGTTGTTTATTCATTTTTTTTTCTTTTCTCTCTTTTTAGCAAAATAAACATGTAAATCGTAGGTAAAAACTATCAATTTTCCTCAATCCTCAAATTTTGTGATCTATATTAACTTCAGTGTTACAGTTGGTGACAGTGTCTGTTAGGAGTTTATCAAGAATAAAGATGTATACCGTGGATTCTGTCTTTGTGTGTACTATGGTGTGAAAAATTTTGGTATACTATTGTCAAGCAGATTTTACAACCTAGTAAAGAAAATTAGCTTTATATTCTAAAATGTTTTTTTGTCTTAAAATAGATACATCTGGGAAAATTTTAGACAATTTCATTCTTGATTTTGTTTCGCCATTATCAAGACCATCTCTTCCAGCTCTGGTTGCAATGAACACTGTTGGTTTTGGTCATCCTTTATTTTTGATTCATCCGATTACAGGTAACTTTCCATTAATGAATAAATTGGGATATTTTTACAGTATTTGTTAGCATCTTTGATCTTATTTGAAGTGAATATTTTCCTTTTGTATTATCTAAAGAATGTTTTATCTGTTACTAGTATATTTAAAAAATTGAGTTTCATTCAAATATTATAATGGTTTCAAACTTTATTACGTCTAAAGACTAAATTGAGATTTTGCAAGCTGGTTACAGAATGCAAAGTGAAAATGGAAAAACTTGATGCACACTACATTTCTCACATGGAATGGAATATCATGTTAGTTATGTGGTATGAGTCATACAATCTGCTTAAAGAATAAAATGGAGTTATTTGATAATATCTGAAGCAATAATTCAATGAAAATGATGCCAATTTGGAAAGGTTATATTTTTGCTCTTTCCGAAATTTTGTGCTCTTTCTGTGTGACCTAGTCAATCATTCAAAAAACATTGCGTGGTGCATATATTGAATATCAGCAGAGGGACAATATCAGAAATAAGAACAAAAATCTTCCACTAGATGAGAAAGATTCACATCTGAATTACATCTAAAGATGACCACAACTTGTTTTTTCATAGGGTGGCTTGCCTTAACAGACAACCCACCAATACAAAAACAAATGATGATGAATGGACCATACTTGTCAACCTTAAATTTATGAAATGTCTTAAAGCCTATGACATAAACTAATGCCATAACACAATAAGAATTTCCCTAAATGCTGTAAGTTCTATGACAGTAATAAGCTAGCAACTGACAAATGGCATTGGATAGTCATCGTAGATAAAACATGGATCTATCTCAGCCTTTGCAACAGACATGTATCATTTTATATAGGTCTAAAGCACAAAAAAAATCAAACTCTTTGTCCAGCAAATGTTTCATGGTGGCACTTGGATACTGCTCATGTGGGCCCCTGCACATCATTAGAGCCAAGGTAAATTGAAGTTTTTCTAGGGAGAATGTCATGACATCATTTTCCGATGGCAGCATATTGTAGTTATATGGTGATGATGCTGTAAAGATGACAAACCAAATTGATAAGGTGCTAAGCTACATCTCGTAATCATCACTGTAGTTTCATGAGAAGAACAGTTTAGAGACTGGAATTTATCCCTTTTCGTGATATTCATGTCAAGTTCTATACATTCCTATGGGCTTACATGGGTTTGGCTTACTTAAATCTGTCATTTCTTAACACCAAGCTAGTATAGTTATGGGACAAGATTCTGGCTCCTATAGTCAAATTTAACGTGCCGGAAGGACATATAACAAAAAAAAAAAAAAAAAAAAGCATAAAACCGCA
>JAFIDM010009631.1:114984935-114997855 GCA_023159025.1 Thereuonema tuberculata
ATTTTAAATAAAGGTACATATTTTTTATTTTCAATAAAAATCAAATCATTTAATTTAAATTTTAATAAAAGCATATATTTAGAAAGAAACATGTAACATAACACAATATTGACAATCAAGTAGTACAAAACAGTAGATTCTACTTTTTATGTTAAATAAAAGTCAAATCATTTTAAATTATAATCAACACATACATATATACATATTTAGAAAGAAACATGTAACATAACATAAAATTGATATTCAAGCAGTACAAAACAGTAAAAATTAATTAAGAAATATCTGTACCTAGCCACAAATTGTTAACCATATAATTTTTTACATTTTTAAATGCTATTAAAAATGTATATTATTGCACTATCAATCAAAATGACATTATTTTGAAAATAAAACGGGGTAACATCACTTACGCTAAAATCACAAAAAAACTTTTTTTTTTCCTCACTTTCAGTTCTGCAAACTTTTTTATTACATCTTTTAAATTTACTTGATTAGCAATTTCGTACTCAATTGCCAAAATGGCCAAACCATTCAGACAATTTTGTGTAGTAGTCGAACGTAAAAAGTTCTTAATTAATTTTAATTTAGAGAAACTCCTTTTGCCACTTGCTACAGTTATTGGTATAGTTAGCAATAAAGCAATAGTAAGGTTTGGGGCAAAATTTAACTTTGTAATTAAGCTCAGTACATTGCTTAGGCTTTCTTTTTTGCACAAATGCGCAGATACTTCTGAAATTTCCTTGCTAATTCTACCCCATTTATGTTAGCAGAATCACCATCAGTTAAAATACATTCTAAATTCTTAGTGTTTTAGTAGCATTTCTTTGGACATGGTATTTAAATCGTATATATTACATACGAATTGAAAATAGATACTATGATTACTAAGTTGTTCAAATCTAGCATCTAGTGCATTTAGTGCTTGATCGATTGTAAAATAAAAATCTATTTTATATTTTTCTTTTGGATCTTCGATCGGTTCATCTCATGCTTCATATGAGAAGTTCCTTTTTATTCTTCTTACGATTTATCATGTTATTGTTGATCCAAAATTAGCCTCCATGTCAATTTTGATAGTAAGTTCTTTTGCATCAATAATAGTTTCATCGAAGGACAAATCCAATCGAAGATTCTTGAAAAATATTTTGCAGTTTTGTAAAAGATAAAGTGCAGAGGCTAGATCAAAATCTTTTGTTTGCATCAACTTGCTTATTGGATTAATGCAATTTAGTATTTTATGCCAAATAACTAATGAACACAAAAATTAAATTTATATAATTTAATAAACCCAAGGCCTTGTCTCTTATTAAATTATCAATTTCTTGGTTTTCATAAATAGCAAGACTTCATATACATCTCCCAAATGGAATCTCAAAGGCTTTAAGACCTCTATCCTAGTCTCCCATCTAGTGTCACTCAATGGTTTCAAAGTTAAACCTTGAACATGTTTTAAAAGTATTGCCCATAGAAAAGTAGATGCCGAAAAAAATAAATGTATTTTTTGGACCATGTTGAAGAAATTAGAGGCTTTTGCCATATCATTAACAACAAGATTGAGAGAGTGGCTACTACGCGGAACATAGAATTATATTGTTTAATTCGAGATTGCACTCCTGCTTTTTGGCCCCTCATATTGGACCCGTTGTCGTATCCCTGCCCTCTTAATATCCTGCAAATTTAAACCCAATTCATTAAGTTCTCCAATTGTAATATCAGTCATTTGTTTTCCTGTGGATCTTTCGACTGGTAAGAAGCCTAAAAAGCTTTCGTTAATTTTAATTTCAACATCAGCGTCAAATTTATTGTTTGTAACATATCTGATTACAAGTGTCATTTGCTCTACCTTACTAATGTCAGGAGTACAGTCTAAAATTATGGAAAAATATTTGGATTTTTTTATTTCATCAATAATATAAGACTTTTATTTAAAAATGCCTTCATTGTTTCGATTCGATAATCAATTTACAATAAACTAGTATCTATCAAACTAAACAACAGTTTAATTATAGATGTACTTACCTTAAAAAATTAAGAAATCGCACTGAAGTAAATTTTATGAACTTCCACTTATCATTACCAATGTATTAGCAAGAATAATGCTATTGTGTAATGAAACCGCTCTTTTATAATTAGAGGTAATAAGCAAGAGGTAATCTATGCATGTTTGAACACAAGTTGAAGCAGCGCACTGCTCGCGTTCTATTCTGTTCAGAGAAGAATATGAATTGCATGTTCAAACAAGTTCAAGCAGTGTCCTTTGTTCTGCGTTAATTTATTAATAAAATAAATTATTAGTTTATAAAATGTTACGAAACGGAAAAACGGTAATTTAATTAAACACACCGCTCTTTTATGATTGTTTTCTTTAGAATCAAAGAATTGTAAAAATTTTAGCGAACGAAAAAATCGATATGTGAAATTTTCTATTAATTGGGTATTAACACATCAATATTTTTCTCACACTTAAAGCCAAAATGCCACCCCCAAATTTTGGCACCCTGAACAAATGTCCGGGTTGCCTGCCTCTAGAGCGGGCGCTGCAGTTATGTCATGCAATATTTGGCATAACTTTGGAGAGTGCTGATAGTGTTTCTTGTTTGTTTTTTTCACAGAACGGTATAGCAATAAAATGGATTAATTTTGGAAGTTCCCGACAAACCATTTTAGTTGTATTCATGTGCTACAAATTCCTTCTTTCATGAAGATGTGTGATACCTGCTCTGAACTAGACATACTGTCTGATAAACTTTACTTTAAATTGGTGCAAGCCCCTTATTCTCTAGAATTCAATGAAAGTTACATCCTTTCACCATGGCCTGTGCTTGCATCAAATCATTGCTACTGTTATTTAGTTTATTAGCTTCCTTGTCAGCTTTTCATACTAAATGGGCCTGTTCCTAAAAATTAGTAATTCCAGTTGGCATGTCCAGTATTAGACTTTTTTTGAATTCTGTGAACTTTATTGGAAAATCTGAGCTTCTAAGAATGATAAATAAGGTAATTTAATGTGCAATGGAGAAACATAAATAAGATGAAAAGAATGCACATCTTTATCAATCACAAAGACTGATTTTTAGTTTACCCTACTTTTCCATCTTGGCTGTTGAATATTCCTAAACAAAAGACAGTTATGCATTTAATGGATAGAGACCATAAATCATCACAAAATCTACATTGAAGGGCAAATTAAGTTACAAATGCATAACATAAGATTTCTAAAAAATTTCAAAATTAATTTTAATTGAACCTTCACGAACTTGTACATTAATGTATGATGCAAGCATATATACATAAGTGAAGAGATTTCAATTTATCTTTCAAAAAATTTAGGGAGTTATATTTCAGAATTACCAAAATGATCAAACTAATTAACTAGGAAAATCCATGATAAGTAATTTTAATGAGGTGTATGATCACCACATACAGCAATGCAGGTCTCAAAGCCTTTTCATAATGGCGACAAGGTTGTCAACAGTTCTGAGGGTCAAAAAGGTCCTTGCAAAAAGGCAGTCTTAAGCTTAACAAGGCTTCTAGGAGGAGGAGGAAGAAGAGAAATCCATCTTCCAAGAGCAATAGATTGTTATTAGATAAATTTTGCTATTTTAAAAAGCTGAACCACCTTTGAAATCCATTGAATGTAGTCGTGCCACTTGTGCTTCTCATCTTTTGTGATCCTAAACTAATCGAACCAATGTTGAAATATGTTACATTTCTATCATCTGAGACTATTCTTACACTTCTCTACCTACATAAACTTTGCTTATCTTTAAATTAACACTTGCATTCAATGGATTCTGAAATTTAACTAAGAAACTTTTTTTTTTTTTTTTTTTTTTTTTTTTTTTATATATACCTGTTCTACAATAACAAATAAGACATGTTATTAGTAATTTAGATGTTTAGTTTTTCCTAGTGAAATATAGCTTTTACATAGTTGCAGTCCCATTAAACAAAAAAAAAATATTTATTTCTTTAAAACATGTTGTCACAGTGCAATTGTGCTTTTTCAGTTAAATAGATGGTTGTGGAGTCTCTTTTTTTTAATTATTTTCCCTTTAATTAAAGCTTATCAGAGTTGGGAATTTGTATATCTTAAATTTTCTTTTAACTCTACTTTGAAAATTTATTTTTTTAGTCATAGAGTTGAATGTTCCGCAAACAGTTAGCTGTCTCGTCCAAAACCTCAACTATGTCTCACAATTTTTTAGTTGTTTCGATTTTAATACTGCCTTTTATTACCTTTGTAAAATATAAATTCAAGACAATTATTACTAGTTCACCAGTGTTCGCTTCTATCTTTCTTTTAGAGTGTGGGTGGTATATGATTCTGTAATATGACTGGTTTCGTGTGCCATCACTTCACTTAAATTAGCAAAGTACTTTTGCACCTGTGTCAATTTATGCCATTACAAATTTTGAACTTAAATATTTATCCTTATTTCCATTCATAATTAATCTTGATATTTACAGTTCCAGTCTTTCGCAAAGAACCATACAGTCATCAGGAAAGGAAATGTCAACATCTGAATCTAGTTTATATTCTGTCAACCAGAATATAACAAGAATGAAGCGTTTGAAGAAGGCCAATGTATTTTTTGAAAATATTAAAATGGCAGATGATTGGATAATTCCAGATGTAAAATTCAAAGGTTAATAATTTCCTTTTTAAAATGTGCTATCTGATATAACATTAATGTTTAATTATGCATGATATACTACATTTATGAACTATATAATTAATTTTACACTTGGGAAATATATGTAATGTAAAAATTGATCCATATTTATGGAAACTTATCAAAAGACTTTTCTTCTCAAAATTAAATGTAAAATTGGTTCTTAATGCAGTACAAAATTGATAGGTTTATCTGCTTAAATAAACCTAATTAAGAAAATGATTTTTTTTTTTTTTTTAAATTAAACTGATTTTATTTTTTTAAGAGGTTTACTTGAGCTTCAAAGTTAAAATTTAATCAAAACCAAAGTTGAAGTATATTTAATAATTTTATAATGAATTATAAGATATTTTTATGTAAATATGTTTAAATAATTTCTATTAAGTATATTAGAAGTTGTAAAAATGCCCAGAAACATTTCATCTATTACTTTAAAAAAAATAAAGAGCTTGAACCCAGTGTTCGTTATCTCTTTTGGAATCTCAAATAGTGTATGTGTGTGTGTGTATATAAATATGTATGCTTTTTTCTTCTTCCTGAATCCCATTCCTGTTCAAGAGTCTAACAGTAGAATTACATAGTCTTCTCAACTTCGTAACCACTGATGCTTTTGAGTAAATTTCTTGATGCAGGTTCCTATAGGTGGTGAGAGAATCTACAGAGTTCCTTTTTCCATAGAATAGCCTCCATCGATCCTAAATGCTCGCCCATGTGTTTGCCGTGCAGGGATAGTGTCCTTGGAAAGGGGGGGGGGGGGGCCTGACATGCCGCTTTGGTCACTGCTTCTGGCCATTGGGAGGTCTCAGGGTAGCCACTGTCAGATCAATCAGCTAGTCACTTCTTGCTACTTCAGTACAGGTATGTGCTGCTTGATATCTGAGTTGTGTTCTGTCCAAGAGGACATTAAGTGAATTCGACGATATGTAAACAAACCTACACACTGTATTTATACTGCATTGTGTAAATAGCCATAATACTGTATTGTATTCTAATTAATACAGTACTGTACTTAAATACACTAACACAGAACAGACAATAAAACAATACAGTATTGAACAATACAGTACAGGTCAGAAGGATCTTGAGGTAATGGAACTTCCCCTGTAGTAAACGCGGGGGTTTGTGGCATTATCACTACAAAAGCCAAAGTGTTAAATCAGTTTGCATTTAAGAATATGGTATGTAATCTGTACTTGCCACAAAAGGAACTGCAATTTTCAAACTTCAATTGTGCAAAGTTATTCAATGTTGAGTGAATTTGGAGGCTGTTCTTGTAAATGTAAAGAGAGTTTGGATGAAGTTGAAGTATTACGGTAAACTTTTATGTGAAACTTTTATTTGAAACACTAATGATTACACAATTATACTACTGTATGTACTATTTTATTTTATTTTTTTAAACTTTACATTAGCCTTCTTGAGTTATTTTGTGGGTGTGGATGTTTTCAAATTCACAGGCTGGTTTCAGTTTACTTCCAGCTTATCACTTCAAATTTTTAAGGAATGAGGCAACAGACACTTTGTATCCCTTTTTTGTTTTTAACCACAGAATGAAGGTTTCCTATAAGATTTATTTAGCTACTATTAAGGATGGAATTCTCCAAGGCTAAGTTTTTTATCTCTGCTCTAAACTTCGTTTTTTTTTTTTTAATGAAAAGTTTATAATACCTTAACCTCAGTTTTCCCTTGTTCATTAGCTTGTAAGAGCTTCAATCATAATTATATCCTTAGGTTCTTAACTATTTTTTGATTTCCATCTTTCATAAACTGGTTTCTAAATCTTCTTATCGATACTCATAGTGGATTATATTTCCACCTCAATGTCCCATGCATCAAAAGATTTCATAATTTAAGAGAAGCTGTTAAGAAGAGGAAAATTTGCTTTGAAGTTGGGTTATAATAATTTATGCCAAATATCTCTAACAAATCAGATTTTGTGTCTGTCATTCAAATTCACATATCTTGTGAAAACCATTGATTCTTGCAGAACTTACAGATTCTTAGTTTCTCTAGTCATAGGTATTCTATAAATCCCTCAATTCTTTGAGGCATACAAGATCCTCTGATCTTTCCCTCATACTCTTCTTATGTATTTTTCTTTTTCACTTTTTTTTTCAGAATTTCATCCTATTATGAGAACAGTTTATCATTCTGCTCATTTTCCCATATATGTTCATCCCATACTGTCGTTAGTGTTGTTACATTAATTACCATCAGGAAATTTATGTTCAGTAATTATCTGGATTTATGTACAAGGATTTTCCTATCATTATTTTTATCATTAAAATATTTCTTACTTGGATTTGGTATATGTACGGAGGGTTGATTCACGTTTATTTGGTAGATTTTGATCACGTCATAAACTTAGCAGAACCCTTTTCTCCACCACCGATTGTGTTCATTGGGGTTCCCCTGAATTCTGGCAATGGCTCTGAATCACATTTTCCATTGAAGAAGGCTGCATTGGAGGTAGACAAAGGGGATCCTGTTTCACTCCTCTTTGCAAGCTTTCCAAAGCCCTTCTACTACTGCTTTCAGTCGTGTTCCCAGAGCCTGTTTAAGTAATCCGAGCCTGCAGATGTCCATTGGAGATGCATTTGGGGATTTTACAGGAATCATAGTGTAGGGGATTGCTCTTATTCCGGTTTCAGTTGCCATATTGGCCATGTACAGCTGGGTCACTCTAGCTGTATGGCTCAACACCTTGTCCTGATGAATCCACACTTTCCTTTTGTTGCTGCTGTACAATGCGGGAATATCGTCACGATACAAGGGTTCCAGGACTTCCTCTCGGTAAAAGGTAGCATTCATCTTGAACTTTGCAGATACCATCCTCAGCGGCAACTGTGATCCTCAACAATCACAAATCCTCTCGAAATGTTTTCTTTGCATTTGTGGTACCACTCAGATAATCCTTTGGCATCAAAAGGGCGATAAAATATTGCACTTGGCTTCTTGGTATCACTAAGGTAGATTTATGCCTCGTCCAAAGTAGTGACATACTTCCATTTTGCTCCTGATAAGTGGTGCTCGTAAAGCTTTTGGCTGTTGGTCTTCCTTTCAGCAACGTCTTGAGGAAGTAGGCAATGAACGCGAGCTTTATGATGCTTTTTAAATTGCAGATAACGCCTAATTATCTGTGCAACCGTTGGCTGAGAAACTCCTACAGCCTGCACAACTGCCCTTTGAATGCTAGGGTTCTCGCCAACAATTATAGCCTTCATTTTCTTAACAACATTAGGAGTTGCTGCTGGTTGTGGGTGTTGTTTTGGGGTCTGTGGCTTACCCCGCTCTTGGCTGATGGGCTTCATACGACTTTGTTATTAACCAGTTGACAGTGGACTTGCAAAGATGAAAATTTCGGCGTTTGCACAGGTCGACAATTTTGATGATTGATAATGATTGATTCTTGATACGTGCATCCAGCTTCAGGTAATACCGACTGCACGGTGTCTCTCATAAACATGGCTGGCTAGTCTGCAATAGGTAGGTTCAATAAGTATTCGTCTGAGAGTGCAATCAGGTTGGAGTCTCCTCTTCAATTCATCTCTGGCATCTGACTTGTTGGAACAGTATAGAAGGATATGTTGTAGGGTCTCTTCCTCAGCTTGGCAAGCAAGACACAGTGGCGACTCAGCGAGTTGAAAGTGGAAAAGGAAGGACTGGGTAACAATGTGTCCTATTCTGGCTCGTGATGCGAATGATGAGACAGATCTGGGTAGGTTTTTGTAGATATCTGTGTTGTTAGGTTCTTGGAGGAGACTGTGAAGATGGCGGCCTGTTTGTTCATCATTCCACCTTTCCACCCACCTGTGTCTTAGAATTTTGCGAGACAATTTTAGAATAGGCATATTTAGCATCAGAAAGGGCAATTATGAACCCCTCCCACAAATTTGGGATTTTTTATGGCATATTTAGAATGCAACACAATTCCAGCTACCAGAAAATCAACTACAGGCTTATGACCTCTGATTCGAATGAAACAATGCTGCATCACATGCACGAGTGAGATAGTGCATGCCCTTGAAATCGACCGAATAAACGTGAATCAATCCTTCGAAATAGTGCTTAATTATGTCTGTAAAGTGCTCTGGGCACTCTGAAACTGTTTGATTTGTCATTTCTTTTTTATTGAGGAGGTGCATTTTTCATTTTATACTTCAGGTAATTCTGGTATTTGTCTTGTTTTCCAGCAGTTCAATAATTTTTATTAAAATAATACAAGACACTTCAATGAAAGATACCATGGATATTTCTAAATGCCTCGAATTTACTGGTAGTAAATGTGCTCATAAAGAGCAATTGTAAACAAATATTGTAAGTTACTAAAAAATCCATACTGAACTTCAATATAAATTCAGTTTTTTATAAGAAACTGAGAATTTGAGGCAGCAGTTAAGATTGTTGCTCTTGTTGTACAGGTTTTCCACCAACTTGACAAATTAATTTCCTGTATTTTTTTTAGAATTCCAGTCCTGAATTTTTACTTCAAAAATACAAATTAGAAATGGTAATTTTCATTAGTTCTGATTTTATGATCTGTGCCATCATTCCTTCAATTTTTTTTTCTCATTGGGTACAGCTATAAATGATAACCATGGTTGTGGTTACTACCATTCTGGTTATGGTTGTCACGTGACTGGTTACGCTGAAGTAGGAGCCTGGTTATTCCCCAACCCTTCGTTTTGTAGTCTGCAGTTACAAGATGGCCGACGTTAAGAGAATCTGTTATTAGAAATTAAATCAAGTTCACCAGCCATCTTTAACTACAACAAAGAAGTAAAAATTAAATGACTGACTTTTTAAGCAACTTAGCCAAGTTAAAAAAAATTAGTTTCAATGGCAGTATGATTGCTTCATTAATGACAAAAAAGTAAAAATAAAATAACTATACTTTCATGCAACACAGCCAAAGAAAAGAAAAAAAAATAGAAAATTAATGGTTGTAATTTTTTTTTTTAGTTTGCTTTGTTTATGTATTTGAAACAAAGAAGTGAAATAAAATATTTTTTTTAATTTAATCATCGAATAAGCAACTCTGTAATGTAAAATGCGTCCATTGTGTCATCTGCTTGGAATGCTGTCAGCTCCTACGAATGGCTTAACCCAGCTCTGAGCCTGCTTACAACCAGGTAACCGCAGTTACTACAACTGCACATCTGGTTAGTTTATAGATGTGGTTGCTGGTTGGCTGGAGTGACCAGTTGTCTTACAGACGACATGGTTGCAAGGAGGGTTGTAACCACAACTGCAGTTATCATTTATAGATGTACCCATTGTTTCAGTTTTATTTGTGTGTGTTTTTGTTTTCTTGAAATCCAGTAAATCAGAATAACCTAAATAGAATTTGCAAATTGAACTTCATATAACAAATAATATATACATGAACTATACTTTTCCTTATATCTTTGGAATCTACCTTAATTGGTGCTCTAATTTAATTTCTTTAAAATTTGGTCAGATATATTATCAATTATATTTCATTCTGTTATGCAAGTATAAATTGTTGCTTTGCTTTGCTTAACTTAAATTCTATTTCTTTCTTTTTCTCTCAGGTGATGTTTATTTGCTGCGTGTACAAAATCCTCCTAATCATTGTTCTACTATTCCTTATGATTATGGACTTGGGGAATTAGTAAGTGGAGAAGTTAAGATTCGCACTTACCAGTGTTCTCATGAAGATATTGCAAACCTATCGCAATTAATCAGTGATTTAATAGAAATATTAACATAATTATAGTAAGCTTTGGATCAAATTATGGAACTTAATGTAGAGATTGATTCTAATTTAATCATTTATGTCTAGTATTTAATTAAGATTTTACTTTTGGAATGTTTTCTGTGGTTTGTACATCCTGTATATAAATAAAAATAAATAAAAAACATTTTCAGTGAAGACTTCAATTTTTATACAAAAAAAAGAAGAAAAAAAAAAAAGCCCTTCTACGGGGAAGATAACTTCAGAGATACACATACACAAAAAACAGTAAATGAGTAAATAAATTAGCTTCACAGGTCTTAATTTAGTTGCCTTACCCAATAGATTTACTTTAAAAAAAATTTGATATGTTGAAGTTGATCAGTTTCACATTGTATCTGCACATAGATACAATGATGGTGATTTATGCAGTATTTTTTGTTAGTATCAAGTGTTTTGATCTACTGTCAGTTTTCAAATAGCAGACCTACCACTAGCGGACGACTTTACTCCGCAGAGGGGTGATACGCTGAGATGGGCACTTTCCTAAGAAATTCTTTTGGACATTTTCGCTTTAAAGAAAAAAAATAGAGGAGCATTTCTGCAATAATATTTATTCTTTCCTGAAAAGCGCAAATAGAACACTGCTACCAGTAAACTAACTCTGATAAAAAGTAAACAGTCCCTATTTGGATGAAATCGCAGGAGACCTGACGCAGGCGTACAAGTGTTGAAGGCTCTTGTAAACAAAACCGAACAGTATTCAGTTTCTTCTATTTTTAATTAGCTGCTTGGCTCATTTGTTGTAGTTTCTATCATTTAAAAATGTTATGATTAATGTTGATTTTATCTGTATAATTATGCCTTTCACCTCAGAGGCTGTGATTAGCACATCATTCTTTACTACTGCATTGCACTAACTTTGTAGATTTTATGACAATGGTATTTTTCTTTAATAGTTCATTACTACCATATGCTCTGTGCAGTCATTCTTTTCCATGATCTGGCTTTATTTTTTACATATAGATATGCTTCTGAGAAAAATTAGGATTGTTCACCCTATTTAACCAAATCTTTCATACATTTGTAACTTTACTTTTGGGCTTTTCAGTTTTCTCACCTTAAACAGCATTACATTTTTCCATCTTCTGATTGCTTGCAAGTTATTCAGACTGATCAGGCACTTTCACTAAATTTATCTTCCAAATCACTTGACTAGCTCTTCTCTCAGAATCTGTAGTTGTTCTAGTGGCCTCATCCAAGCCTATACGGGGTGTTTCAGAAATGGTAGACAAAGCAAAGTGATACCTGATCCAAAGATCAACTACGGGTCTTAGTTTTAGTTAGGAAATAATGCTTTGAGAATGGTCCCTTATATAAGTTGAAATGTAGTCTCATCAATTGGTTCTACAATCTCATTTATTGCCATTCTATTCTTAATTTTTATCTGGCAGTTCTGTCATGACATTTGTTATCCGGATTGCTTTTTGTAATAAACCTTCACCTTATTGACTTACACTCTTTAATGTGAACTAAGCATTCTTTGATTAGGGACCATTCCCAAAGCATTCATTTCAAAACTACAGCCTTACAACAAAATGTCACTAGAACATTTTCGATTCAAAATGACCTTTGGAATCAGAGTTTCTTCGCTTTGTCTAGCATTTCCAAAACACCCTCTCAATTGATGTTTTTAACTTTCCAGAATCGCTTATTTTTTTCTGACTTTGCTGCCTACATCATTTTTTTGTCAGGAAGTTAGCAGCCTACTAAGGCAGTTTTTTTGAATTTCTGGAATCAATGGTTCCTTTATATTTTCACTTCATATTAGATTCACCAATGTTGCATCATTTCTGTGTTTCTTTAAACTTACGCCTAATTGGTGGTTAGCAGCGGCAGTCATTAATTCCATGTTAATTTACAGAGCTCTTAATTTACTTTCATCAACGTTGGTGATTTACTCAAAAGCTGTTGCATCTTTCATAGAAGTAAATGCAACAGCCATGGACAATCATAAAGTCGACTGAAAGTTGATAAAAACAGGCTGAAACAAAATTGGTGAGGTGGCTTAAGCCTTTCTCCTCAAATTTGGATACTTTATTACTATATATATTTACACTGTTCATGTCTATTTAACAAAAGTTTTTTTTTTTTTTTTTTTTTTAAGAATTATCCATTAAAGCTTACTGATATTTCAAATATCACTTATTTGCTGCAACGACAATAAACTCAAAAATGATCATTTTTGGGTTGTTTGCCAAAAAAGAATGGGTCATTTACTGAGCTTCTAAAACTTACCAATGGCCATGTGCACCAAACTTCAATTAACTTTGAAGGCTGCATTGTGGACGTAGCTAAAATTAGTGGGGGGTACTGCTGCAGAAAAATGTCAGCCTTTGCTTAAAAATTGTGTGAAAGGAAGCAATCATGTATAAAAAGAAAATTTTTTCAGAAACTTATAAATTTCTTCTTATACATGTTTGTTTCCTTTCATACAATTTTAAAACAAAGGCTAAAATTTTTCTGCAGCACCCCCCCCCCCCCCA
>JAFIDM010009631.1:114997955-115023465 GCA_023159025.1 Thereuonema tuberculata
GCCCCCCCCCCCCCCCTAATTTTAGCTATGTCCACAATGCAGCCGTCAAAGTTAATTGAAGTTTGGTGCACATGGCCACTAGAGTGAGGTATCAGTATTACATCAGTCAATACTTAGTTTTGAAGTGCCATTTTTATTTATATACAGAGAATTTATATCTATACGAATAATTATACGCAATGCCACACACCAGTTTGTAGTTGCAGGTAACCTATTCTATGCAGCATGTTCTTTGTCTACTAGACTATGCCATGATAGAGTATCATGGAACCAATATTGGGAAGAGTACATTGCTTTGATGAATTATCCTTGAAATTAGCAAACACAGATGGGTGGTGTTGCTGTTCTGTCAACATCACCAGCTAAAATGAAAAGGAAAGCACCCCCCACAGAAGATAACTCAAAAGTAAGATGCCGCTTAAGAAAAAAAAACCCAACCCAACTCAACAAGAAATGGCAAGGAGATTGAATGTAGTACCTAGTAATCAATGTTCACATCAAACACACCTGGAAGTTCCAGAAAGCCCTTGTCCACACCTTCCCAGTGTGACAAAGCTGAACGACACACAAACTTCAAAACTCTGCTGTACCATATTATCCTCAGGCGAAAAAAAAAAAAAAAGGGAATGTGATTGGATAACAGAGTGCTAGAAATTTCCTTAAAGGGTTCATGATGGTCAGTTTCCCATTAGCAGTAACCAGTTAATATCAGAAAGATTGAAAAAAAAAAAAAAATATGCTAAAGTAAATTCTGCTAAAAAACAAAACAAAACAAAAACATTGGATGAGATCAAATTATTCACAAGTGACATCCTGGGACAGCTTTTTCACACTCGTTGGCAATCATCAGCCAGAAGTCACAGTAAATAAGGTTTCCGTACTGAGGCTAGTATGAACAATTCTCCTTGCTTTCATGATAAGACACCTATCAACAGAACATTCTGTATAAACATCCCATATTTCTATAAACCTTTTCTGTAAAGTACTATTAAGCATCTTCCACTACCCCAGAAATAAATGTTAAACACTACATTTATTTCGAGAAAAAAAAACAGCAAATTTTCGAGGAGAAAATAAAAAAACGTCTCCTGTTTTTCAAGCCTTTACAAATAATAATATTAAATCACGAGATTTTGAATTTACAATATCAGTGAATATAAACAATACAATATTAATACAATATATTATTAAGTTACGAGATTAGAACTTACAATATTATAGAACATCGTTAATAATATTAATGTAGATGAAGGTATAGTAAAATTAGGCAAAGATTTAATTGATAAAGAATATTTTAATCTCAACAATAAAGTAATAATTGAAGATCTAGAAACAATTAAATTTGGACACACACAACTCTAGGATTATTGTGAAGACGACGATTTTCTATAATATTGCAAGTTCTAATCTCGTAACTTAATAATATATTGTATTAATATTGTATTGTTTATATTCACGGATATTGTAAATTCAAAATCTCGTGATTTAATTTTAATATTATTTGTAAAGGCTTGATGAAGAGGAGACGTTTTTTTATTTTCTCCTCGAAAATTTGCTGTTTTTTCCTCGAAATAAATGTAGTGTTTAACATTTATTTCTGGGGTAGTGGAAGATGCTTAATAGAACATTCTGTATCTCTACAGAGGACACCAAAGCAGTGCAAATGCTTTGGATAGGGCTTCCAGCTGTACAGTCACATGCTTTCTACACACACATGGAACGACATACCATGATCAGTCATCCCCTTTCACAATATCCAGGTGAAGTCTCCTGCTGCCTGTCCAATATATTTGGACTGCTGAAATGAAGGTCATGACTTCATAAGGACTGTGGAAAATTAAATTAGAGGTTTGAGAATATCCCTCTGCCCATGCTACAATGCTTGCTCCTGTTGTGGAAGTTGAGATGTAGAGCAGTTTTTAAGAATAAGGGCTCACATCAAGCACAACTGTTGGCAACATCCAACTTTGTTCAGAAGCCATACCTAAATTAAAAATATTCTGAGTCAACGGTAAGAAAAAAAAATACTCATACAAGAATAAAAGGATGGAGTTGTCCTTTCTCATATTTTAAGCAAGCAAGCAAGGAATCTAATGGTACAAATAAAATGTTCGCACAAAACTGATCTTAAATTAAACTTTTTGTTCATTCATAGCTATTAGCACAATTGTCATGGTTGGGATTGACCAACCTGTTGCTCCTCAGGTGATCTGCAATTCCTAATATTGTTTACTAAGCATCCAAATCATTAGTTTGTCAGTGTGTTAATCATTGAAACTGATGTTCTATTCAAAGTTTTTTGTTAATCACACTGAAATAGCTTAACAGACCTGCATTGTAGCTTGTTTATGATCCAATTTCAAAGTAAATTTATTTCAATCTTCATTTCTCAAAAGACTTCGAAACCATAGAAAGATTTAAAAATTGGTTTGCTGCTTACTGAAGGTCCCAACTTAAGAGCTCAATTGTTTCAGGTCTCCATCCCTCACTTTTCATTTGAAAACCAAAAAATAAGTTGTTGTTTTTCTTCTTCTTCAAAACTAATAAAATCCAAACAGTCTTGAATGATGCATAAAATATTCATTTGAAATTTGGGATAAGAAACAATTCATGTTTTTACACGCCCTTCATTAAAACTATTTCTAGGTCCAGCTCTGTCGGGGTTACTACTCTCAGTAGCAAGCAAACCATTTTATGGTACATACATTTGTGAAATTACACTCGATTTTAAAAATAAATTAAGGCACAATTTATCTTATGATAAATTTATATCAAAACTCATACCTATATTAATCTCTATTATAATGTACCATTAGTTTGCTAATATGACTGATAATGAAAGTGCTACAGCAATACTAAATTGCATGGCTGTCATCACAACTACAAATTGAAAATAGTTGCCTTAGGGATGCTCACCCCTTTACTGCTGTCTGCAGTTTTGCACCTTCACTCAGAGGGGAATTTGTAGAGAGTATTGTTAGAAGAGCCCCCTTGCACCTACAATTATTTACTCAGTGGAGAGGATGGATCCTGTTCCATTTACCTGCCCAATTCAATTTCTTAGAGGGAAGGTGCAAAACCAGACAGCAATAAAGTGGGGAATGTCCCCTTTATGGCACTGCTGAGGCCTCAAAAGTACCCTTTTTACTGCCCCTTAGTAGCCTAAATAGTCTCCTAGTGATAATTTGGTTGCTGATCTGGCCCATTTAGTCTCTTTTTATTATCCTTAGATGCCTATTAATAAAAAATAAAAAAAAAATACACATGTAGAACAGAAAATTTTGAAACACAGCTAGACAATATTATGTTTGTAAATTACAAGCAAATAAAATTTGAGTTCATAAGCCAACCTTTGTAGGATTCTTACGCACTTAACCAATTTCTGATTTTTAGTTTGGAAAGCAATTAAACAAAGGGAGAGAAAGTGAAGGGGAGCTTTTCTGACACGAGCAAGTAATAACGTGGCAATTACTTCTCATTGTGTTTCGGTTTGCCCTAGGCGTTTTAGTCAGACTTGGGAGATCGGACTCTGTCTCATCTCCCAAGACTGCCAAAACCACCCAAAGCAAACCGAAACACAATGAGAAGTAATTGCCACATTATTACTTGCCCATGTCAGGAAAGCTCCCCTCCACTTTCTCTCCCTTTGTTTTATTGCTTTCCAAACTAAAAATCAGAAATTGGTCAAGTGCATAGGAACCCTAAAACTTCAATTTCTTTTTACATTCCTTTAGATTAGAATACAGCTGTTATAACAAAACTAATATTCTTTTGTCCTACATTTTATAGCATCTGTCAAATAAACAGAACAATTAAATGAAGACCAGAATGTTAACTGATTTTCTGAAGTAGGATTGTAGAAGAATAAATAATCTTTATTAGTGTTGGCGAAAATAAAATTCTTCTACAATCCTACTTCAGAAAATGAATTTCATTATGTCAGATAAGTACTTTGGTTCACTCAAAACCACTGTTGACATCAGGTACTATGTGGCCTTTAACAGCCCGAACCACAAAAACACTTATTTTTTCATCTGAATAAGTTTCTCCTAAAACTCAAAAAATAAGGGGGAAAAATTTTTAAGGTGGTCTTTCTTGAAGTCTTAAAAGCAAAACCACTATAAACACTGGCTTGACTCTTAATGTTCCCAATGCTAAAATCCTAGCAACGGGCTCTTTTAAACTGACATAGGTTGTGACAATACATTTAAACAGTTCCATTGGCAGAGAAAATGTATGATTCAAGCTCTTCTTGATGTCCGACTGTAGTGATTGGTGGTGTAGTAGAATTTGCAGTTGTTGCCAATGTTTGAAAACGAATTTATTGCATATTTGAAAATAATTGTTTTTGAGCCTGTTTTTGCTTAAAATAGTCTTGAGTTGCCAACGGCAACCCTGAAATTGCATGTATATTGAAAATCATAAGTTTTCAAAGTAACGGTATTAAGAATTAAAATAGGATGTCCAGTCTTTTCCTTAAGTTCTAGCTGGATTTATTATTTTTTATCATTACTTCGATGGTAGTTTTCAAAAATTAAAAGAATTTTCTGAAGAAACAATCATTTTACAATAAATAATTTACTCAACATCAACTTTTGTCTTTATTCATTGATTTCATTCAAGATTTTCAGCTCAAATGAAGCTGATTTTACATATAAAATTTTAACGATACGATTTTTGATAGCGGGCACGAGCACCTGGTCCACCAAATTTTTTGGGCTCACAGCGTCTAGGATCTGCAACCAACAAAGCTCTATCGTACTGGACCAAGATATCTTTAATTTCCTTTTTGGAGGCTTCATCTACATCTTTAAAGAGAAAATAAAGAAAACTATTTATTGAAAGTAAAAAATTTAATTTAACAGTAAACTTTGTGTTTAACCAACTACTGATATTCAGATAAGAACAGATAAGTCAATCAATTTCCTAAACAAATTTAACATATAAACTTTTCGATCCTAACGATTGTTAGGTCAAAGGTTTAAGTTTTTGAGTGTACTTGAGCACCTGTTGTTTATTTTGTCTGGGGAGTCACTTTCGCAAGCAAAGGAGACTTCCATTTATGTTCATGATTTTCTGGGTTTATCATATAGGAGGGTGGATTGGGCTAATGAGTTCCCAAAAAGGACAAAACAGATATTCCCGATTGCCTCTTATAAATCCAAAGGTGTGAATGTTTATATATGTGCAGCCTTGGTTCTTGATTTTTCAAAAAAACTTCCGTTAATCCAAAATGACTGCATGACTAAATCCAACCTTAAGATTGCTATGATTTCCCAATACTTTCAACAGATTCAAAACAATAGAATTTGACTAACCAAGAACTTTTAAACATATTTCTAACGAAGTTTGGTGTAAAACTGTACATTCCACTTTAAATTAGAAGAAAAAAAAAAGGTCTTTATTTTCTCTCGAATTTACATGTGGGAATATAAACATTACTAATTTGTCAATGAATATGAATCTGGATAACAGTTAAAATTAATAATCATTATCTCTCAGAATTATTCAAGAATTTATCATGAATACCAATCATTCTTTCAGATTTACCAATCTGAATTTCTTCAGATATTTATCTTTAATCCTGAGTATTCAAAGATGTTGGAAATAGAATTATTAAGCTCGACTTCAGTTTAAAAAAATATATCACTTGAGGCAGGGGGGGGGGGGGATTTAGTTGTCCTTATTCTAACTTTACACACTGAATCCATAGTCTTAAGCATAGTCTTAAGCATCAAATTATTATTTTTTTTACTAACAAAGGAACTTCCCATAGAAATAATTTGAATAATCACAAAAGGAAGTCACAAGAGAAAAATTTGACCATATACAAGCCCTAAAACTTGATTTAAAATCACAGAAGTAGGTTTCATTTGATTCTCGCTAATTAGGGCATAACAATGGCTGCAGGAAGTGAAATTAAAGGTTACTCAAATGTGAAAATTGGCAACAATTCATCATTGCACATTCCTTGATGTCATTTGAGTTTGCAATCCATGCATTAGATGCTTTAAATTCAAACTAAGTTCATGTTTCATGAGCACTATATAGCCTTTTGTTTCAAAGCTAGATTATGAACATTATGTAATTTCTTTATTTCTGTGAAAATTCTATCGACTTCATAACCAATGAACTGAAACTTCTCTATTATATACCCTTGCTTTTCAATTTGCTTTTGCCATATTTGTGAAATACTATCTGTAAATAAAAATTTGATTGCATACATGTCAATGTCCACTTCTTGCCACTGATGTCTACCTGATGATTACTTGAGCAGTAGCATAACACTGAGGACTTTAGCACATTACACTTTCTCAGGAGAATAAGTTGCCAGTTTTCACTACCACGATGTCATCATCATTGAACACAATTTCATTTGTAATTGTTCGAAGACACTGTCCGAGTTCCTCACTTCAAAATGTTCTCGACTCAGAATCTAGTAATTCTCACAACACCATAAATCAGTCTACCAATAATAAATTGACGACTGCATTTTCTATAACTACATCATCTGGTCATTACATCTGCTATTCGATAGCCAATTTCACAAGTCATGCACAAGTAGTATTACATTTCAAGGATTGACATTCATTGGAAATTTTAGTGTAATTTGTATTCTGTTAATCACAATTAATAAGATAACATTTCTAACAAAGCTAGCTATATATGCTCTTAAAACTTACTGAATGCTGATATAGACCAAAGTACTGAATCGATCCCCGGTAACTAAACGTTTGAATTAACAGTTGAAAATGGACTTACTTTACACATCTTATAATCTGATGTAAGTAATTCAAATCAATCATTTTCAGCAGAGAAAGTTCTCTTTTAAGTTGATACCGTTGAAAAGATTACATTTATGGTAAAGTGAATAGTTTTCAAGTTTATTGGAAGATTATTCCAAAAACCTTTCATGAGGCCTATAATCTCAGGAAATAGCAAAATGGTAAAATGAAATTAACCAAATAAATTCAATCTTAAGGCTTTGAATACATTAATACACAAATATCCAGATAGATGAACAGAAACATTAATACATTTTACTTACATTTCTGATAATATGCCACCAGAGCCTTGGAGATGGATTGTCTAATAGCTGGTAAAACAAAGATTGAAAACATTTAAAATTAAAAATTATCAAGACTGATATTTAGAGAATAAAAATAAGTTAGCAGTGTTGCAATTTCTTTTTAAGCCTCCCCCCCCCCCAAAAACAAACAAACAAAACAAAAACAAATTGCAACACTGCAAACTTTACAATACCACCGATGTTGAACTGATCATTAACTCAGTTCTTTATCTTTCAAAAGATAAGAAATTTTGTTTACTGTGTAAGAACTAGGTGGGCAATGTTTAATTTTCCAGTAAACATGAATTAAACCATTGGTTTTTTGGTTTGGCTCCTAAATAAGTGCTTCTTTCAGTCCAAGCAAATATATTAACAGAATTAAAATTTTCAGTCATTTACTTTATCTTATCTTTTTTATTCTTTATATACTATATTTCATCCAGAGAATTTCTCGACTTCCTCAAACTTCTTTTTGAAAATTGATAATACATAATAAAATTTTTATAATAATTACAAATATTTCCATGCGACTGTCTTAATTTACAAACATTTTCATGCAATATAAGATTGATTATAGGAGTATTACAAACTATAAAACTTCATGTGAACAACCACATTTATTCCAAGACCATAGATTCACAAGCAAGGTATTCCGTTCAGATCCATAAAAAATTCCTACGGATCGCCTTCACAAAATCTTGGCCGATATTTGAATACCATCATGAAGAATTTAACATTCTATAAACCTAATATAGTAATAAAAATCACAAAACTAATCGATAAGATGAAAGTCATACAAGGATAATAAAATCAAAATAAGGCTATTGTCATTGGATGTAATATCTATGATTACTTACATACCAGTCCAAAAAACACTCAACCATTATGGAAGAACTAGGTAAATGAAGAAATTATAAATGGATACAAATTATCTAATGACAAATTAATGAAGCTTTTGAATTTAGTTTGTTTTAACTGCCACTTAAGGTTTCAAGAAAAAATGTTTCAGAAGACCTATGGGAAACCCATTTTCAGGAAAATTCAGCAATTTGCACATGAATAAGTTTGAGAATGACATGGTCTTAAAATGGGACATAGTAAATTATGACTATTTCCACTATGCAGATATGTTGATCTGGAAAGGGACAAATAGACAATTTGAGAATTTTTTCTAGTTCATAAACTCAGCAGATGAATACACAAAATTTAAAAAGGAAACAGAAGAAAATAATGGCATGAATTTATCATATGAACAATACGAGTTACCATATTCTAAGTTTCAATTCAGCACATCATAATATTAAAACGGCTATAATACAAAACTGTTTGCAAAAGTTAATAGAGAATACAGAAGATAAAGAACTACAAAAATGCAAAATAGTACTACAAAAGAAAAAATTGGCATTAAAAGAGTACCCAAAAGTCTAATATCAGAAAGTTCTTTCAACACAAGGAACAGCAAAGAGATAATGTGTCCAGGAAATTTAATAAAGTATTACCACAAAGTGGTAAAAGTTAAAGGTTACCACAAAGTACCTACATTGATAAGGATGTTAAAGATATATGCAAATGAAATGAAGACTATAATATACAAAACAATATTCTTTCCTTGATCTCAAAACATCCAGACTGACATGCCCAAGAAAATGGAAATATACAAGTAAAAATGCAGAGACTATATTTTGGAAGCACAGATAGTACCCTCAAAGAGAGGGTGAAGGAACACGTAAAAGCATTCAAGAACAAGTAACACTTCAGATAGGGCAGATCATTGCCCCTCTGAAATCCTCAATCCAGACCCAATAACCAAAGTCCTTTATCAGAGAAAAGATAGAGAAACAAGACTTAATTATACACACACTTATTTATGCATTTAAAACTGTTTATAACAAGGCAAAAGGTTTGCAAGTGAACAAGTATTCAATAGAAAGTTTTAAAAAAAGTATTAAAAAATAACAGTGAATTCACATGAAATTGTTGGAATTGTTTAATACAAAGTCGCATGGAAGTATTTGTAATTATTAAAAATTTCAAAGACGCATGAGGAAGTTCAAAAATTCTCTGGACAAAACCTAGCATATAATGAATAAAAAAGATGACAGTTTAGAATTAAAATTGTTCCACAGCAAAGAAAATTTCTCAAAGAATATAATTTTTGCAATTTAAGCTTTCCTGATGCATTTATTCTACTGATTAAAAGGATTATATTATTGCATTAATTTCCTGAAAAACTTACCGTAAATTTGTGCCACGTGCCCACCTCCCTTGACTCTGACACGTATGTCAACATCAGCAAATCTTTCTTTACCCAAAAGAAGTATTGGTTCCAATAACTAAGAAATAATCAAAGGTCAGCCATTAAATCAACAATAAAAATTCCAATTATTAAAAGATTAGAAAATTATCAATGGCACAATAATAAAACTAGTAAACTGGCTTGTTAAAAATTTTTGAATTATTTTACTATCTTAAAATATATACATTTTTTTTTTTGGGGGGGGGGGGGGGGCGGTTGGTAATATTTAATCTTATACACTTATATTCCAACAAAGTGTATTCTGCATTGAATTATTTTAATCTGCTCACTGTTAATACACACTTGTTTATTTTAGTAAAAAAAAAAAAATAGTATATTAGCAAGTGCAGAATAACTATGTTCAAATAAACTTACTCTTCAAAATAAAACAATGCTGTATAAGAACAAGAAATGATTCTTCAAACCATATTAGAAAATTTAACAGCACTAGTTTAGTTTACCTTTGATTTAAGTATTTGTGGTTCCAATAAATCAAGTGGTCGACCATTCACTTTAATTAGGCCATGTCCTCTTTTGCAATAAGCAACAGCAGTAGCAGTTTTCTGTTTTTAAAATAAGGGAAAAAAAATTATCAGCAATTTCATTTTAAAATTAAAAATTACAAAGAATGCACTCTTAATTTGATTCAAGTATTTTAAGCATCTGTAGTGCTATTCCCCAGCTTTTTTTTTTAAAAAAAAACCTCTATTTCTAAACACTTGTTACTATATTTGATTAATATAAAGATGCTGCAATTGCTGCTATTTCTGACAATGTGAAAAGCAACATTTATTTACATTTAACTATCAGATTGCATTAAACTGTTTAATAAATTTGTTTGCCAAGTTATTTATTTAATATCAGTACAAATAAAAACATTATACAGTGCAACTTGGATAATTCGAAGCTGAAGGGACCGCTACAAAACTTCGAATTATCCAAGATTTCGAATTAAACAAGTTACATCTTTTAACTTTAATTTCAGGTCCTCTAAATGCTTGAAAAGATTATTCTGTCAATAAGTAAATATTTATTCAGAAAGATCATGGTATGAAAGACTTAAACACTATATGTACGTAAACAAAATAAGATTTATATTACGTAAGCTACAGTACATGTTACATTCAATACAGAAAATTATAGTTTTTCAAAAAATTGTGCAATGTCTGATTGTTTTGTAGAATTCAGTCGCTTAAAGTTAGCAAAATCATCAAGCATGTTTAGTGAACGGAAAACAGCTTCACTTACGTTGGTTTGTCCTTCAATGTACCGACAAAATTCGGCGCTATCCCGTACTCGTTGGCGATTTGGCATTTCTTCACACCCTTTTCCACCTCGCGAATAACGGCGACCTTCTCAGCGAACGTTAAATTCTTGTACACGCGTGGTTTACTGAAAGACATGGTGACACTGACAGCAGGAAGCTCGAATGGCGTCTGAAACGTCACGTGTCGAACGGTGGCGGGAAGGGGATTTCACTTGTCACGTGTCGAATTTCTTAACGATGAAATGCCGAAAAGTCGTTATGGTTCGAAATTTTTTATAAAAAACTTCGAATTAAGGAAGTTGAACTTCAAATTATCCACGATTTTTTAACATTGATTTAATAAGAAATTCAAGGGACCAAGATAAATCTTCGAGTTAACCACGATTTTGAATTAAAGACGTTCGAATTATCAAAGTTGCACTGTATTTAATTTAATGATCTATTTTTTAATCTGGTTTTAGATAATATTCTGAAATGCACTTATTCCAAGTCAGTTGCATAAATGCCAAAAGTTTTTTTTCTTTCTTAACTGCAACAAAATCAACGAATCAAGTATTTGTAAATTATAGCTATAGTGATGCATTCATTTTATTCATAAACTGATTTTCCAACTGTTAAATTATTGCAACCATCATATTAATCTTTAATCAATACAAGCATGATTTCAACTATAAAATCAACAAGGGAGTTAAAATGTAGAAAAAAAAAAAAAAAAACCATGACAAAAATTACAGGCGGCCCTCTACTTTCGCTCATAATTGGTTCCCGAAAATGTGTTGAATGTTCAAATGTAGAGGGATGTACAAAAAACATCGAAAATTGTTTTCTTTACAAACTTGTCAAGAGTTCGTTGATTTCCAATCCTTTTTTTTTTTTCTTTATTGATAAAAAGTTCTCTAACTTGCTGTGTCTTTCCCAATTGCCGTACATACTTGAGATATACGTTTTCCATTGGGATCACATTCTTCCATGTTAGTCAAAAATTTGTCAAGATATCTTTATCTTTCCCTTTCGATGCTCCGGAGTTTTCTGCTTGATAAACATTGGCTTCAATTTTAAATCACCAGCTAAATTTCCACCAAGAAGCAATGTCAATCGGTTTTTAGAAGGTTCATGTCCAGGGTCAACTGATTTTTCCTTTGATGATAATATACGATAAGGCATTTTTTCCCAAAATAAACCAGTCGAGTCTACATTGAATATTTGGCTAGGAGAATATTCTCCATCTACAATAATTTTGGACATTGAGAAAATAAATTCTTTTGCAGCTTCTTTATCTGCATCACCGATTCTCCAGTGAATTTAATATGCAAAGAATATTTCATTTGAAGTTTGTCGAACCAGTCATTACTTGCTTGAAACATCGTGTTAGAATCTAATCTTCCAATCTTCATGCAAACTAAGATGCTTAGCATGAATAATTGAAAAAGAGGGACATCATTTTGATGTTGATCATCAATCCATGATGACAAAGATCTTTCCATTTCATCCATCACTATGCTGTCTTTTGGAAACAATCTTTGAAGATATATTTCTACAATTTTGAACGTATTCCTTAATTTTATTCTTGTTTTTCAAAATCAAACATATCATAGACCTGTTTAGGTCATTTGAATGGCCGATTTAAGCAAAAGATTCACCGCTTTCAGAACGTCTAATTATTTTCATCTTTGTCTTGATCGAATGAAGTTTGAGTCCTTAATTTCTCTTTGTTCGTATCAACACTGTAGTTTCTTCGTTTCTCACTCATGTTTGTAAATTTATAAGGGCGAAATATTTATTCAAATAAATTGGCAAAACAATAGTTGGCATGGACACGCACCCTAATGCAAGACTAAACCTGTTTAAAATAATATTTGCCCCCCCCCCCCACCGTGGCTTGGAACCCTAGTGACGTCACAACAAGCCCACTGCTCTAGGCAGCAATGTGTGAGTACACATGAGCTACCGTGCTCCGTGAGAGCAACTGCACGGAAACAAAAATTTTTTTTTGCATTATCGACAAAAATCTTAAAAATTCAAAAATGTTTGAAATAGCGAATTGTGCAAAAGTCTAGGGTCGCCTGTATTCAAAATATTACACAATTAACCATTATCAAAAGATTTACAGCAAACGGTAATCTGAGAGTACCATGAAGTGCTACAGCAATCAATTATAAAGTAGCTCTTGTAAAGAGGCAGACTGCTCAGATAAAGTTTAAGCATTTAAAATTTAACATTTAGGTCAATCTAATGGTGAAACTTTTTGAAAAGTAACTAGTTTAAAGATTAATCATAAATTTCCTTAAATTCCCACATACATGAAGCAGTAAAAAAGTCTGAACTTTGCATCAGCACTGAGCACACAATGGCAAAAAAGCTGTACAAATGAATAAACAAATGTCCCTTATGACTGATTGCTCTACATAAAAGTTAAAGTCATCCCTCAGTGTAAATAGTTTTACTTTTTGCAGTATGACAAGGCTACATCTTATCTAGCCAATTATCTAATTACTCGGCACAAAAGGGGGGGGGGAGCCACATTTCATTAATCAGCCAAAAGAATACTAGCTTGTTCCTATGTCTATTCAACAGGAAAATACAGTAATCTTGCTTCTCAAATCCAATGTTAATATCTTTACATCATATATTAATCGACAAATCTTATATGGTTTTCCAGGTCTGTCTAACACACTTCCTGTGTTTGGAAAATAATTTTAATTCCCTGTGAAAATTTAAATTTCTACAATGATACATCTGCAACAGGAATTGAACCTGCAACCTTCCGATCCAATGTAAGACCTCTTATCTATTAGGCCAAGGGGACTACATTCAAATTATTGTTGTTAAATATCTCTGATCATTCCCTGTGTGTGTGTGTGATGCAATGAAATAGCCAGAAGGAAAAAAATAATAACATTTAATTTAGCCTACTAGACTGAAATTTAAATTTAATTTTTTTTTTAGCATACTACAAAAGCACAGGCCAGACAAGCATTACATGCAGAAGCTCACAGTCAGCAACGAACTTGTTAAGACATTTCTCGGCATGAAGAAATTAAAATATTTAACCACAGAAAAAAAACATTTAAAATACCCTATCAACTAAAAGCCATCACACTGTTCTCCAGTCATTGTTGATGTGGCATATATGTTAGTCTATAATAATTAACATTTCATAATTTTCATCTGCAATTTCATTAAAACAAGACCACCAAACATTTTTTTTATATATAATTTGTGGTTCTTCAAGTATTCTGGAAGAATCAGGTGAAAACATACAAGTAGAATTGCATTTGAAACAAGAAAACACAAAGTTTAACAATTCTGCACAAATTGTTATAAAATATAATTTACACTAGTTGATTGAGGTTTAAAACTATCACTATTTTTTTTTTTATTTTTTTTTTTAAATTCACAAGATGGATCCAATTCTGATTATTCATTTGAATTGTAAGTTTGAATTTCAACAAATAATACTACACATAATAAATATGTAAGTTGTGTCTGAATTTACAACTGTTTTCTACACAGTATATTTGAAACATAACTATCTGGCATCTATGCATTTTTGCCATTCATGTGAACTGCAAATATTCCCAGCCTTGGCTTCTCAGTTGTCTTAACCCTAGAGGAAGCATGTCACTTGTTGTGACACCAGCAAGCTTGTGGAGTAAATTTTACACCTGCTACAATTCTAAGGCTTTCCCAATCTATCCTTATTTTATTTTTTTTAATTACTTTACAAAGTACAAATGTGTGAATTTTTAATATAATCACTGAACTTTCTTTGAAAATTTATCTATGGTAAAAGCAATAAAAATTTTTACTAATGATCTTGATAATTTTTTTCAAGGTCAAATAGACAGAAGGAGCAGGGGTAGAAAGATTTCATTTGCCAAATCTTATCTGATCATTTTGGATTTTTTTTTTACAAATTGCCAATCTACACTAATAATACAAAGAGCTACATTAACACTACTGTAATTAATGTAATCCAGTAAAAAAAAAATGATATAAAGTAGATGCTGAGATAGTTTTTGAAAGGGAAATGCCAGGACTCATGTGGAGTAAAAATTACCCCCAGATGGACAGCAGATACAGTGACAAATTAATGAATGACCTTGATTTCAACACCTGCAATAGTGGGACAGTCCACAGAAAAAATATTCAAGAGATGAGCAGATAAAAATACCCTTGTAAATGCAATTTTATAGAGCTGGGTTAAAATTTTAACCCAATGTGCCTCTTCGCAGGTTAAACAGCTGCAGCATCCAAAATGCAAAGGCAGTCGGTCATCTTGCACTTCAATACTATTCTGCATAGGTATTTCTGATCAATTTACATTAAACCATGCTATCTATAAACATGATTTAGTTATGCCTGTTTTAAAATCACTAACTGCATTTCAATACGAAATCCTACATATGCTGATATATAGTTTATTCATAGCATCTCAACAGTTAACCTTCCGAAGGTGTGACTTGCCCTTCATGTAAATAAAGAAATCCTGTTTTTGCTTTTCCTTAAAACTTAATTATGCAGTAGTAATTAATATACAGGGAGATTCAAAATTCCCTGTACAAACATTAAAATGTAGGTCAAGAATACAAAATAGTATCCATAGTGGAACATGTCTGCAAACACCACCTGAATGTTGTACTAGAAGGTACGCTAAGGTTTAGAAATAAAAAGACAGTAAAGTAACACGTGTTTATTAGCCCTATGTATGTTTACAACAAGGTGTAAACTTACAGGTTCACAGTATGTGCTCAAAATTCCTTCCACCAACAGTAATACATGCCTCAAAATATCGATGCATGGATTGCCAAACGTGTAAAAATGCAAGGCCTTTCTCAGATGCATCCAGCTGCCAGTGTCAGAGGCAATCATCTCGTAGATGCCTTTGAGGTAACCTCAGAGGAAGAAGTCTATGCAGGACAACTCTCACTGCCCAACTAATGCACTGTCAAACAGTGCCCTCTAGCATATTCAGGTGGTGTTTGTGGATATACATTCCAGTATGAATACAGTTTTTGTATTCCTGACCTACCTTTTAAAGTTTGTATAGGAAATTTTGAATCACCCAGTATATTGCATTCAAGAAAGAAATGTGGAAGTTTTCTCGTTCAAAAAAAGTAAACCATAGCTAATTGGCTCCCTTTTTGTCTAGAAAATATGGGAATATGGCACCACCTTTTAGAACAGTTAACAGATACTTAGGCAATTGTTCTGCGACTCCAGGACTACTCAAGATACTGGCTGCAGGCATATACAGTTATCACTACCAAATGCTTTTCAGAATCCAAGTAGTTTTGTTGTAGTTAATTACAACAAAGATTTCATAAAATATTTTTGGAATGCTAAATTTAATTATTAAAAATTTAGAATAGGCCTACAAACAGTATGGGTTCTGCATTCACTGAATTTTCAAGCCTTTAAACATTTTCGGCCCATTAAATTAAAGCCTGCTTTATTTGAAAATGTTTTATAAAATTTCTATTAGACTACACTTTACAAATCAACATAAATCCAAAAATAATTATACATTATACTAGCAAATTCCAGTTCTTCGAACGGGTTACAATGACATGGATGAAGAAGAAATCAAAGAGGTGAAAAATTTCAATGTGATTTTGCTTTTAAAATTTATTGTGTGAATCTAAAAATAAACTTACTTTGAACTTTAGTTTATCAATAAGTATAATTTAAAATAGGCACACGCAATTTTTATATTTTATTAATTTATTGTCATTTTAAAGATGCAGGATATCATTCAGGGAACACATTTTCATATCAAGATAAAATCACTAAAATCTTACAAAACTAATCCTTTCAGTAAAAAAAAAATTTCTTTAGATAACAATTATACATTATTGCAAACTTTCCTATAAAATACTAAGAAATATTAGTATTTTTATAAAAATACATAACATACCGTAGCATTAGTCGTATTTTTGATATCAAAGTTTTCTTTTATTTAATTTATTTTAGTTCTTGATATCTAGCAGTTTTTAAAAAATATCGTTTGATCCTACAAATAAAATAAGCAAATAAGTAAAGCCAAAAATTAATTTAATATTTTCTTGTGTTCCCTTAAATGACTAAACGTTCACCGAATGCAAAAGTTGATGAAAATACAAACA
The DNA here is from genome assembly GCA_023159025.1 of Thereuonema tuberculata. Classification (NCBI taxonomy): domain Eukaryota; kingdom Metazoa; phylum Arthropoda; class Chilopoda; order Scutigeromorpha; family Scutigeridae; genus Thereuonema; species Thereuonema tuberculata. The sequence continues at coordinate 115,014,713 of JAFIDM010009631.1, forward strand.
AACCATCCAGTCAGCTGTTAAGAGCTTAATTTAACTTTAATAAACCTTAGTTTATTATGAAACTAGCAAAATACTAAATTCAGCTGAAAGTCTAAACTCGTACATCTTGCAAATGCCATAATACCCCAATTGAGAAGTAAAACATTGAACTTTGTGTTAATATGGCTTTTATCTACGTTACGTATTTCAAATCACAGAAACATCAAAAACAGTAATAAATATTTTTTTAACAATATAATATGATTAAGTTTTTGTCTTTGCTCTGGAGTCAATTTCCAAAAACTTTTGCTTTCTTGCATTTGCCATTTCTCATTTAATATAGATGGCACTATTATAATTTACGATTTTCTTTTTTTAAGTCTTTTTCTTTTTAATCAGCAAAAATGTGGAACCTCCAATAATTAAGTTAAAAATAAAAAATGGAAAATTCATGTGCCACTCTCCGGTGGCCCCTAAGAATTTTTTATGTCCAATTAAATAAAGTGCCAAAAAAATGGTAACAATGATGAACACTAAAGGGCAAGAAATAGCTATCCTGAGATGTCACTTAGTAAAATACTGGGTCTCAACCTTTTAATGTGTTATTTTTTTATTATTATTTGGTTTTTTTTGAAGCTAAAAAAAAAATGTTAAATTTGTTGTTAGAAAGTAAGTACTGGGCCAAATACTACACAATAATATCTCAAGATTTTCAAAGATTTGTTCACAAACTCAATGAATAATGATTATCAATAAATTGCAGTTAAACAAAGAAAGGTATGTTACATTGAAATCTATTTGTAAAAATGATTTGTCTACAATTACTTTAGAGAAAAAAAAGTAACACTCAACATGGCATCATAGTCTGGGAAAGTTCTAGAAATGACAGTCCCGAAAAAATGACTGTCATACTTTTGTTTAAACAGAATAAATGTTCACCAACTTGTATATCTTTGAACAAGCTCAATGGCAAGTTAATAGTGTTATTTTATAGTTTACTTGCTATATTCTTAATTTCTTGATAAATAAATTACTTTAAGGCATTCCTGCAATATCCTATATTGATGTATGCTACTGAAATAATGACTGCAAATCAATTTACCAATTAAATAATTAAAAATATACAGGAAAATAAACATCCAGTTAATTCCACTTGATGGACAACACGTGACTGCTTAAAAGCACACCTAGCGACAATTGAGTAAAAAAGTTTTTGAGCAATCTATGGAGAGTTCACTGAATGATCTATCGTCCTCCGGACAAACTACGAATTTAATGTTTAGGTTTCGAATTTGCTATAAATTATTAATGAGATATCAACAGTATTAAATTTACCAATAACACAAAAATGGGAGTTTTATTTACAGATCAGTTAGTTAAAATTATATTTTCACTATTGTAAGAAAAACCATAAAAATACTTTTTTGTGAGAAATACTGATAAGTATATACAAATAAAAAAGACAGCATATCATTTTTGATAATTGTTTCACAAATAAATCAAAATTTCATTAAGAAAAATTGTTTCCTAATGAAATTTCTCACCTCTTTGATTTTGACCCATTAGCCCTTACAATTTTTCCTAAAAAGTAAAAGGAATATTTTAATTTTAAAGATGCAAAACCGAATGCTACCAAATTGATATAACAGTCAGCTGTTGTGGGATCTGGTCTCCCCATAAAAGAAATGGGAGACTTGAAAAGCGGTCTTAGTTTTCTATGGGACAATTAAAAAGTTAACAAAAGTAGCAATACTATTTGCATTTTTTGGAGAACTAAGCATTTCAATTGTTGATACCATCCAATAGCAATATAGTTGAGAAATAAAAGCATTCAGTTGGGTAGTCTGTGGTAGCTTCCCAGTATTTAACAATCAACAGGCTGTTACAAACATAATGACATCTCACTGAAAGTAGGAATCAGATCTTTTTATTTTTTTAAAGTGATTTAGAATCATCAGATTCTACTGAAATGGAATTTGGATAACAGGATTCTTTGAAAGGTAAGCACAACAGTGGGGACCTTCAGCACCTACCCCCACCTTGTTCTGCACCAAAATTATGGTGGAGGGATGCTATTTCAGGCATATATAAAAGTAAAACTTTCTACATTATTATAATACACGGTATTTTTTTTTCTTCATAGAAAGAAAAATGACTTAAAAATAAAATTTTAAAAATAAATTGCTATTCATAAAAAAATATTTTTCCAAGGAAACTGCACAATATTAGCTTTGAAAATATGAAGATAAGTCTGATAATTACGAATATTTGGGGGTAGGGGGTAGGATTAAATGTGAAGCACAATTTGATCACAAAAGGCAAATAACTGACTTCATGATAGCTTGCAGTAATGACTGACAAAACTGGTGGTATATATTTCAAATATCAAAATATTTATTAACACAACCCTTTGGGGGGGGGGGGGCTGTCAGTCACTTTCAAACAAGAAAGAATGTTTTATCGAACTATTTTATTGCCTGGAAACACACTAGAAATGTAATTTTTAACAAAGAAAAGTTTAATTAATGTTAGTGGCTTGTAACTGAATACGAATAGGCGAGATTAAGGATTGCCCCTTTTAAACTAATATTTTTTTTCCGGGAAGTGTTATGCAACTACTTCGGAACAGAATGATCCCAATCAGAAAGATTAAGTTTCCACAGGATAAGATTGTAAAACAGCATGGAACTATTTAGTGATAAAATGAATGTCCAAAAAAGTTTTCAAGAATAATGCAAGTTATTTCTGAATTTTGTTTTAGATATCACTTAAGTGGCAACCAAGTTTATCCGACATTATGACCATCACAGCTGGGGAATTCAAGATTTTTCACACAATGCAGAATATTCTTTGTTTTCATGAAACTAAACTGATATGTCCAAATCTAATTCTCTCAATACCATAATGAATTACAGATCTTAAAAAGGCAAAAGGCGTCCACTCTAAAATACTATAACTGATTATGATATATTCTTTAATGTTGTCAAATGTTAATACTATCAAAATCACTGGTAAAACAAACTGATGTAATCAAGATGTAAATTTTAATTTTGCCTTAAACTTGGACGCAGGAATATAGTTTTGGAAAATTATAACAGAAAACTTTAAGTTTCATAATTTTAACAATGAAATTTGATATTCTTGAGTAAAAATAAAAATGAGACAGTGATAAAGAGAAAGAAAATTGTTATTGGAGCAGGTAAGTATGATTTGGCAGAATGAGGGATTTGTTTGAGTGATTATCAACTTTCACATAAGCATTTTCAGAAGTAAACCTTTGTGATATGACTGATGTTTCTAAATTGATTTTATCAAGTAGACATGGACTAAGCTCTTCAAAGTGTGTGCTATTCTTGTAACTTGAATGACACTATTGCCAATAAATTGTGGGACTTTCAAATATTATATTCACCAATTTGAAATTATATAAGTATCAATATCAATCTTTCATACACTGGTCAAACAAAGAGGGCTCTATGTATCAATGACCTTAGCTTTCCAAATGATTCTGCACAATTTGTCATATTAAAATGATACTGTTCATATTCCCAATTCTAACAACAATACCATCATCGTAACTTTGATAGAATATTGGTTGAAGTAGCCTTAAAAATCATCAGAAACAAAGATCTAATATGTAATCTTGAAAACAATGTTCTACTTATTGAACAACTGGATATGACGCATTTAATACTTTTGTTCCTCACCAATGCACCATATCAACTCCAATATTCATTACATCAGAACCTGAATATTGAAACTTCAGAAATAAAGCAGCACAATATTAAAAATGAAAATTAAAAATGCATCTCAATTGAAAGCTACAGTAAACAGAAACTTTTCATGAAGTTCATCAGAAGTATTTTGCATTTGAATTACATAAATATATTAAAAAATAATTATGGAGTTGTTCTGCCTAAATTATATTTTAAGTGGATTATAAACAATTAAATCTTTAAAGACTATTATTAGTTAGCAAACAATGTCAAAGATTTTAATTTTCTTATCAGATTATCAAAATATATACAAAATCCATTGTCAAAACTTAGATAATAAAAAGTTTGCTTCTATTAACAACTCTCGTATTTTAACTGTAAAATTTGTGATCTTGGCAATGCATTTAAGAATGAACAAATAGATATTGACTGAAATAACCACTACAAAATACATATTCCAAAAGAATCCCTTTCCAATCCAACAAGTGTTTCAATTAAAAACAATTAAGTTTCCTCTGGAAACTTAGCATAAAAAGGGGCAGATTCCTCATCATTCCCAAATAAAGAGCTTTAGTGCAAATTGTCTTTCATATACAGTCAAACCCAATTATAGTGAACACTGCTTATAATGAACGAAATGTTTGGTCCCTTGCCGTGCAATGCATGTATAACGGAACGGATCTAGTGAACTCCCGGTTTTAGTGAACCGAAATTTCGGTCCCTTGAAGTTCACTATAGCGGGGTTTGACTGTATGTGAATTTTAATTTAAAGGTATAATGTTGAAAATGATTAAATACTGATTATCTTAATTTATATTTTTATTTTAAATTAACTTAATTTAAATTTTAAGTTTGAATTCTCATAAGTCCAAATAACAATGCATACATTGCATTAAAATAAATAAAAGAGCATTAAAATACCCAAGGAAAAGTGAAAAGAGGGAAAAAAACTTGATTTAAGAACTTAAGATACTTGTTAAAATGATTCTCAAGCACGTAACATTTAACAAAAATATAATTAAGAAAATACATTAAAAAATTTATGGAAATATAACATTTAATTCCCTTAATATTAGCATTTACTTAAATAAATCTTGAATAAGTTCAACACATTTGATAAGAATTTCGGCAAAAAAGACAATGAAACGCGAAGAAGTGATCGGAAACAGCAATCCACATTTTTACAATCTTAAATGAAAAAAATGCTTTACTATCAAACGTTTAAATGCAATTCAAAATTCATCCGAAAATGATGATCAAGAACTGAACTAATAACATAAAAGTAATCAAGCTAATCTGATTTAAGTTATGTAAAACAGTAAAGTCGTGATTTGTAACTATGGAACAAAACGTGGTTTGGCTACTTCGACTATTCCCACAAGTAAAATGTTAAGGTGATGCAGTTTGAAAAAAATGAGTACATAAGGAAAATATTGTAGAAACGATACGAAAACAATAGTAATTGCTCTACACAAGAATTCATTTCTCTACTCAAGTTATAACTTAATACTCTGAGAAAATTAAAATAAGTCTTATCAAATTAAAATATGGATAATATTCAATTAGATATGATTTCTCAGATACAAGTAATCAATAATCGCCAAGAAAATACAGAAAATCTATACATAAATTTCTTATTGAAATAACATTTCTTTTCTAGTTGCGAGATCACATATGTTGCGTTTACTTTAAAAGAACAAAATCAAATGTTATTTATATATATATAATTGTACATTATAAGTTTTCTACAGTTATTATATCTTATCTCTAATTTTAAAGATTCGGCACACAAAAAAAATCTATTTTCAAAGATTTACGTTAATGTGGAATTTCAAATATCACTTCCACGTGTTAAATTCGCCGTGTTAGGCCTAATAATTACCTTTCGCCCAAAGACCTGTACCGAAGGTACTGCCTCCTTCTGCATCTAAAAATAAAATGGAGCTTATTAAAAAGAGAAGTAGTTCTTTTAAAATATACATATTTCCATTGATTTACAATTCAATAAATATTATTAAATTTTGGTTGAAATACAGAACCACCTCGAATGCTTGCATTAAAACGGCTGTGTAGACAACGAAAAGACTGAGACAGAGAAAGATCTACGGGGTTTCACTTCCGCCACGGAAAACTGAAATTAGGAGTGACGTCATGAGTCCAAGGAAAAACCTCAGTGTAGGGGGACAAATTAACATACCGGTACTCTGTGCATAGGCGGAATTTGGGGGAAGCAAGGAGGGGCAGTTGCCTCCTCCCCAATCTTTTGAGGGAAAAAAAAATAAATATAAGTCGACTAGCAATATTAATATTAATATTGGGGTATATAAATATTTTTTTCTAAGAACTATCATTAATCAATAGATAAAAAAATAAATAAATCGTTTTAAGTAGCTAGCGTAGCGGGGGGGGGGGGCGATTCGCCCCGGGCAGCACTTTTGGTCTTTGGTTGGGGAACGTCCTACACGTCGCTTTGACTTTTTGTATGTTTGATGTGCATTGAGAGGGGCGGCAAACTCAGGGACCTCCCCGGGGGGCACAAACTCCAGCTACATCACCTCACATGATTGAATTAATAAACCTCTCTTTTATTTCTTAACATTACGTACTGATTAATCGTTTCTTTTCTTTTTTTGTTTTCTTATGATTTCAGTGAAAAGTGGTAGAATCTCAACAATGTTGCTATGATTGTCAATCTCACTGAAATAACATGATGACCCAATTCTTGCTGAAGATTGCCGCTTCTGAACTGAACTTATCTATTAAAAACGACCATCTGTTAATTTTGTTTTGATATCTGTGTCAAATGTAATTTGTACGAGTAATTAACATTTAAGATTATGTTATATGAATTAAGATTACATTGTATTATTTATTGTTTTAAAATATGATGGCAATAAATTTTATATTGTTTTCCCTCGCATGGATTTTTGAATTTTTTACTAGAATTATATCATAAGAAATTAATGAAATTCGTCATAAAAAATATGTTATAAATAAAGAATGCATATATCAATAAAGAATATATGTATATATGTATGTACAGTGTATAATATTCTGAAATTCGTCGTAACAGTATCATAAAAGGTAAGAAAATATATTCAACGATTTAATATAAATGCTTACACAATACAATATTTACACAGAATTAAAAAAAAAAGTGTACCGGTATATATAAATGTCATACATAATGGCGATGATTGGGGAACGATTACCATATTGAGCTAAAATTATTTCTTGAGAAAAATTAACACCGTAATAAAAAAATTAAACGTTTATTTTAATACGTCGCACTGAGGGGAATTTCACCCAAAAAAGAGGTCAAAACTATTTTTTCGTGTTTTATGTCCTAGAAATCCCTAAAAAGCATATTGTGAAAAAAAAAACAAATGAAATAGGACATGTTTTATTAAATTGAAACAATTTTCTTATGAAAATATAGTTTATTAGTTTGTTCATTACACTTTCTCAGATGACGAATATTGATGTGTGGTCAGAATGAGAGAGACTGAGTCAAAGGTTCGGACTAGTGGTGGCCCCGGGGCAACATTTGGATTTGTGGCCCCCCATCCCTAAAATCTACAACCAAAAAAAAATAGGGCAATCCTATTTTAACAACTAAAAAAAAAAACCAATAAGGCGGGGCCCTTCGGGCCTCATGTGGCCCCTCTTTTTCTGGGGCCCCGGGGCAATCTGCCCCTTTTGCCCCCCCCCCCCTCTGGGCGGCCCTGTTAATGTACACAAGGCTCGTTTCTTTTTGAACGCCCCTCATATATAATAATTAGGTATTGATCTTTAGGGTGCAGAAGATACTAAATGGAGTAATATTATGAATGACAAGATTGTATTAGAAGGAAAGCACCCTAATTATAATGTTGGTCCCGATGGGTTATTGCGTAGAAAAACTAATAATGGGAATAAAATCGTTATTCCAGAGTCGCCAAAGAAATTCTTCTTAAACAAATTTCATGGAGATAGATTGACAGGTCGTTGGGGGTGGGAGAAATGCTTCCAAAACTTAAGTTGTTTATATTGGTGGAAAAATATGAAAGCAGATATTTCTATTCACACACGAAACTGTCACTCATGCCAAATGCATAAGGGTAAAGCTGAGCCACATGGAATAATGGATTTCCATCCAGTAACCAGACCTATGGAAAGCATTTCTATGGATATTGTAGGACCGCTGAAGAAATCCAAATCAGGAAATACAGCGTTATTAACGGTCATTGATCATTTGACTCGGTTCCTTTGCCTGATCAAAAGGCTAAAACCATAGGAAAAGCCGTTCAGGTTTTCTCATGTATGGAGCAAGTCATAGCATTCTCACTGATAGGGGAACCAATTTTATACATGGGCGGATTTACGGGGGTGCGCCGCACCCCCAGATTTTTGGGATGATAACTTTTTTTATAGATAAATAAAAATGTTTTCTATTATAATAATTTTATAAATTTATAATTTATAAATTTTTAGGCCTAAAAACGGACCATTTAAATTGGGTTTTGGTGTTTGAATTTGGTACACAAATACCTCATACCTTCCGGTGAGCTCGCACCCCCAGATATCAAGAACCAAATCCGCCCATGATTTTATATCGGATGATTTCAAAGAATTATGCAAACTTTTTAAGTTTAAGCATCTTAGGACTACGGCATATAATCCTGCTTGTAACGGATCAATCCTGCTAATCACTTTTCATAAATCGATATACAATAAACTACATCATTTTAATGATCTTCCTTCTAAACAGTCAATTAATAAGCCATAATGTTTAAATATCAGGTTTTTATTTATGAAATTGCTGTTATTTTGGAATAAAAATGTCGCCATTATGGCGTAGATCAATGCAAATATTTTTACAATAGCATTTTTTTCTTTCTAAATTTGTAATTAAATGTCCATTTTAATGGATGGATGTTTCCCTGCCTAGCTCAATTATAATCCCTAAGTAATTTTTGGCAATATTTTCTATCTGAAAGTTTAGAAATTCGTGAATTAAAATATGTAAACACTGACTTTTAAGATAGTGCTATGAAGCACGAAAAGAAATTTTCTTTT
>JAFIDM010009631.1:115025282-115039362 GCA_023159025.1 Thereuonema tuberculata
TGAAGACAATGTAAAAAGTATAGAAATAAACTTTTTATTTGGGGGGAAGGGAGGATGGCCATGAAGTGTGTGGTGGCAACCCGCAATACACCTGAGTTAAGCGGTCTGCAATGCTTTCTCCTGCCATTTCGAAGTGATCTAACAATTTCAGTTTCTTTCTCATCCACATCACTGTAACGCCATCGCTTGTACACATCAATTCCAACGCATCCCAATATCTCTCCACATGTGGCCCAACCCTAAGATGATGTGAGCTGTTTTTTAGGCTTCTAAAAGACACCTTATATCCCCGGTTTGTCTGTCTGTGGACTCATATCCTAAAATGCTTCGCAACGGCTTCTGTTAGCTCAGTTGTAGGTGGCCTGAATGTTGAATGTTATAGGTAGCCTGTTAGCTCAGTTGGTTAGAGCGTCGTGCTAATAACGCGAAGGTCGTGGGTTCGATACCCTCATCAACTTAAGTTTTTATTTTTTTTATTTTTCATATCATTATTAGGAATTCAGTATATTAACAAGGTTTGAGTTAAGAATTTTTTTCTTTTTCATGGCTTCTGGCAGCCTAAGTTTACTCTTCCTCTTCCTTCTCGTTTACGATTTTCAATATAATCTTCTGTGTGGAAGAAAGAATAAACATAAAAAATAAGTTGTAACACTATTAATTTCGCCATTAAAATTACAGATTACAAGCGATTCTGAAAGTGAATAAATCACTGTGTAATTAAATTTCGCAAATAAAATGCGTTTCCAACTAATTTTTACAGTATGATTTTCTGTTTTTTCCTTAACTAATGGAAACGAGCGTATCCAAAAAAAAATAGTGGAAAGCATAAAACGGATCGCACCCTTTTAATTTCTCAAAACAGTTGTTTAAGAGAGCCCAATAATTAAAGTCCGAATTTTAAATTAGAGTATCCCATTATAGGCCTAAGTGGACCTTGGGGTTGCAAAAGATAATGCTATTTCCTGAATAACGGGACTAACAAGTTGTAAGTTGAGGTCGGGTGGTCAGCCTGACACCCGCCCGCCTCTTATTATTTTTGTATGCAATCACATTCGTTATACAGATTATCAGAATGTGCAGAACACTGAATTATTAACAACAATAACCCAGACCCATTAGTAAATATTCTGTATACAATAAAAGATGAAAAGGAACGATACATAATGGAGGCATTAGTAATAAACAGTTTTACTTGCATGAATAGAAACAAATGTATTCAGATTAATGAATACTCAATCATTTATTTAAGATGAATTTAAAAAATACTGAAAGGTTTCATTAATTGAGAAATTGTTATTAAGAATATCTAATCGTCATTTTAATTGTTATTACGAAAGATATTTAATTGTAATCTGAATAACGGATGGGATTGGATATAATAGTTATTCAGAATACAATTGTTGTTAAGAATATCTAATTGTAAAATATGATGTAATGTATATCAAACAGTGAAAGTTTAAGATTGTTTAAATTCCAAAAACACGGAATTGTAAACCCGATGAAGATCAGCAATAGGCCGATTGAAATATTGTCAAATAAAAAGAAGAATGCTGTTTAGAAGAAATATGTTATTAATTAGTAATTTTTATTAAATCGTAAATTTTGAATAAAAATAGAAAATAACATCTGTAAACTACATAATTTAAAAAAAGGAATATCACAACGATCTATACTAGGCCATTGTCAATCATTTTATACTTTAAACCCTATTTTTTTTCAAATCTCAAATATTCAACAGCTTTTGCTTAAGCTGATGAACTAATTTTATTGAAGAAAGTAAATTAACGTGCATGTATATAAATCTGTGAAAAAAAAAAATAAATAAATAAAAATATACATAAATAAATAAAGGTTCTCGCACCATGAACTATTTTCTGAAGAATCTGGGTCAGCTGTTTCAGCCTTATTAGGTAGGCTTCATCAGCCAGATTTAAGCTTGATAGCTCAGAATGCATGATAAAGATATTGAGGCTGTGCGGTGCACGGTGTACTGAGTGTGATTTCATTTCATTGCGAGTAAGCCCCGAAAATTTAAAAGCGATCGAAATTGTTTTTCTTCCTCCAAATGTAACTGCACTTCTTCAGCCTTTAGATCAAGGGATAATTCTTGACTTTAAACGAAAGTACAAAAAAAATCCTTGTAAAGGACATGATAAAAGCCTTGGGTAGGAACGAAAAGCTAGAAGTTTCGGTTTTAGATACGATTAACTATGTGCACAAAAGTTGGAGTTCCATTTCATTACAAAGTGTTTCGAATTGTTACCAGTAATCGGCACCTTCATCAATCAACACTGTTGGATTATTTTAATGCCAGTAAAAGAAAATAAAATGTGGTAACTATAAAATGTGTTTTTGTTTTTTTATTTTCCACTCATTCATTTGCATGTATTGATTTCTGAAAATCTGTTTTTCTCACCGAATCCTACAGCAATTCATGAAAATACTGTATTTCAGTGTTTTTTTTTTCTTCAAAAAAATGCCCACTCCGCTTAAGTCGTCAAAAATGTCCGGTCCCTTGAGTGACGACTTAACGAGGTTTTACTGTATAAGCAATAAACCAAGAAGACATCAAAGGTAAACAAAAGATTTCACCTCTGATCTATTAACAGTGGTAGTGTGAGGCGGCCGTTTCGTCCTCTTTATGGACTCATCAGTCACACAAATCCTCTGCCGAAAGCTCAAATCGCGAAATCAAGTAAGAGAATCCACCCACGCACCCGGCAGTTTGTTCCCAATAAAATGAAAGCAAAACAAAAAATCAAAACCTCCAAAGAAAAAGTTCCAATTCCTGTCCTGCGAATCCGTCAAGCACAGAGGAAATTGAAGAAAGCAGGGCTAATGACAAGCCACATAAATTACAATAAAAATTTAACGTGACTGTTATAAAATAAGCAATAAATCAAGAGGGCACCAAAGGTAAACAAAAGATTTCGCCTCTGAGCTATCAACAGACCAGTGCCGGATCTAGGAAATTTATCGGGGGGGGGGGGGCAAGTCAGCCCCTGTAGCTGTTTTTCACTATTTAATGCAAATAATAAATAACTGTTTCAATCCCATTTTGCCGCCCCCCGGATGTGCCGCCCGGGGCAGTTGCCCCCTTCCCCCCCCCTATAATCCGGTACTGCAGACGGGTGGATTCCCTTACTTGGTTTCGCGCAGGGCCGCGCCAAGGTATGTTGGCGCCGGGGTGCCAGGCAAAAGTTGCCGCCCCTAATAAACTAAATTATTTGTCGCCCGCCGCCCCCCAAGATGTGCCGCCCGGGTGCTGTGCACCCCTGGCACCCCCGCTTGGCGCGGCCCTGGTTTCGCGATCTGAGCTTTCGGCAGAGGATTTGTGTGGCTGATGAGTCCATAAAGAGGACGAAACGACCGTCTCACACTCCCACTGTTGATAGCTCAGTGGCGAAATCTTTTGTTTACCTTTGGTGCCTTCTTGGTTTATTGCTCACTTTATAACAGACACGTTAAATTTTTTATTGTATTTTCCATATATCTTCTATTTTGTGAAGAGTTTATTAAGAAAATAAACAGACTCGCAATTAAAAAAATCATTAAGAAGAATTTTACATGGATTAACCATAAAGTTTTCAAAAATCGGAATTTAGAGACTTGTGTATTTCGAATAATTTCTTTAAATATTGAGGAAATAAACGTTAAAGAAATTAAGGAAAATATCATAAACTGTTGAAATATAGATCACATAATAAATTGAGCCGTTTTTTAAAATTCTTTTCGTTTTATAGAATTGTATTCAATAAATTCAACCACAGTAATGTTAGCTGTTGCCTGCTTCTGACGTCATAGTTAGGATGAGTTACTGCCTATGGCCGTCAATAATAAAAGAGAGTAGCGCCTCCTGTTTAATATGGCATAGACTGCGCCAAAACACGCGGGAAAATTTCATTACAACCAAGAAACGGTCCACCTAAAGAAACGTTTTGAAGATTTCGCAGGTCTGATAGCTACTTTTTTTATTATTACATAAGTTTGTTTGATATCGAAAAAAAAAATAATACTTGCTGTAATATAAATGCATTTCATAATACAAAAAGTTTCAATAGAATAGATTTGCTGTGAGTCAGTGCAAGAATCTCAACACGAGTCATTGAAGTTTTGAAATAGTTGAGTTTTAAAACTATATCTTGATACATAGATCAGCCGAAATTAAAATTGTTGGAGGAAATGAATTGATATAGTGCCTTGTGAGTTCTCGTATTAACGTAAATTACTTATTAGCATATAAGTAGAAAAATTCAAAAATGCGCTAAAAAACCTAACGCCTGTTTATGTATAAAATCGATCTCTAAACGCAGTCAGTGTTAGTTAATATAATTTAAAACTAATGAACGTTGACAGCTGTTATAAATTTAATATTACGTATTGTCTGGAGATTTTTGCTAACTGAAGAGAAGATTTCGGGTTCATTCCATGTTAATTCAACAAATTTTTAAATAATTTTTTGCATCACCATTTTTGATTTTGATAAAAATTTGTGTGCATTCTATCTACCTCCTAGATCTTAGAAATGTCTTTGGTTCATTTTTTAAAAATTTACCCTTTCACATATATAGGTAATTTTATGCTACAGCCGAAAGCTTGGTATTTCAGAACTTTTTCTTTTGAGCTGTAACTTTCTTCCAGTCAAAGCTACAAGGCTCAGTCAAATCTCATTTGAAAGATAGAAAAAAAAAAATATCTTTTTTGTGTTATTACCAAATTTGAAATTTTTCTTAAGACAAAGCCTATTTTTTTCAGGTCAAAGTTCAACTAACAAAACTAATTTTTTACCAGTTTTGGAAATTTTAAAACTTATGAAGAGCTTGGAATATCAAGTCAATTTTTTTTTTTCTTAAATACATGTCGATGGGTACTATTTGTGTAAAAAAAATTGGCTTGTTATCCTGACTGCTTGGTAAGATATGGTCCCCAGAAGTATTGAAATTTTCTGAAAACCCAGTTTTTAAGGCAAAAAAAGTCCATGTGCGGGGACTGGTAAAAATATTTTTACTCATGGGAGGTAAAGTACTTTTTACCTGCTTCACAAGGAAAAAAAATGATTTGTTATTCAAAGTTGTTTGGGAGTTACAAGGATCTAAAGTTCTAAAAAAACATGTTTTTGTACTACTAATTAAGCGTCATGTTCAGAATGGGGAATAATAATAACAATAAAATATACCGACTTAGCATACGATCTCCAGAAGCAGTGGAGGCAGGACAGTTCGTGTTGTACCCATCATCCTGTCCGCCACTGGTCTGGTGCCTCACACATTGCACAACAGCCTCAGCACACTAGGACTTCACAAAAACACTTATGCATAACTCCAGAAGGATGTGATACTCAACACAACACGCATAGTTAGAAAATTCATGGATACAACCACACATCCCTAACCATTCTTGCACACTTTTTTTTTTGCACTTGGTAATATGAGCTTTGGTTTTTGACCTGCCATTTTGTCTTAGCTGGGGAAACCCAAGTTTAGGAATATTTATAAAAAAAAAAAAAAAAAAATTGTTATTATAAATGTTCCTAAACTTGGGTTTCTCCAGCTAAGAAAAAATGGCGAATCAAGGATCAAAGAACTTGTCTTATGCACCAATTTCCATGCAGCAAACAAAATCTCACAACTTCAGGTGAATGGTTAGTGTAGACTGTCTAAGGTTGATAGGTTCATTATCTTGAACAAAGGGAAAATCCTTAAATCTGATTAGAAGGATCCTCTTTCTAGCCTAAGTGGAATGAAGCTGCAGAAAGACTGGGTTTGAGATACTGGTAGTTTTATATTATATCTGTTCTTGAGGCACTTTTTTGCTGCCTTGACATCATCAGAGGAAACATAGAAATGCTCAGTACAATATTTAAAGACGTCAGATGGTTTCAAAATTTGATCACTCACAGGCCACTGCAAAGTAGCCTCCTGACTATTCCCTTAGTCTCATCACATGGGCGTTTTCCATGTGACGTGGCGAAGAAATGCCACTCTGCTTTAACTCCTAACTCCTGTTCATGGTGCCTTAAGTTACTAAAGTTTTTCCTATTTTACCAGAAGCAGAATATCAAGCTACGGCGCGACATTGTCGCTGAACGAAAATGAGGGCTGCAGAAAGATATCGTATAGAACAGGGGTGGGCAAGACTTCGATCGCGGTCTTGGAGATACCGTTTTTTTTTTTTTAGTCGTAATGTGACCGCGCCACTTGGAGTATACTTGAGTTAGCCCTTACCTTACAAAAGTCTGCCCACCCCTGGTATAGAATGAATGTTTTTTGCGGGACATATACAAAAAAACTCCCGCACCCGCAGAAAGTTTTTTGTCTTAGCATCAATCGTTGCAGAAAGATAAAAAACATTCTGCCTCCGGGCCTATTTTTATATTGTGATGCTGAGCCATCTGAAAAATAGACTATTATTTTATTATTAAAATTGAAGGATGGTCCGACATGAGTTTTTGGATGAGGATCTTTTGAAAAGCAAATAATGCAATGGTGTTACGATTAATGTAGTCACTAACAAAATAAAAACTTTGAGTTTGGATCTGTCCATCCTTTTTGCAGTAGATGACTATGTTTTGTAATAATATACAGTGCAACTTGGATAATTCAAACGTCTTTAATTCGAAATCGTGGTTAATTCGAAGATTTTTCTTAGTCCCTTGAATTTCTTATTAAATCAATGTTAAAAAATCGTGGATAATTCGAAGTTCAACTTTCTTAATTCAAAGTTTTTATAAAAAATTTTGAACCATAACGACTTTTCGGCGTTTCATCGTTAAGAAATTCGACACGTGACAACTGAAATCCCCTTCCCGCCACCGTTCGACACGTGACGCTTCAGACGCCATTCGAGCTTCCTGCTGTCAGTGTCACCATGTCTTTCAGTAAACCACGCGTGTACAAGAATATAACGTTCGCTGAAAAGGTCGCCATCATTCGGGAGGTGGAAAAGGGTGTGAAGAAGAAATGCCAAATCGCCAACGAGTACGGGATAGCGCCGAATTTTGTCTGTACATTGAAGGACAAACCTACGTAATTCAGGCTTGATGATTTTGCTAACCTTAAGCGACTGAATTCTACAAAACAATCAGACATTGCACAATTTTTTGAAAAATTATAATTTTCTGTATTGAATGTAATATGTACTGTAGCTTACGTAATATAAATCTTATTTTGTTTACATACATATAGTGTTTAAGTCTTTCATACCATGATCGATCTGAATAAATATTTACTTATTGACAGAATAATCTTTTCAAGCATTCAGTCGACCTGAAATTAAAGTTATAAGATGTAGCTTGTTTAATTCGAAGTCTTGGATAATTCGAAGTTTTGTAGTAGTCCCTTCAGCTTCGAATTATCCAATTTGCGCTGTATTTAAAAAAAAAAATGTTATATAAATTTTGAAACTTGGGTTTCCCCAGCTAAGACAAAATGGCGGGTCAAAAACCAAAGCACATATTACCAAGTGCAAAAAAAAGTGTGCAAGAATGGTTAGGGATGTGTAACCCTAAGCATGTGTGCACGGGAGATGTTTGAATAAAAAAAAGAGTCAAGAAAGAAAGAAGCACTATTTCTATTAGATAGAATACTGAAAAATCACTATTTGTAACTCAAAATCCGTCACTATTTCTAACTCAAAAACCACTGAAAAGTATCAATAGGAATAAAAAAAAGAGTCAAGAACGAAAGATGAACTATTTCTATTAGTAGAATACTGAAAAGTCACTATTTCAGTTTCTACAGAACCGGGAAATCAGGGAAAACCTGGAATTGTCAGGGAATTTTGTTATTCTGGAAAAAAAAATCAGGGAATTATCAAGAGAATTTTGCAATTATTACTTAAAATCAGGGAAATTTTTTGGTTGAACAGATGGGTTTAGAGGGTTTTTTTTTCTTTTATCATCAGGGAATTTTTTTATTCAGATTTTGTAGACACCCTGTATTTGTAACTCAAAAACCATCACTATTTCTAACTCAAAAACCATTGTAAAGTATCAATTGAAATAAAAAACAAAGAGTCAAGAAAGAAAGAAGCACTATTTCTATTAGGTAGAATACTGAAAAATCACTATTTGTAACTTACAAACAATACTATTTGTAACTCAAAAAACCACTGAAAAGTATATCTATATTACTAAAATCTTTTATTTTTCTGTCTGTCTGGTGGAATTGTTGTAATTTGGGAAAATAGAAATAGTTTCTACAAGTTCGCTACGGGAATCGAACTTGCAGCCTTCTGCTCCGAAGTCAGGCGTCTAAGCCATTAGAACACGAGGACTATATTCTAATCTAATATATATATATATATATATATATATATATATATATATATATAAAGCAGTCATAGATTGAGAGATTATAGACATCAAAAATTAAATTTAAAAAAAAAACTTTTAAAAAATTTTAGTTTTAGTTTACTTGATGTAATTTGTGTGTGTGTTTTTTTTTTCAATAAATAAAAAGTTGTTTTCCGTTACATAAGCGAGGCTTCCGGAGAAAAGCGATGAGTAGCTGACTAGTAACACACAAAAAGATATTTTTTTTTTATCTTTCAAATGAGGTATGACTGAGCCTTGTAGCTTTGACTGGAAGAAAGTTGCAGCTCAAAAGAAAAAGTTTTGAAATGCCAAGCTTTCAGCTGTAGCATAAAATTACCTATATGTGAAGGGGTAATTTTTTAACATATATACCAGAGACATTTCTAAGGTCTGGGAGGTAGGTAGAATGCACACACAAATTTTCATTAAAATCTAAAATGGTGATACACACTGCATTTGTTGAATTAACATGGAATGACCCTTCGGCCTCATGATAATAAATAAATCAGTATTAACTAGCAACATACATTAGGTATCTGACCAAGTTTTCAGTACCTGGACATTGGACTTGTTAAAATGAGACGAGAAAAGTTTGATGAAACCGGAGATTACGGTACCAGCCTTCGCTGAACTTTTTTTTTTTGAAGTTGTGACGTCAGGGGTGGTGCTTGCACTGTATACAAAATGGCAGACACTGCGATAACGTAATACAGTGCAACTTGGATAATTCGAACGTCTTTAATTCGAAATCGTGATTAATTCGAAGATTTCTCTTAGACCCTTCAATTTCTTATTAAATCAATGTTAAAAAATCGTGGATAATTCGAAGTTCAACTTCCTTAATTCGAAGTTTTTTATAAAAAAATTTCGAACCATAACAACTTTTCGACGTTTCATCGTTAAGAAATTCGACACATGACCCTTCCTGCCACCGTTCGGAACGTAACGCCATTCGACAAGTGACGCTTCAGATGCCATTCGAGCTTCCTGCTGTCAGTGTCACCATGTCTTTAGTAAACCACGCGTGTACAAGAACTTAACGTTTGCTGAAAAGGTCGCCGTCATTCGCGAGGTGGAAAAGGGTGTGAAGAAGAAATGCCAAATCGCCAACGAGTAGGCCTACGGGATAGCGCCGAATTTCGTCGGTACATTGAAGGACAAACCAACGTAAGTGAAGCTGTTTTCCGTTCACTAAACATGCTTGATGATTTTGCTAACCTTAAGCGACTGAATTCTACAAAACAATCAGACATTGCACAATTTTTTGAAAAACTATAATTTTCTGTATTGAATGTAATATGTACTGTTACTTACATAATATAAATCTTATTTTGTTTAGATACATACAGTATTTAAGTCTTTCATACCATGATCTTTCTGAATAAATATTTACTTATTGACAGAATAATCTTTTCAAGCATTCAGTGGACCTGAAATTAAAGTTAAAAGATGTAACTTGTTTAATTTGAAGTTTGTAGTGGTCCCTTCAGCTTCGAATTATCCAAGTTGCTCTGTAGTATCCGGAGAGTAAAACTTTTTAAAGGGGAAAAATTGTTTAAAAAGTTTGCAATAGACATATCCTGCAATTGACAATGCCTCACTTATTCTAACCTACAGCTAATTGCAATGGGGTGATAAATTGTTTCAAAAGTTAGCAATAGATACATCTTGCAACTGATGATGCCTTACTTATTCTAAGCTACAGCTAATTGCATTGACTTTGGTCTAGCGCTGTTGGCGCTCACGTGCCAACTGCTTGACCTCACAGGAAGCCAATTTGTTTTGAAGGCTAATTGTTTTTTAGGAAATTGCTATGGAAGTTATTAAAACAAGTGCTTACCTTATAGCCGTCGAAGAAAAATAAAGTTGCATTTACCTGCAGACAACCTTTCAGAACCATTCATTTTTCCGCGGTGTCAAAAAACAAATATTTGTGTATCGCTCCGTGAAGACGCAACTGCACCGAACGATGTATCCTGCCAAAGCTGATTAGCATTACCGTGTTCTCCGGTTTAGCCAAAAGTTCTTTGCTTGGTTCAAACTTGATGAGTAAAAAAAGAACTTATTCTTTTGCGCTCACAGCAAATTTCTCAAGGAGGGGAGGAAATGCGGAAATATATTGACAATGTACTTTACACTATAAAATTATATCAAGTAAAATAACACCACATCATGCTGAGAGTTATCAAAGATAGACAAATATAGCTGGTAAAGTACCACATTCTTTACCAGATATGTAGGAAGATGATATACAAGTAATAAATATAATGTAGCTTTATAATAAATCCTTTTGCCACACCATATATATATTCTATATTGCTTGTGTCATGTTTTACATGCTTTGTAGGTTGTCACAGTATCTTGCAATGATTTAACCTATAGCCTCTACTTTCCATTGTTTTACATTGATATCCTTCCAACCACTCATTTCATGCCTGTCATAGTAGTTTATATTAATTATATAATACTTCCCAACTTTGTAACTTCATTTCTTGCTAGATAGCAAGATATCTTTTTATTGTTTAATTATGTTTAATAATTTCCACAATTTGTAGCTAGGATGCTAACGTTGCTACCATTTAATTGGGCACATCCTGTTCTCTACAGATAGACATTGTAATCATTAGCTGATGGATATCATTAGAACCTTTCATTTAACACCTGTCTGCGTATTTAGGAATTTTCTTAAACCCTTGTATATTAGGTTGTTATATATGAAATAGTAGAAGGGTAGTCTCAAACAGATGAGACATAATTCCAATTTCAATTCAGTAAATTCAAATAAGAACCATTATCATCTATACAATGTTGCCAAAGATCAGAAGCTTACAGATGCCTTTTTTAAAGAAATTGGCGAGTGAATCTTAAAACCTCATCAAAGCTTACTCAACAGGGGTCTCATTGTGGAAGCTTTTCCAGCAAATTGTGCTCTAGTTGCTTAAAAAGGATGGTAATTGATTGTAACAAAGTCAGAGAATGCCCTCACATTCATACTTCTTGATCTTCTTGAGCTCCTTCACATGCTCCTTCTTGTAGAGTATGTTTGATGTACCAGCTCCCAAATCTGAGTAGTAGAAGGAGCAGACATTTTTGAGGAAAGGATGATGGTTAAAACTGGCTGTCGTCCACCAATTTCTTTTGGTGCAGTATGTTTGGAAATGCACTGTGCAGACTTGCTAATAATGACATATGATCTTGATTGATTGTGGTTATTGTATGTGATCCATTTTTAATCAAATGTTAGGATCTGATCCAAGAAGTTATTCTTCAGATAGTCGAAATGAGAGAGATGCATTGGTAAGTGATGTACTTTATTCAGCTCTTCCTGATTGCTGATACATGGTACTATTCCTAATCATTAGGCCACATCACTAATATTATAAATTGTATGTACTTCACTATACAATAGAAATTGATGAAAGCATAACAGTCCTGAATTTCTGATCATCAATAAAAAATAAATATTTGTGTAGTATAAAAAAGCAAAACCAACAGAATAACAATAGACTTAAACTCACGTTCTTGCCAACACTAGATGAAAATAATAGTTTCTTCAAGCAACAACCTTCTGCTCCAATAATGTATAATTAAAAGAAGAAATTTTAAGTGCATTTAAGTTATCAGCAAAACAAATACTGATTAAAATAACCATAAATTCACCCAAACAAAGCAAAAAGAAATATCAAATGTCTAAAAGAAAAATGTGATGGTTGCAGAAGCAAAGGGAGTTCAATTTTAAAAAAAAAGATGCGACTTCTATAATACATTGTTCAGTATGTATTGTAATGCTGGTGTCACTTGGTACTTCCAAAAATGCTAAAAATTGCTGCTAAGCAAAATTTTGCAAATGATGATTTTTTACAATTCTCTGTTATTCTCAATTCTAATAATCTAAACTAACCTAAGCGAGGTTGGATATTTTTAAGGAATTATTTATCACTATAGTGCAAAATTTATCATCTAGCTAACCTTCAATGTATTCTGAACCATAACTAACATAAAATTTGTAAGAAAAGATTCAAATGTAAATAAAGAACAAGAAAAAGCAAATCAAACAAAACAAAACAAAAGGTCTTGCCCAATTTTTTTTTTGCCACTAATACAGTAAGTAATATTTTGAAATAACAATATAAAATCTTGAATAAAGAAAAGAAAAACAAAAACGGTTAGCAATACGAAATAAATAAAGAGAAAGTAATTCTAACAATGGGTGAGATCAGACCAAATTATTTTCAAGTGACATCCTGGAACAGCTGTTTCACACTCATTGGCAATCATCAGCCAGGAGAAATCACAGTAAATAACAAGATCTCTGTACTGAGGCTAGTATGAACAATACATCGGAAGTGCAGTGGTGGCTCAAAGAAAAAAAAATAATTCTGTTTTTAACATTATGTTAACATGGTAAATTTTAATTCAATAAAAATTGATGACTTAATAAAGAGCAATAAACATTAAGGAAAATTTATTGAATATTGTCTTGTCTAGCATAAACCAGATCATGTGTAGAGAAGACAAACAAAATATACAGAACGACAAGATACTTAGAATTGGAAACCTAGTTGAAAACCCCTTCTTTTAAAATTTGTTAATTTAACTCCATTTTCAATATAAGGAAATATTCAGTATGTTTTAAACTAAAGGAAAAAAAGTTTTGCTTTTTTTACTTTTTTTTTTTAATACTGATTTCTTAGGGAAAACAAATGAAAAGGCTTAACGTGCATGTATGAAATTAAGGAGAGAAATTGAAAATAAAATGCACTTGATAACGTAAAATAAGTAAAACGGATTAAAAGAATGTGAATAATTCGACAGTTTCGGAATACTGTGTGTATTCCATCTTCAGGGACGTCACTAACATGTAAGATGACACAGCATTTAGGCCAACACGAGGTAAGAACACAGTGAAAGTATGAGGAAAGTAAAGGAGTTGTGGGGGTTTAGCAATAGTGATAGGATTGTAGGCCTTAGGCTGAATGTTGAAAGATTCAGCAAGGAGGCGATGGGATAGTTTATTGTGGTGGAAGAGTGGTTTGGCAGCTGTGAAGTTGGGGGTGTGTTCAGTCTCATTGTAATGTATTACTGTGTATGAATGTGTGGGTTCTTTGTTTGTGAAAGCATGTTTGAGTTCTTTGATGCATCTGGATAGCGGGCAGCATGTTTGTGCCATATAGCCAGAGAGGCACTGTTTACATGGGATCCAATATACAGTGTTGGAGGATCATTGTGATATGTGTAATGTTTATGTTGGGTGACATACCTTCTAATCAACACAGGATGTTGGATGCTTTAATTTCCTCAAAAATAACTATAAACACCACTGTATATAGAAAACCCTCCTGATATAGAGCTGTTCAACATCTTGAAGGTGGAATGGAATTGAATTCCTGCTGAAACCTACCGCAAATTGGTGAAAAGTCTTCCTCGAAGGATAGGGGCTGTGATAGCGGTGAAAGGCACACCTACATCATACTGACATCATACCAGACTCTGGTTAGTACATTACTACGGGTGTTTGGTGATTAATGGCCATATAGTGTACTTAACCTTCCCACTTTCACAACTGCCTAAACATACTACAACTTAAACTAAACAAACCCACTAAAACCACAGCTCTCAAACCTCCTGTTAAATACATCCCCTTCATTAAAGAATTCCTCATCCCACACTAATATGTCCCTACCTTTAAATCACCCAACATAAACACTATGATCCCTCCAACACTGTATTTTGGATCCCATTAAACAGTGACCATCTGACTACATG
>JAFIDM010009631.1:115044362-115079276 GCA_023159025.1 Thereuonema tuberculata
AAAAAAAGACTTAATTGCACTTTTTGTAAAATCAAGTGTTTCGAAAACAGCTTTTGCCAAGGAACATCATATTCCCAGGACTACATTAAACGATATTCTTTCATTGAAACAAGTAATTGAAGAAGCTGACTGCAAAGACAAAAGAAAGAGAATGAGGAAATCGAAGTTTGACGAGATCGAGGAGGTTTTAAAACGTTCGATGGCTAAAATATGCCAGATCGCAAAATATGCCGATTTCTGCCATGATTCTCAAAGAAAAAGCCATGGAAATTGCTAAGGAGTTGAACATGGAAGATTTCGGCGGCAGCAATGGTTGGTTGGAACGTTTCAAAGACAGACATTGCCTTTCTTTTAAAACGATTTGCGGAGAAGCAGCAGTTGTTGATGTTGATGCCATAGAAGACTGGAGGAACAATGTTCTCAAGGACGTTTTATCTAGGTTTGATGCATCAAATATTTTTAATCTGGATGAAACAGGCTTATTTTACCGTCTTTTGCCTGATAAAACTCTATCACTTAAGGGTGAAAAGTGCACTTCTGGAAAAGCAAACAACAACGCCTGACACTTCTGCTTGGAGTTAATATGAGTGGAAATGAGAAACTTAAACCATTTGTGATAGGCAAAAGCAAAAAGCCACGCTGCTTTAAAAACGTTAGATACCTGCCAGTTGAATATGAAGCAAATTCAAATGCATGGATGACTACAACGATTTGGGAACGACATATTCGTAAACTGGATTCTCAGTTTTCGCGTCAGAAAAGAAAAGTTGCCATCATTGTCGATAACTTTACCGCCCACAATTATTTATTTCCAGTAATCAGCACCTTCATCAAGCAACACTGTTGGATTATTTTTAAGCCAGTAAAAGAAAATAAAATGTGGTAAGTATAAAGTGTTTTTTTTTTATTATTATTTTATTTTCCACTCATTCATTTACATGTATTGATTTCTGAAAATCTTGTTTTTCTCCCTGAATCCTACTGCAATTCATGAAAATATTGTAGTTCAGTGGTTTTTTTTTTTTTTTTTTCCAAAAATGCCCACTCCACTTAAGTCGTCACTCCGCTTAAGTCGTCAAAAATGTTTGGTCCCTTGAGTGACGACTTAACGAGGTTTTACTGTAATAACTGTTTTGTTTGTTTTTCAAATCAGTCATTTAATAAATATAAATTAAATATAAATTTAAACATTTATATGGAAAAACAAATGCCATTGTACATCATGAAATGGGAAGTCTTTTGAGTCGAGCTGAGACCCTGGGACAGCTATTTTGAGCCATGATAGTTTAAAAATCAATTCTCATGTACACAAGAAATCCTTATATATTATTTCTCAAAGGTGTTTTCATGTCGGTATGCCATAACTCCCTTAATACTTCATCAAAATCAATGATTGAGACATCATTTTGAAGATTACGTTCCCCAGCTAATGATGAAAAATAAACAAATTGTTTCAATTAATGTTTTCGTATTTTAACAATCTTTTTATAAAAATGTAGAAGGTGCCATCTACTGACAATGTGTTTAACTAACATACACCACAGCTGTTGGATTTCTTTATTATTTCTCAAAGGTGGTTTTTGTTGCGAATTATTCGCACTGATCAACTAGTATAATTTAATTTGATTTACAATAGTCTATAACCTGTTGATAGCTTTATTTTTGATCAAACAATCTTGGAGGAGTACATTACTAATCTAAACCTTGATGGCTTTTTTTTCTTAAGACAATAATGAGAATCAATTAATGTTGCTATAAAGGGAAGTGTTAGAATCACGCAGTTATAAACTTTTTATATGAAATAAGATCACAAAGAAGTGGATTTGCCAGGACAGTATATCTTGACACATCAGTTAACTTTCATTTATGATATGGTTATCTCAGTATACAATAAATGGATGCATTCTGTCACACAAAGAGCCAGCAAATGTTAGCACACAATGGGTAATTTAAGGAAAATTTATTTTTAAAGAGTAGTACAAACTTGATGTGAATCATTGTTATTTCTTCCAGCAAACTATGTTGCAGATTCACCATGTAGACAAAGAGGATTTTATTTATAATTTATTAACACTATATTTATATATAATAAATGAACTTTGAAGAAAGTTTTCATTCATAAATCTGATTATATTTAGGCCTTTTCTTGATTGTAAAAATGTTAAAATAAACATCGCCAATTATGATTTGCTTTTATTACATTAATCCTGTGTTTTCATTTTATATTTTAGGAATACATATTATATCTTTTGATTAAGGAAAAAAGTGGACATGACATCAACAATTTTATCATCTTCATTTAATGAAAAGACTAATGAATCAGTCAGTGATGCTATAAAACTTGACCATAATATAAATCCAATTAGCAGGTATTTATGATTATTAATAATTTAAAAATCAAGAAATGGTGTCCATCAGCTTTTTTTTAAAAAAAAAAAATAAAAATATAAATCTACTTTTAAAAAAATTATTGAAGAAAACCGATATGTATTTAATCTCTATTTTTATTTATATTTACGTCATATCTTTCTTTGTGTCTTACATACAAGGTGGCCATAATTAAACTGACACTACTCAAAGCCATCTGTAGCTTGATCAAATGCCCGGAACGGCCCCAAATTTGGTAGGGAAACTAATGAAGACATGGGAAGAAAGATTCCGCGGAAAGAAAAAAAAAGTTTCAAAAGTCGCTGATAGGAGGAAATGTGACACTGTTGTAACCTACATAGCTGAAGATTTGCATACAACACAGATAAAGCCCTTTGTGCAATTCTCGGCTATGTAGGCTGTAACAGCACCAGCAATTTGGGCTGGAAATGGATGGGAAAACTTCAGAAAGACATTCTGATTACCAGTTCTGCTCAACATGCATCTTACATTACCTCAGCGTGTGCTACTTGTGAACTTATTTTACCTTGACGCTCTTCGTGAGTTTAGAACCCATCAGAACCTGCATAAAGGTCCGCTGTCAGTTAATGCAATGAAATCGATGATTAAGAAGTTTGAAGAAACAAGATTGCTAGCAGTTCGACCTGACAGAAGATGGAAACCAGTGCCAGAACAGACAATTACAGACGTTGCAGCTTCAATCATTGATGGTACAGGGGGACCAGTGATAGTAGTAGCAGCACCCGTGGAATAGCGTGACAACTGGATTTGACTTATACCATGGTATGGAAGGTCTTGCGGAAAGTTATCCAATTTCCATACAAGATAGGAGCATACAGCAACTGAAACACAACAATTATGGTAAGTAGAGCCACAGAGCTACCACCAGAACTACTGAACATTTCGTGTTTTTGCAAAAAAGGATGCCACACAGCTTGCTCCTGTAGAAAAGCTGGAATGGAATGTTTGGTGATATGTGCGAACTGCAAATACATCACAATTGCACTAATTGTCTGTCCGAGGATGATATTTTACTGCTGTAAACAGCTTCACATGACAAAGAAGTGGACCTTATTGAAGAGGACGCATACCAAAACACTCGAAAATGAAGAGCTGGAGGACAATGATGAGCACTTTCTGGACCATCTTCAGTCAAGCGGCAGAAATGTTATTAAAAAAAATGATACATTCCTTTTTCATTGAAGTACCTATCTGTATAAAGTATTGATTTTTAAGTAATTATTTTGCTATCTGAAATAAAACATTTTTGGTGATATGGCTTTCTTGTTTCTGAACCCTTTTACTATTAATTTTACGATCAATAGGTACTTTAATTTGTCTGAAAAGAAGGCCCTTTTCATAATCATTGAACTTCCACTTTTTAATATAATTAGGTACCTACCTATATTGAGTAGGTAGGTACAGGTACAGCAGATAGTTACATTTTTCGAATTACATAAATTCGATTCCCCAGATGAAGTGCGGAAAATGAGCGCTACGACTATTTTTGTTTTTTACTTGTATCTAAGCGTAGGAATGAACAAAATTTTAAAATTAGGTGCTCCCTGAATGCAGAATTTGTTGTTGTAGAACTTTTGTATCTTATATTTTTCATTTGGAATAGCCGTTTTCGGGTCACAGGCATTTGAAAGTGATCGTAACGCACTTTTCAGCTGAAACAGAAAAATTTGCTCATCTTTGACTACTGATTCTGACCAAACTGTTGAACCAAATTTAATGTTTAAGGAGGTCATTCGACACAGAATTTAATGCTCTTTCATTTTGGTAAGAGTGACATTTTCTGTACGATGAACCCATTAGATGTTATAAGGCAAAAACTGAAAAAAGTGCCAAAATTTTGAGGTTTTTTTTGGCTCCCAAAAATTTAGCTCACCTCAGAACCGTCGCAAACTCATATTACTCTTATTTGGGATGTTCAAAGTGAAATAAAATCATTTCCAGCTTTTTACGAATTAATGGAAGGCCCGGTCCTTTTTTGGTGTAATTTGACTGGACTATGTGTATTTCTCCCTTCTCTCGAAATTTGAAGACCCTTGATGAGCAACTTTAAATAAAGATTTGATGCACTTACGGTTTTAAATCTTAAATTTGGGAGTTTGTGACAATCAAAGATATTTAAAGGGGGCATGTGGTAGAGAAAAGGTTAAGAACTGCTGAGCTAAATCATTTTTCAATGGCTGTTGACAAACCATTCAAAATAATTGAATATTAATAATTAATTTAACGTGAATGAAGGATAAAAATGGAATAATTACAATAGTGAGAGTACTCTAGAATTATACGCACATGGAAAATAGAAGATTTTATTTGAATCTTTCAGGTTTATATGTTCTTATTTGCATATGGCTGTGTATGGTGGAGGAGAGGGTGATAAAATCATTGTTGTAGCTGTTAATTTTATCCAAAGAACTCAACTCTTTGTTATGCATATCTAATATTTGTATTGTGTAAGGCTTTATTTATTCATTTATTTATTTTTTAATTTATTAGTATTGCCATTTCCTGTTTGTTCTCATAATGTACAGAGAGATGTGCAATTTGACAAATTTGTGCCATACATACTGACATATCTGCTAAATAAAAAGCAAATAAATAAATATTTTTTTAAATAATGAAATAATTCAGAAAATTGGAAAAAAAAGTTTTTGCCATTTGAAGAATGAATTTTATTTCAATTGTGGATCATTTTAATAGGCATGAAGAATATCAGTACCTTGATCAGCTAAAATACATTCTTCAGAATGGACATAACAAAGCTGACAGAACGGGAACAGGAACTCTATCAGTATTTGGAATGCAGAGTCGTTACACACTAAGCAACAGTAAGCAGACTTATTTGTCTATTTTTATAATTTCAAAATGCAATACTTAATTTAATGGGGGGGGGGGGGCTTTGGTAGATCTGTTTTAATGGAAAAAATTTTAAGGTTAGAGTTCCTCCCGCTCACCAACCACCCCCACAAGTTCCAGACCAGTCTGGTAAACACTTGCCATTTATGAAATAAAAAATCCCCCCCCCCCCCCCCCCCCCCCCACAACTTCCATACTTATTTTTTTAAAAACATAAAAATAAAAAAAAAAACCCCCCCCCCCCCTAATTCATTATTATACATAGATTATTTTGAATATATCAGACCACTAACAATAGATGATAACTTACAGTTTTGTATCCTAATGAGTGACCAAAATACAAACAATCTTAACTTTGGTCCATATAGTATTTTTGTTTTTAAGTTCTGTTGAGGTATCATGAACCGGTTCATATTGTAAAATTAAGTGATTTATTGTATTTTATTATGAACGAAATATCTAAACTTTACATTTTGTAAAATATAAGTATAGTGAAACCCACACATCCCAACAACACTCCATTTCGCTTATTTTTTAATGCTATTATAGGTTTTAATTACACTTTTGCTAGAAATGATTATCAGGTTTAGTAGACACTTCCATTTCAATTATGCCATTAAATGTAGGATATACTATAATTTTTTGGGGGGAGTGTGTAGCATTTTTTTAGTTTTTCACTTGTGTTGCTGTCATTTCTTATAAAATTTAGTACTTGCAATTGTAAATCTTTTTATCTTTTTTTTTTATTATAGATGTGTTTCCTTTATTAACTACAAAGAAGGTATTTTGGCGTGGTGTTGTAGAAGAATTGCTGTGGTTTATCCGAGGAGGAACTGATTCTAAAGAACTTCAAGAAAAGGGTATCCACATTTGGGACGGCAATGGTTCGCGACAGTTTCTTGATAGTGTTGGGCTTTCTCATAGAGAAGAAGGTCAGCTGAATTTTGCTTTTCATTATGCATAATAGCCGAATGTTTAAAATTGCTAAATTAAAAAAAAAAAAAGAAAGAAAAATTCAGCTATAAGTTGATAAGACTTCATTTTTTAAGCTGCATTTGTGTGCCCATTAAATGAATAGTACTTACTAATACCACTTTTCATTTCAAATACCAGATATTATTTCATTTTTCACTCCTTACTTGCAAAAAATCAATAGAATAAGAAATGATTATCTTTGTTATGAAATATGTCTCCCTTTGCTATGTTATCAATGTTGGTGTTTTAGTATATGAAATGCGATTCCTAGAACAAAATACAAAAAAATCATTGCGTCTTTAAGAAAGAAGGGTTTGACTTTCAACTATTTTTCAGGAGAAAAATACATCGTAAGAGTAGGGATCTGCTGTGTTTGAATGATGAGAGTAAAATTATTACTTATTATAAAGGAAAAGTTCGTGAAGCTCACATAAATGCTGAAAGCAAAGTAGAAGATTGTGTGAGGCTACGTCTGGGCTTCATTTATGATTGATAGAATAGATGACGTAGATAATATCTTATAGTAATAGAAGTTGCCAAGGATTCTGAGGTGATAAAAACTTGAAGAAATCCTTTTAATTGGGCAGTAGGTTTTAGAAATTATTTATGTCATGGATTACTTTCATAATCATTCTCAGCATTATGTATTCCAAAGTTAAGAATCAACCAGATTCTCAGTGTTATCTGTTAAGACATCCAGATTGGATTGTTGATTGAACAGGAAAATAGTAAACCATTCTGTCTCACTAGGAAGTTATGGTAGTTTCCATATGGTAGATATGGTAGATAATCTGGTCAAGAGATGACTGAAAAGGAAGTAGAAGATTCAAATAAAACAAATAAAAAAATAACAAATATAAATTTGATAACAAATAAAAGAAAAAGTAATTGTGAAAAATGTCCAAATTGAACAGTGCTTGGGAGATTGTTGTAATATATTGGTAAATTAATCTCAAAAGATGTTTATGCAGAGGTTCCGGTGATGCCAGTTCTAACATTACTGGATTAGTGGATTTTTATCAGAAGTATTATTGCAGGGTGTCTACAGAATCAGGGAATTATCAGGGAATTTCGTTATTCTGGAAAAAATCAAGGAATTATCAGGGAATTTTGCAATTATTACTTAAAATCAGGGAATTTTTTGGTTGAGCAGATCGTTTTTTTTTGTTTTTTTTTTGGTTGAACAAATCAGGGAATTATCAGGGAATTTTAAAAGAAATTGTTCATGAAATCAGGGAAAAATCAGTGAATTTTTTTATTCAGATTTTGTAGACACCCTGTATTGATAACAGATCCAGCTGCACTAATTCAGCGAAATGGAACTGAAGTGTGAGACTAACTAAAGTATATATAAACTGGCATGCTGTAAAACTAAGTATCAACTGAACTTTCAGCAGCAATTCTTGTTTGTCATGAAAACCACAGCACTGACAAGGCTGAAGATGGGGCTGCATTATTGAAAAACAATAATCATAATGAGATGGAGGAATTTATTAAAAATTGTGTATATTCAAAGGTTATTTGATTATTAGTTGATTATTTGATTTTAATGGTACAAAAGCATCTTTGGCAAAGCTGCTCCAGATTCTAAGGGAAATGCAAAGAATTGCTACAATTGTTTTGTAGGAGTCATTCCACATCAGTTCATCTCACAAAATTGTATTTTGACACCCACCAGTCGATTTTTATGACACTTGATATACTTTCTTCTTACACCATAGTAGGAACGTGTGCAAATTTTTTCCTCCCTATCTCCAAGCAATTTCGAGTTAGAAATTTGAATGAAAACTCTAAATTTTGTTAATTAATAATATTTTTAGTAGTAAAATGTAAATAAATTTAATTTCAGGTGACTTAGGGCCAGTTTATGGATTTCAGTGGCGCCATTTTGGAGCCAAATATACTGATAAAAACAAGGACTACTCTGGGGAAGGAGTTGATCAAATTGCTAATGTTATTAATCTTATTCGTAAAAATCCTAATGATAGAAGAATTCTGCTGACAGCTTGGAATCCAGCAGGTAATTAATATTATAATCACTTAAATAAAATGGATAACAAATGGAGACTGAATGTAAAAGTTTATTTATAACTGATGATAAAGTTTTAGGATAGTATGTTTGATTTTCAGTAATAAATACAGAGCTCAGCTATTTTCTGAAAAACTGGAATTTATAATATAATTTGAGGAATTAATGTAAAAATTTCTAAAAAGTTGAAGTGCAGAATTTTTGATAAATGAAAATTTTCTCCACGATTGGAACTTGAAATTGATTAGTTGTATCTAAAATTTTTAAAACTGGTTTCTAGTAAATAATATTCTAGAATCCATCAATTATAGCTTCATCTATAGCTTGAATTTAGATGAACTTTCTATTAGATATAAATTAATAAATTTCCTTGGTTTTTTGACGAGTTTTTATCTTTTCAAGTTGACCTTGATGTATATCTTACACATTGTCATATCCAGCATTAATTTTATTATGGACAATGCAGTCTTTACTGATAAACATTTTCAAGCTAGATTTCTCTGTCCTGTCCATTACATATTTCAGAAAGAACTATTTAATATGATGAAAACATTCTTTATTTCAGCAAATTCATCATATCTGTTTTCATTTCTTCCTTCGTACATGCGACTTTTGCATCATTACAGTAAGCCCATCTTAATAATTGTGTTCTTATATGCATTTCCTTGTATCATTTCATGAAATCCTGAATTACTGTATTTGACCTGAAAGGCCAAGTGTGAGAGCACAAATTTTGATAATAATATCTATGGATGGTTGATAGCTATATATAATAACGAATTCAACATGACATATCTCTGAAAATTTCCTTTTTCACCATCTATTATGTTCAGTATGTGCACTGTGACTTCAAACAATTGCTCTGCAGTACAGTTATCACTATAAAGGACTGTTGTAGGGTTATCAGGGGAATATAGGACCACTCATCTTTTGTAGTTTTTCAGACCATCAAGTGTGATGCAGTGTCGATTTCCCGGGTCCCATTTTAGTAGGTCAGAAATCTATTGGACTTATATCCAAGACTTGACAGAAATGTGCTGGAAAGGCATAGCCTTGATCCCAGTTTGTAGCTCCATGTGTTCAGAAAAGGCTTTATGACGTTCCGGCAGTATGAGTAGCAGCTTTATCCTGATGGTTGTGGACAGATGTTGCATTATTTCCATATTATATTATTATAGAGGGCTGTGATTTTCCTGGTGTTGACCAGCCCCTTTATGTTATCCTTATATTTTCGTATTTTGGCAGCATTGATTTCCATTTTTGGGCCACCCTTCGTATCTGTAGTTTTCTCTTATGCAATACCAAACAACGACTATGAAGCCTTTGGGGAAACTCTCCTTGCATTGCCAGATGAAGTCACACATCCCGTCTTCTCTGGTACTGGCCGGTATGTTATGCCAAACCTTACCACAGTTGCTGAGATAAATCCATGCTTCTCCAAGGTTACCACAAACGCCCATTTGTTGCCAGCAGCTTTCGTAGAGTTTGTGACAGTTTGTTTTTTGCTTAAGTCAGTGGTGTCGTTCCGTCTTGTAAATCTTCTTTAGTCCCAAATGCTTTTGAATGACCTTTGAAGCATATTGCTGTTTCACACCTGCTAGCCATGCATTGAGCCTATGTTAACATCGGCAACATTACATTAGGGTATTGATGAATATAGTCCTCCCAAAAGTCCTTTAATTTAGGAGGCATGTCAATGAAACTAACACATTAAAACATCTATTGAAATGTAAAGGAATGCAGATACATGAATAGCTGGCTCCATATTCAGTTATCAAGTGGAAGGGGTAATACGCTGTTGAATTCGTTATTATATATAGTTATAATTATCCACATATTAATTGTTGACAAGTCTTGCCAATCTGCCTGATATACAGTACACCCAACCTTCTGCTATAGTGCATTCCGCTATAGCGTTTTATTACTATTGCGCATACAGTACAGTATATATGTATTTAAAAAGCTGCCCAAATACCTTTATTGCGCCCTAAATGACTGCTGGTTGGTCGAAAATTCAAATATTGCTGGCTCCGCCAGTGAGTAGATTCACTCAGTGATTGGTCAGGACATCACGGGTGATCTGAGTGCAGATTGGCCAAAGCCACAGGAGTGGCCACCATGTGGTCATGACGTCATAGGCTATCTGAGCGCTGATTGGCCAAAGCGATGTTTATAGCTACCATCCTTTGTTTGCCGCCAATTTTCACATTCAGTGCACGTACTCAGTGTAAGCCAGTGATAGCCATGACCATTTTTTGTGCTACAATAATGGCCTACCATTGCTGAACGTAATGCGGCTAACCCGGGAAGGAAAATAAAGAAGCGGAAGAACTTGACTTACGCTCAGAAACTTGAAATAGTGAAATTAATAGATGGTGGTGAGACCAAGAGAAATGAGGGGAAGAAATTTGGGATAAACGAGTCCACAGTGCGAGGCATTTGCCAAAAGCGTGAGTACACCAAGAGTCATATGAAGCTTGCATCATCCGAGGCAGCCTCCAAAGCCTTGTGAAGCCATAATCAGGTGCTCCTAAAGACTGAGCAATTGCTGAGAAGATATTTGGATCGGCAGGCATGGAGGAACCAACTTGTCGAAACACGTGAGGTCGTGGAAACTGCAAAGGAGATTTATGCTGGTGTTGGACGCAAGATGGGGGTTCAACAGCCTCCATTGTTTCTAGCATCAAAAGAATGGGTGGATAAATATATGGCACGCCATAAAGTCAGGAGTAACCAGGTAATTGGGGAGGCAGCGAGTGCAGACAAGGGAGCTGCTAGCGAGTACCCTGAGTCTCTTAAAAACATCATTGAGGAGGGCCAATATACTCCAGACCAAATCTTTAATATGGATGAGACTAACTTTTTTTTGGGAAGATTATCTTCGTCGCACATTTATTACTGTCAATTCTGTCAAGGTACGAGGGAGGAAGGCCATGAAAGAATGATTCACCCTCTTGCTTGCCACGAATGCTTCAGGAACCTGCTGCTTGAAACCAACAGTTATTCATCGTGCGAAACGACCATGGGCCTACAAGGGACAGAACATGAACAAAAAGGAATACATGAGAGCCAGACTTTCTCAGGACTGGCTGAATGAAGCATTTATTCCCCAGGTTGAGAAACACTGCAAGGGTAATAACATTAGGTTTAACATTCTGTTGCTGCTCGACAATGCCCCAGGTCATTCACCTCTTCTTCGAACTGCACACCCCAATGTGAAAGTTGAATTCTTACCACCCAACACGACCTCATTGATCCAGCCTCTTGATCAAGAGGTCATATCTGTAGTAAAGTCTGCATACTCCAGGCGACAATTCAGGATAATGCGGTATGCCACCAAGGATACCAAGCTCATCCAGCAAATAATAGACAGTCAAGATGATGATGATACTCAAGTGCAAGGTGATAGTGCACATGAAAAGAAAGTGTAACTTTATTGGAAGAAATACAATGTTAAACAAGGAGTAGATTTAATGGTGGACTGTTGGAATAATGTGACACAAAAAACAATTCATCACACTTGGTGTAATATTTTGGAGGGCTTACCTGAGGCCCTCCGTGAGAATGTGGACGGTGAGCCACAGTCAATGCAGGCTGAGATTCAGGCAGCTGTGAAAGAGGCACGACAAGTCCCTGGAGCTGGTTTTGCCGACACAACAGAAGAAGATATTCTAGAAATGATATGACCAGCCCCTGTTACTGCTGCTGAAATCATAGCAGAGGAGAATCTGGCACAAGAGGACAACAGTGAAGGAGAAGAGGAGGGTGGTGGTGATGATGCTGTGAGGCGTGAGGGACTCAGCATGGCTAACATCAAGAAATTCATTGACTTGGGTGTCGGGATGCACCACCTCCTTGAACAAGATGTTACCATTAACAGTGAGACAAGGTATTCCTTTGTTATGAAAGCACTGGAAGGTTATGACGAACAGTATCATGCCCACATCAACTCCCTTCAGCAACGCCAGATAGCAGACTTCCTACGCCGTTGCACCGAGGCTCAGCCGGACCCTCAACCAGGACCATCCAGTGATTCTCAGCTGGATGAGTCTGAGGATGATTGAGGGTTTTGAGGGTCCCTTCCAGACTCCTGCTGCTGCTGATTTCCTCGACGAGACAGAACGTCGAAGGGGTGGCCAGTAAGACTCCACCCCTGCCTCGGAACCCCTTCAACCCACCCAAGCCCCTCATCGTCCCCAAAAAGGTAAATAAAATGGGCTACTATGTTATGTTTTTATTATTTATATAACCGTGAATTTTTTTAATTTCCAGCATTGGTTTGTAATTAAAGTAATTTTATTAAAAAGAGGTCAAAATAGCATAAATTAGGAGTAAAATTTGAGGTCGGGGCACCAATAAGAATTATTACCATAAGTTCTTCAGTTCGGCTATAGCGCGGCAATAGCAGCACCAATTGGGCGCGATAGCAGAGGGTTGGGTGTAGTATGAATTACTATCACATTATTTTTATGTTGCTTATGAATTGTAAAATCAGCTCCACTATTTCTACCTTCTTTCCCAATTACCCGTTCTATAATAAAATGTGCTCGCTCCTCATTTTCAATAGTTCTGTTTTTCTTCTTATTTCTTCACTGATCCTTTTGAGTCCCATCTGATGTAGCCATGTTCTTTCTCATAATTGAAATTTTCCTTCAGATGAAGGCAGTTACACTTAGCCAAGGTCATCAATAAATGGTAGTATAGTCATTAACTCATGGACTCTTTGCATTCTCTGCTTTCAAATACTGCTGCCACAGTTGGGACCTTCCTGCCTCTAGGGAATTAAGTCATGTTTTTTATTTTAAATTATATTTACTCAGAATATATAAACTTGTTGCACAGGCCTGTGAGTGTTTATATATGATCTATCCCATTTCCTGTATAAATTTCTTAGCTCGCTGTTAACAAAGGGTGCAGTGATATAGTAAGAAATATGAAGGGCCTGAAAGTTATTTATACTAACTGAATGATAGGTGGCTTTTTTCAAAAGTAAGTTATTTTAAAAAATTACAATTACTTCAATAGTTAATTTTCATAAACTTTTTAAAGGTAATAATTTTAACAATGCTTAACTACATATACTGATGTACCAGAAAAACCAAGTCACCTGTTTAGTAACATGTAGAGCCCCCTTTCGATCAGATTACATCAGCAACATGGCAGGTTATTGACACCATGAGCTTTCTGACATAATGTGTAGATAGCAGATTTGGTTAAAAAAAATAAGAAACAATAAAGATAAAACTACACAACAATTAAAGATCCAGTGAGCTATTTTTTTTTAATTTTCATACCAGGAATAAAAAACAGACTGTTTCAACCATCCTAGGTATCGTCAGTTGGATTCACCCACCCCTTTTAGCTGAGTGGGATCAAAAGAAACAAACAAAGGACAAGCATAAACAAAATAATGGCCCTTCAATTAAAAAAAACATCAGTTTACAAATTAAGAATAAAAAGGGCAGTAAATTAATCCCTATTAGCAGAACTCTTAGCTTACAAATGATTAATTTATAAAATAAACATACAGATAATTGCAAAATTTATCATGCGTAAGAATGTTGGTAAGAAACAATAAAGATAAACAATTAGAGTGGTCTGCTAGTGGGAATTAATTTACTGCCCTTTTTTATTCTTAATTTGTATTTTAATTTTTTTTTTTTTTTTAATTGAAGGGCCATTATTTTGTTTATGCTTGTCCTTTGTTTGCTTCTTTTGATCCTACTGCGCTATGACTACTGGGCGAAACAAACTGATGATACCTATTTAGGTTGAAACAAGTCTGTTTTTGATTCCCGGTACAAAAATTCCAAAAATAGCTCAGTGGATCTTTAATTGTCAAGCATTTTTATCGTTATTGTGTCTTACTAACATTCTTAGGCATGTTAAATTTTGTAATTATAAGGTGTTTAAAAAAAATCTTGCATTTTTTTTACTGTGTATGTTTAAAACGCTGTTTTAAATGGTTTTAAATTATTTACAACTTTTTACATCCATGGACTGCAAGAGAAATCATAATAGGCTGATATAGGCTAAGAATGAAATGTTTATTAAAGCTAACCTTGCATCACTTCATTGCTTTTTTTTACTTCATTTTATAACAAATTAAAAGATTCAGCACTTCATAAAGCATTTATGTAATAAATGAAAAGCAAAAGAATGAAAATAATATTGTCACATTAAGAGAAAGAAAAGCAACAAAATTGAATTCATAAGTTTAATGTAGGTGAACATGCGAATCGATTTATGGCAAATATGGGAAAATTTCTTACAGATCTACACTCGTTGATTAAAAATAGTTTATTCATTTGTAGTTTCTTATATACATTTACATTCAATCAAAAGTAAGCAATATCTTACCTTTGTCTTTATTTCCCTGTGTAGAAGATTCCTTTATAGATGATTCTTCTGTGGACTATGACCATTTTTTCAGATATGTAGTTGCCATAATGATTTCACATCCTAATCCTACAACAACTTCATTGCAAGCCTTGCAGTGAGCCTTTGAACATTTCCCATTGGCCTGTGGAAAAAGTTCAACAAATTTCTTCCATATAGCTTCTTTCTTTGTTCTTGTTCTTGTAGGCAGAGACATTGCCTATTTCAATGATACAATCCGAATGAAGTTAAAAACACAAACCACTGCTTTATACAGAGGGTGCATGAGAAAGTCCTAAGTCAACCAAATAACATTTAAACAAAGATAGCTAGAGCTAGGGAAGTTAGATTTATTTAAATCTCAACAACCAGTTAATCTAAAACTCTCCTCTTTTTCTTCTTCTTTTTACATCTGAACTTGTTATATTCCTTGTCATTTCATTCAACCATTTCTCCAGGAGGAAGGTTTTGTTGAACCACATTGAAAGCTCTTGATGACATGCTGACTGAATTAAAAATTTCAGATTTTATATACTAATTAAATGCAAAAATGACATATCTTGAAGTCTGAGAAAAATAAACAAATAACCAGTTAAAAAAAATAAAACAATCAGATTTTTTTGGGGGGAAAAGGGTTGGTTTTTTTTGCCCTCTCTGTCATAGTTGTAATAATTGTTCTAAAATATAAATAATAATATCTAACCAATAAATGTAGAATATAATAAACAAACAGTTTTACAATAAAAAAAATACAAAATAATACTATGGTATAATGCAGCTTTCACATATATCTACACTATGATTACATAGCCTACTGTGTTACTATTGCAATCCAATGTAAAAAGTAGCCATAACTGTTAAGTTACTTTTAAAGAATCACTTTCTGAACTTTGATAGTATAGATAAAGTATAGTATAATGTGAAAATAAAACATAATTATAAAACACTGTTTTCTTTGTTTTTGTGCTGTATTCTGTGTTGTGTTGTGTTCTTTATGAAAATACAGAAATTTTATTTTTATTAAAGAGTAAGTTGATATATCCAGATATTGAAAGTTTTATAGCACTTGTAACTGATTTCTTGATGTATCAAGAATTTTCACATGTAAAAGACTATAATCAGATAAATAAAATGCGTATTGTTTACAGGCAGCAAAGACTAAGTAAAGAAAAGGTCATAAATATTTTATAAATTTGATTTAATATTCATTGTAGTATTTAAAAAGATTTATATTATAAACTACTTTGCTAGAATAAAACAAGATAGCGATTAGTAAACCAATCACAATGCTTCACAACATTGAAGCTTCTGATATGTGAATGAAGAAAATTATTCAAAAGTTAATAGGGGAAAATGCCTATTTATAAATAAGCGGAGTGAAAAGTCGGTTGCGTGCAAATTAAAATATATTTTAAAAGGATTTGGTGTTTTCGACGTGCGCCGACTTTGACAATCATCAACTTTGTGATTCTACCCTAACTCTTCTACAGCAGTTAAAACTTCGTAACTACCATCAAACTGCGATAATGTAACGAAACCGTTGCGAAGCATTGTGATTGGTTTAGTAATTGCTATCGCTACCTTGGAGCCTGACCAGCTAGAGACACAAACTCTATGGCTCTGAACAACTCTTGGCAAGACCTTTTCAATGATGCCCTAATCAAGTCTCTAGCCCTCATAGTTGCCGAGTTCATACTTGTCCACAGACAGACAGACAAACCAGGGATATAAGGCTGCACGGTATCAGAAGCCTAAAAGAAAGTTGTTTCATTGAACATTAATAAACACTTTCCTATTGCTAATTTATTATAAACTTAGGTAATGATCATTATTTGTAATATATTTAAAGTTTGCTGGTTACAGAATAAATCTGACACTTGAAATAGTTATTTCATTCATGTCAGATTAATTTTACTTAAGTATTATTTTTATGAGTTTTATTTCTTAGAGATCTCACTTTACTTCCTATGATCCCTCATATTCTGTATTCAATGATGGCAATACAAAATTTTCATTAAGCTTTGTTTTGATAATAAATAGTATGAAATATGTGATCATCACGCACATACACGCACGCACAAACACACACACACACACACACACACGGAGTTATTTTGCAGAGAACTAATTATGTTCATAATTCATTCAAATCTTATACCGAAAAGGGGACAATAATCTTCTCATCGGTGATTTATTTGAGGCAATATAATCACATGAATAATCTTTTAATTCTTCAGTTTCTTAAGTTTGTTTCCTGGCTGAACAGATCATGTTCAGGATCTGTATGCTTTCCATTTCCAGATCTTCAGTATGAGCCAATGGTGAAGGTTTTTTTTTTTTTCAATAGCCTAGTCTCCTTGGGCCCTAAATGACACCAATGTGTTTGCTGTGCATGAAGACGTGTCCTAGAAGAGGAGAATCCTTGCTATTTATTTTTTCCTCTTGCTGTCAGTTGCAATAAGCTGCTTTAGCTTCTGCTTCTACTCAATGGAAGGTCTTTGGATGGCTCCTCAAGATCATTTTGCTGGTGCCCTGCTTTCATAATAGGTTTTGGCTAGAGTCTGCTGCAGAGTTTGGGAGGATATGGGCTTAATTTTTTATCATACTTTCTTTTCGAATATAGTTTTTCTGAATCCCTGACATTGCCTTGAAAATTGTTGTTTTTTTTTACCCATCATGGTATTCTCTGATTAGGCCCTATGGTGGCTACGGGATGCCCGAATTCTAAATCTTATTCCCTTTATTGTGTATCCAGTAAAATGATTTTACATTGGGAAGCAGTTATCACATTGTTGATCACTGATATATATATATATATATATATACACACACACACACACACACACACAGTAAACACCCGATTATCCGCTGACCTCCTGTTTCCATTTTTTTTACTGTAAAAGTAAAAACAATAAGTAAATACAGTAAAAAAAAAAATAATAGAAACAGGAGGTGTCCGCGGATAATCAGGAGTTTACTGTTTGTTTGTGTGTGTGTGTGTATGTATGTACATAGTATATATATATATATATCTGTTTATCTTGCACTCAGTAAAGAGCATCTTTCAAGCATATCTCTTTTCCTGATCTTAAAACTGACTAAGAAACTAAGCTCTGCTGATTTGCTATTCAAAATTCCCTCTGGAGCTGCTAAACAAATATCAAATAGTACTACACTACTAGGCTAAAGTGATAACGTGCTTTACTGCTGACTGGAGAAGCTAGGTTCAATCCCCAGCAGAGGTTGGGGATTTGAAGGGTCTACCAAGCCATCTGTAGAATAGGTATCAGGATTCTTTCTTGGGCATTAAAGGCAGGCAGGAATTGGGCTGATTACCTGATGTCAACTTCTTCCTGTTGGTCATGAAATGCCGGGAGCCTTAATTCCTGCTATTCCAAAGACCACATAGGCCTGTATTGAGATATTTTAGCTTAACATTGATGACATTGCCTTTCCAGCACAACATCTGATCCAAAATTCTTTAAATGTTGTCATTATCAAACAGGAATTAGATGATACTAATGATGAACTCTTTGAGAGTCTTGCTGTGTAGGGTGTGATGACACCAAATGCTATCAGTCATATCTGCTGAGACAACAAAGAGATTCCTGTCTGTACTATTATACTATGTTCAACACTTCTTATTTCCTTCAGGATTGATTACCTCCACTGTTACTGTCATAATATATTCAAAATTCCATGTGATGCAGCAATTGTCAACACTGAGACTATGGATTAACAGGTTACAGAGGCAAGGCCACCTGCCCCTAATGTGAAGAGCTTTCTTATGGGACAGTTCATATAAGTTGCCTATTACGTGTCACCATTCTGCCTATTGTTATTCTGTCTTCACTGAAAGGAAAGAAAGTATATCCAGTCTATTAGAGTGAATTAGTCTCTTTCCTATCCTGAGCCTCAGAAGAGGATTGTACAAAGACCTATAATCAAGATCTTTCATCAGTCTTAAAAGCAACATAGACATCTTATTTCTCCTGTCATACAACATTATATGCCCCTCCCCCCTTTATTCTTTCTCTACAGTTGCAGCTGCATTTGACATTCCTACCACACAATCTTGTTGCCAATATGTGTAGCATGAAGAGAGTTGTGACACCTATTATCTGAGGTGAAAATACACCTTACTAAGATTGTTATGAATTTTTCTAGTTCATTATTTTGGTCATTCTGCAATTTCACTCCAGAATTTTTAAAAGACAGAAGTAAAACCTTTTCATTTTGTTTGTTTATATAACATATTAATGTTCCTGCCAATGAGGTTTCATTGAAATGCAGTTTGATTTTTTTTTTTTTTTAGAAATGTTATTTTATGTTTGCAATTTTTGTCCTTCTGTATATATTATTGTTTTTATATATATTAAACATTGGAAATTAATCCCTAGATACTGCTTTCTTTTCTTTTTGTGCAGAGTATATAATGAAGCAATCCTAAATTCAAATTATGACTATTTGTAAATGATTGTGGTTTTATTTTCCCCCCTTTCATTTAGCTCTTCATGAAATGGCATTGCCGCCTTGTCATGTTCTTGCCCAGTTTTATGTTTGTGAAGACCAACTTTCCTGCCAGTTATATCAAAGATCTGCAGATATGGTATGATGAAAAAAAATGGAATATTTCTAATTAATTTCTAATTGTATTTTATTATTTCAGGCAAAGATGTAGGAAAGAAAATATATATTCTTTTTGTTTATAAAGCCTAAAGTTTTTGGTATGAGAAGGCTACTCTTGAGAATTTGAACCATGTTTATTTGAAAACCTAAGGGATCAAATACCAGGTGATTAAAATTAAAGAGGAAGTTTTTAGACCTCTCTATAGGAAAAACTATCGTGCAAATTGCAACTAAATTTCGTACACATACTTTCCTGAGTATACAGTTTCGATTTCTAAAAGAAGAAAAAAAATGCAAATTTGGCCACTAAGGGTGAATTGTGGCACTACTGTCCCGTAATTTGCATATTGCCTAACTTATCTAACAAATATCGGCAGAAAAAGAGTTAACATGCAATAACTTTATTGCAATCACATGTGGAATCATACTAACATCACAGATACGGCTCCATATTCCCTCCATTGCCTTGCTCTACAAATTGCATTTATTGCACAACATGCTCGACAGCAGAATGTAACTGATATGTGTCTAGTTGTGTCACATGTTGCAAAATTCTGTCTTTTAACACAGCTAAGTTTGGAATATTGCCTTGATAAACAAGACTCTTTAAGTAACCCCACAGCCAGAAATCACAGGGGTTCAGATCTTGTGATCGGGGTGGCCATGCCATCCGAAAATGTTAACCGCAGTAAGGCTTTCACAGGTAAAGTTATTGTGACTGGTGCACCATCTTGCATGAAGATTGTGGTGTCAAAACAATTCTTCAGTTGAAGTGATGGAATTACAAAGTTCTGGTGCATATTGGCATATCTGGAGCCATTCATAGAATGTCACTTGATCGATGCTGTTTTATCTTCAAAGTAAAGGCCAATGATGAAGGTTGCCATGAAGCCACACCAAACCATTACCATTGGTGAATGCAATGGAATTTAATGATGAACATGTGGATTACTGTCAGAGCAAATATGGCAGTTATGAGTATTTAGAACACCATTCAAATGGAAATGAGCCTCATCACTCCACAGTATTTGCCAAGGCCATTACATCATCCACCATCATCTGAGCAACAGAAGTCATGGCAAATGCTTTCCGCATATCATAATCACCAGAAACTAATTGTTGACTGGGATATTCTATAGGGGTAAATCCTCAAGACATTTTTCAGAACTGTCCACACTCGTGTATGGTATGTCCAATTTCCGTGATATTGTGCATGCACTACTGCTACCATGTGCATTTGCGATTCCCTGCTCCACTCCTGCAGTCGCAACTTAGTCTGTTCTGT
Source organism: Thereuonema tuberculata (assembly GCA_023159025.1). NCBI lineage: Eukaryota > Metazoa > Arthropoda > Chilopoda > Scutigeromorpha > Scutigeridae > Thereuonema > Thereuonema tuberculata. The sequence goes on from JAFIDM010009631.1 coordinate 115,064,918, forward strand.
GCAGTCCACATGGCTTGCGACCTCATTAGGTTAGGCTAAATGAAAAATCATTTTCCTAAGATTTGTAATCTTCAGTGGACCTCTACATAAACCTTTTAATTGCTCAAATGCCTTAAGTGCTGCAGAAGAATTGCTATTTCATTGATATAAGAGTTTAACAAGTAACGCGTTAACTGGTAAGGTAAGCTTCATGACTCTTCGTTAGTTGTGGATTTGTTAAAAATGCTTTCCGACTCCTTTTATAGGTGGAGACTGTTTGATTATTTCACAATATGCAAATTACGAGGACAGCAGTGCCACAATTCACTCTTAAAAGCCGAAATTTGAAATATTTTTTTTTCTTCAGAAATTGAAACCTCATACTCTGGAAAGTATGTATACGAAATTTGGTTGCGATTTGCCCAGTAGTTTTTTGTACATCGAGGTCTAAACACCTCTTTAATTTGGATCACCTGGTATGTCCGTTGGTGATGACAAAACAAAAGAAGCTGACTATAGTTGATGAATGTGAATTGACAGTCAGTAGCATGTTTACTATAGTTGGGCATACCTAACCCGATATAGAAATAGTTACAAGATGCACACCTTCTCTACGAAAAATAATCTATATTTATGTGATACTGTCAAAAATAGAAATGCCAATTAACAGAAATTATCATTTTAAATCTTTCATAATTTTTCAAGATAATTTTTTTTTTATGCAGGCAAAGACCACAATTCAAATATTTTTGAGTTTCGAAAGTCATTAGTTAATTAGCCAATCACGTGAACTTTCATAGTTGAGTTAACATGGCATAGCGTCTTTCAACTCCATTGCATTTCAACCACATAAACAAGTGCTGCAAAGAACAAGTGCTTAAAATGTGCTGCCAAGATCATCGTTCTCAGTCTTTTGTGTAAATTAAGAGAGAACCATTATGATCAGTTGGAGAATGAAATGACACCTATAGTTGCTGAATTAACAAGTGTCAACAGCGAGTATTAACAGAATGAAGAGTGAATTCAAAGAAATGGGGCATGTTTCAATACCCAGCTAGAAACGAAAGTTAATACCCAAACAAGGCAGCAGATTTACGTCGACTTCACATTGACTTTTATATTTTATTTGTTTTTCTGTTTCACATAAACTTATTTTCAGAATAAAGATTACATTTGATTAAAAATATATAGCGTGAAAATATAATTTTTATTACAATCTATTTCAATATTTTTCAGCTAAAACCTGTGTTATAAAATAAAAAATAAAGATGCTAGGACATGAAATATTTGTAAAAATAAATTGAAGTTGTATTTATTAATTTTAATTGAAAAATATTACAAATATTTTTTTAATCAAAATAAAAATCATAAATGAAGAATTTCAATAACAATTTATAATAATTTTTTAAATATTTTTAATAATTATTTTTATTTATAATAATTTTAATGAAATTTTATTTCATTAACAACTTTTAATGAAATTTTACTCTTTGAGTAAAGTGAAATTCAATTTTTAAATAGAATTTTTCATTCTTTTATAAATTTTTATCTCCCTTTAATTTAAGATTTGTTTTAAAATTACGTTTACCAGTTGCATTAATATATTGTTTCTTTAATGATTTTAATTTCTTTCTTTGTTTAGTTTTTTTTGGAAATTAATAAACAATAAAATAGAAACATTTATAGAAATAGAAATCAGATCAGGGTAATGGAGTTTATCTTGTTTACATGGGTAAAAGAATCATGTGAGTGCAGAGGGATACTTTCAGATGCTAAGTGAGATGTCAAATGGTGTGATTTGGCTCCCCTAACTGATCTGTATTATCAGGTTAGGTATGCCCCAACTATACGTAACTTCGCAAGAGCAAACATTTTGAAGTGATAATAGTAATACATTCTTTTTATTAGTCTCTTAACTCCTAAACAGGATTATATTCCTTTTTGCCAGGAAAGTAATATTTAAAGATAATCAAAAATCAGTTTGAAAATAAAATAAACATGTGTTAATGCAATTCAGTGATAGGCCTACGTTATAACTAAGAATCTGATTAAAGGTTAAGATGGATTGTAAAAAAAAATAATTATTATTTATATTAATAAGTAATTATTAATATTTTTGTTTAAATTATTATTATACGTTTACATACTAAGATTATTATTATTTTTTTTTTATGTATCATAAACTGCACTAGCTTAAAGTTATTTTTCTCTTAAGTCATCAAATACTTTAAGGATAGTATCTCATTCAAATTTTTGGCACATTCACAGCTTCCTCTTAATTGTAAAGGTTTACACTGTTAAGTTAAAAAACATCTCTTACAGTGTTCTATTAACTTTAAATAAATATCAAATGAATAATTTAGGATCACCTGTAGTGAATAATGACTTGGGTATCTTTTAAAATAAAGGGCAAAAACGGCAACAACTGCAATCAAGTAACAGCTACTATATCAGTCAGTGATACCAATAGTAAGCTTTTTGTTATTTAAAATATTCACAAGAAATTATACTTAATTCTGGGGAAAAATATAGAAGTATAGATTAGAAACTTAGATTGACTGATTTTAGAAAGCATTCAGTAACTCTAACAGTATATTGTAAGGTAGAAGTATAATATCTTTACCATATATATTTATGGTATTAAATAGTTTGTTCTTTTTTTTTTTTTCTTAACCAACTCTGCTGACATTGAAAATATAGTAAATAAAAACAAAAATCTTCATTTTTGAAACAATGGCTGTATATTTGGCTTCGATTGAATGTTTTCATTCCATTTCTTAGTCAATCCCACTTTCTTAATGCCTTTTCTTTAAGAAATTAATGAAAGTTGACATTTAATGTTGCATCAATAAGCTTAGTTTGAACAGTGCGGAGTCAATAATTTCTGTTGCCTAGCTTTTTCTGTGGCAGCTTTCCCTATGACATATTTACATTCAACATGCAACCTAATCACAGCTGGTCTTAACAATCAAATGTAGTGGTAAGCAATTGCAGTGCCTCTACATTTGTTTTCACTTCCCAATAGAATGTTTTTCTTTCTTTTTTTTTCTTTCATTTTTATTGCTAATTAGCTTACATAGTTGCAAACATTCATAGTATTTTATTAATTTGCATGCCTGGTGCAAAGGTATTTTGCTTACTGATTTTCACTTTATTTTGCATCAGTTTATTTTTGTCAAATTGCGTGCGTACGCAAAATATTTGACAAAAATAATGAGTACATCATTAGAACAGTGAAAGTCAGTATGCAGATACCTCTTGGCCAAGCATGCAAATGTAGTAAAATTTGACTACCAGTAAATGTCTATGTAAGGGCTATCAGATTCTTGGTGTGAACATAAAGGTTATTTTACTGTTGCTTTTATTTAATTGCCACAAATGATACATTCTTGATGCAGTCATTGCTATAAACAACTGTTAATTTGAGAGAGGTTGCATCATTGGACTACAGGAAGCAGGCTAGCCTGTCAAAAAATAATCGCACTGTTAGCCATAGTGATGAATCAATGTAACACTATTGGCAGTAGCAGAGACATGACAGTATTCATATATGCTAAAAAGTCTCATCTAATCAGATACACAGCCGGTATTTAGTATCAGACAAGCTCCAACTGCTTTGATGGCTTCTCTGTCAACCATCCTTGCATACATTGCAAGATGATTTGCTGAGAAAAGAGATGAGATTTGCTGAAACCTTCATTCTCGTCATTTTTTCAAAATGTTGGGTGTTCCTTACCCTACATTAGTTCTGTTTGAATTTATGCCATGCCCAAGAAACATAGATGGCCTCCAAAAGGGTACCACATCATTTTTAATGATAAATCCCACGTCTTCCTTGGAGCAGGTGAATACTCCATTCACATATGGAGGAGGAATGGTCAGCACACTGCCAACACTAGTCGTATTAAGGTACGTGGAGGAAACTATTAATGCAACAATACATTGAAGAGACCCTGTGATCTGTGTTTTATTTCATGTCAAATCTGCATAAGGTCATTTTTCAACAGAATAAAGCCTACTAGGATTGCCTCTGTTCTGTGGAAATTCTTCCTTGGCCAGCAAGATCCTCCAGATTCATTTCCAATTGAGCATGTCTGAGATATTTTTAGACCTCAGCTACAGCCATTATTGGCATCTTGTGGAGCAGTTACAGACACTAGGCAAAAATCTGTTATAGGACAACATAAGTTGTTTTTTTTTTCCTCCATGCCATATACATTGCATCTAAACGTAACTTTATTAGGTACTATTCTGTCACATTACAACTCTTCCAAAATAGATCTTTGCTGTGATATCAGGTTTGAAATGAAATGAAATGTTGGATTTTGCCCACTTGCATTTGGTTTTCCTGCCAAATGCTCGATAAGTAAAGTAGGATGAATCCACTTGTGTGATGAAAAGGGTGAAACTCACCCTCTCATGTGCCACAAGTGTTGTCAATACAGCAAACATTTTATATGATTATCACATTGTCTCAATCGTGTACAGTGCACAACTTCGAGTACTGTTTCTGTATGAATTCAAATTTGGACAGAGTTCTACAGAAGCTGCCAGAAACATTAATTCTGCATTTGGAGAAGGTACTGCTCAAGAATGAACAGTTCAACATTGGTTTATTAAATTCTGCTCAGGCAATATAAATCTCCAAAATCAACTCCTTAATCATCCTGCATCTGCAGTCAACAATGACCAGTTACAGGTCTTCATTGCAGCAGATCCCTGCCAAAGTGTATGTGAGCTCATGAACAAATGAGGTGCACTATCATGAACAATTGCAGACCATTTCAAAGCACTTGTAAAGTGAAAAAGATTGATAAATGGGTGCAACACAACCTCACAGAGCAGCACATAAAAACCTGAATGAACATTTGTTCTTCTCTTCTGCTGCGGCACACACGGAACCCACTGCTCTGTCAAATTGTAACATGCAATGAGAAATGGATCCTATATGACAATCACAGACATTTTTTGTGGTTATAGAAAGGGGAATCACTAAAACACTTGCCAAAGCCACCTCTGCATCCGAGGAAGACTATGTAGACTGTGTGGTGGGGGGATTGCTCCCACTACATGGGGATTGCTTCATTACATCATGTTATGGTTTGGTGAGATGACAGATACTGCCAATTATTGTGCAGACATGGACATCATACATGGCAAACTATGATAGAAGCAGCCTGCATTAGTGAATTGTCTTGGGATACTCCACCTGCATGATAATTCTCTGCCACATGTGCTACAGTCTGTCGTGCAGAAAATCAACAAACTTAGCTATGAAGTTCCCTTACACACCATATTCCCCAGACCTTTTACCGACAGACTACCATTTTTTCAAACATCTGCATCACTTCCTGGATGGAAAACACTTCAAGGCAGCCGGCAAGGTGAAAACTGCATTTGAAGAGTTTTTCGGCTCACTGTCTATTAATACCAACAAGGTATATATCAGTCATTGGCAGAAGTGTGTCAACATGTCTGGAGCAAATTTTGATTGCTAACTAGCTTATAATTGTCATGCTGCACTAGCTGAAAAGTCATGATCAGCAATCCGACATTTCATTTTGTACAACCTAATATTATAATGAATTCTTTATCTCATTAATATTGCATGTGAAGCTTTCATAATGATGGGGCACCTGATTTGAGATGCATCAATTTATTTTTATTTTATTATCAAAGAGTGGGTGTATGTACCATGTGATCCAAATTAAAAAGGAGGTGTTTAAACCTCTCTTTAGGCAAAACTACTGGATGAATCGCAACTAAATTTCGTACACATACCGTCCTGAGTATGCGGTTTCGAATTTCTGAAGAAAAAAAAGTAGTTCAGATTTTGCCAAATATTGTTGAACATTACTTCTATGGGGTTTTGGGTTGCACAATTAGAATATAACATTAATTTATAACATCAATTTGTACTGATTGTGTGATTGTTTACCAACTGGGGAAGGTTTGATGGATAGGGTTGGGAAGAAAAAGGTGGGAAGTCTTATATTCTCCAATTCCGATATTAATATAACATTACTTTGTTCCTATCACGTGACTTTTGTATGAACTGGGAAAATTTCGAAGTGATCTACTACCCGGCGGTAAATATAGACTTGCTTGGAACCTGGTCATATCACCCCCTCCCCTGATTTCATCCCCCTGACACATTTTGATGGCAATAACTGCTAAATGCTTAAACAGATCTACACCAAATTCTGCATAGTTAATCACTAGGACCCAGCGGAAAATATAGGCTACCAGAAAACTAGGATTCCCTACCTCCTCGTCATTCTCTCCCAACTTACCCCATCCTCGGGCACTTTAAGCTAGTATATACATATAATTTGGAAAATATATATATAATTACAGTGGTAGAAAAAAAATAGGAACTCGTGTTTTTTGGCATAATTCTTTTAATAATGAACCTATTTTTGTTAAAAATGTACATATATGTTAAGACATTACATTAATATAATTGGTAACAATTTGGTCCAAACATTCCCATAGGTTCATGAATTACAATAAAAAAACTGAAAACGGGTTGGAAAAAAATATAGGAACTATTTGAAAATATTCTTAGTAACCCCCTGAGGATAATGAGTCAGACCGTTGATATTTGCATATAAGGAAATACTAAGTCAGATAAAGTTTCAGATAAAAGTAAGTTTATTTGGTGAGTAACCTTAAAATGGGACATGGCAAACAGCTTATCGACGTCAAAAAGGGACAAACCACTGCTTAAAAGCAAGATGGCAAATCAAAGGCTGAAATATCTCGTTTCATTGGAAGGTCCAAACGCGTCGTTATAGTTTGCATAAACAACCCGGAAAGCTATGCTAGCAGGAAGACGTAAAACTCATAGTGATAAAGGTCATATTTTGAGTTCTTAGCTTGGCAAGCAACAACCAAATCCCGGTTAATGCTATGAAACAATCCATTGTATCAGAGGTACATCAGAGAACAAGTATTAACTATCTTAACATGTGCCCCCACCTCAAGTACCAGAAAATGAAGCAGAAACCACCCCTCACTAAACAACATCAACTTGACCATCTCGAATTGGCCAGACAACACTAGACCTAGACCTGGAGTGGGAACTCGGACGTATTTAGCTATGGAAAGAATTTCAATCTAGATTATTTCAGTGGTTGCAATTGCTATTGGCATGATTTACATGAAGAACTGAAGTACTTTCGAAGCGAGTCCAAGGCGAGGGTTTAATTATGGTTTGAGGAGTGCCAGTGGAAAAATTAAATTGGTTTTCATGAATGGCTACATGAACAGTTCCAAGTATCAAAAAAATGTTTCGGAATTACCTCCTCACATTTGGACCCATCATTGGAGGGCAAAATTGGACATTCAAGAGGACAGCTGCATGCCATGCTTTAATGTCGATTAAGGAGAACCTGAATTTTGAAGTGGCCTTTGAGGAGTCCTGACCTAAACCCTATTGAAAATTTATTTAGAATCGTCGTTAGAACTATTTGCATCAATGGACATCAGTTCGAAGATGTTGGAAGCCTCCAACAAGCTGCTCGTGAAGCCTGGGATGACATACCACAAGAAACTCCACAAAAACTATTATAGTCTAGGAAGGACTGCATATTTCACATCATTAACGAAAATGGGAGAAGTCCTAAGTACTGAAAGTCCTAACTACTCTAAACTTTTTCAATTTTCAGAGTTTTTAAAAAAATATTTAATGTTATTTTCAGATAATTTTGTTACACATGTTTTATTTTGGCATAAAAGGACATAAAATGTTTAAAAAAGAATAATAAAATTAGTGAGCTTGATTAGAATGGCATTTAAGCCCAAAAGACATACTACACATTTCACAATTTTTGTGAACAGTGTGGAACTTTTTTTTCTTTAGTTTTCAAGAAAAATGTTTCTGGTAATCTTAAATTTTGCAGTGTTTCTATTTCCATAATCATAACATCTAAAAAAAATAAAATTGAGTGCTACTTTGATTGATCATCGTGCACAATATTAGAAGTCTCGTGGATGTCTCAAGTAGTTAAGATGCCATTTATGAAGCTTGTTACACTCAAGATTTAAAGAAGAGGATGATAGCAGGAACATTGAATTCTTAAAAGGACAGGCTTTTTTATCCTTAAAATAATGTTTAGCCTTATAGTATAAATCTAGGCATTCAGTAGATGCATGCATGAATGACTGAATCAAGGCATCATCCCCTCCCCATTGTCTTCGTTCTTGTCAATCAGTGTGATCACAAAAATGGGTTGGTATGCAATAATCTGTATTTTCAAGACGAATCCATCGATGGAGGATGTTTTTTAAATTCACTTGAAAATGGACCCGAATCAGTTGAGGGTCAGAAACGTCATGGACTTTTATCCTTTTTAATTAATTATCCGTGCTTATAATGGTAGGCATTTTTTAAATAAAAAGTATAACTAACATTTCGGTGAAGGATATTGAAGATTAAGCAACAACCCAAGTGTCATTGATCTGTACTTATCCATAATAGAAATAGACATAGATTTCAATTAAAGTAAGTTCTTCAGTGCTCACAAAGTTACAATTTTTCAACTTTGTACTTAGGGTGTAAAGCATTTGTATTGCTAGAAAATTTTTTAGGTTATCTTGTTAAGAAATTGTTTCGAAAACAGTTTTTATAATGAGGTTTATACAGCTATTTATTTATTTATTTTTTAATTGTTGATCTTTTATGTACAGAATTTCTCTGAAGGTTCAAAAGTATATTACAGTAGATCCGGTGAATTGTATCTCTGATTCAGAAAGTAAACTCCATATCTATAATAAGAATACTCAATATACACAGCCACAATTATCTATTTACTGATAGCCTGCCTCAGCAACTTTTGAATTTTTGAAATAAAGCTTATTTTCCATAAATATTATTTATAAACTTGTTTGAAAGAAGTGGTACAGATTGAAATAACAAATACTTTTTCTAAAAAAAGTAAATTATAATGAAAATGATATTTTTTGATTGTCCTATAATACAGTGGTGCTCAAAATTTAAGCAACAAATGCAAAAATGTACATTTGCATTTAGGTAACTGAAACAAAAGTAGTTTCTGTTCGTAAAAACCTAAGCAGCTGCCAAATCTCCCAGCATCATCAGGGTCATCTTTATACAAGACCAACTGTTTTGTGTCCCTCACACATACACTCATTACCAAAAAAAATGACGCACCTAGGAGTTGTCCGATTGTAATGAAATTTCGTATGCAAAGACATTGGGACCGCCCATGCAAATGATTCAACTTTGGTGTCCAATGAATGAATAGCGAGAGCTGCAGTGCATCGGAACTGCGCACTCACCAGATGTATATAAGAAGCGATTCTCAATCTGATGGTCAAAATTTCTGTTGCATTGCGAGTTAGGATACCTTTCAACGACTGAAAAAATGCCTCGCCGCAGGATTCGAGCTCATTACGTGCAACTGTCAGAGATCGAAAGAGGTCATATCATTGGATTGAAAGAGGCAGGTTGGGCAAATCGGAGAATCGCTCGTCATATGGGTCGAAGTGATGCGGCGATTAGGAGGTGCTGGCAGGAATGGGTAGACAATGGCAGATTTCAGCGTCATGAAGGTAGCGGTCGACCTAGGGCCATAGCAGAGCGGGAGGATAGAGTGATTGTCAGATCAGCTGTCACAGCGCCTGAATCATCGTTATCAATCATCAGACGTGCGACCCGCACATGAGTATCCACCATGACCATTCACAGATGGCTGAGAGAGCGGCATCTAAGCTCGTACCGACTGCTATGCCACCTGCCACTCACCTCTGCACACCGTCGGGCCAGATTACAGTGGTGCTTGGCTCGATCCGGTTGGAATGATGCTGACTGGGGACGTACAGTGTTTAGCGACCAATCCCGCTTCCAACTGTGTCCTGACAATCGTCGCAGACGTGTCTGGAAACGCCCAGGGCAGCATGCCGATCCTGCTTTTACTATTGCACACCACACAGGCCCTCAACCAGGAGTTATGGTCTGGGGTGCCATTTCTCTTGATAGCCGAACCCCTTTGGTCATCATTAGCGGCACACTTACAGCACAGCGGTACGTCGACGACATTCTGAGACCTGGTTTGCTACCCTTCCTTTTGCACCCTTCCTGGCCTTATTTTTCAGCAAGATAATGCCAGACCACATACGGCTCATGTTGCTATGACCTGTCTTGCAGCTTGTGAAACACTTCCTTGGCCAGCCAGATCCCCAGATCTCTCTCCAATCGAGCATGTCTGGGATATGATGGGAAGGCGACTGCATCCACCAGGGAATGTGGATGGCCTAGCCCGACAATTGGAGCAAATTTGGCAAGAAATACTGCAGGAGACCATCAGGGAGCTTTATCACTCTATGCCACGTCGTGTGGCAGCTTGCATTCAGGGTAGAGGTGGGTCAAAACCTTATTGAGCTCGTTACTTTGTAACTCTGAAATAAATGATTCAATTTGTCTGAAATTTTAATCATTTTCTATTCTGTATATAATCTTCCTCTCCACCAATTTTTGTCTCCATCGGACAACTCCTTCTAGGTGGATCGTTTTTTTTGTTAATGAGTGTACATGCTTGAGTTGAATTGGTCTCAAGACCATCTTGACTCAAATGGAAAGAGACAATGTGTTGTTCGGTTTTGAGTATTAATTCAGTCTCCGAAAGTGAATCCTGACAAGCATAGGTGTGGAGACAACCTGGAACTCTGTCATTTCACTAAAATCAGGAATAGACGCAAATATATAGCTGTGTAATGGAGTGAGCTGGGCTAACAATATTGATGGCTGCAATCATCTTCATTTTTCCCAGATGATACCTAACAACTGTTGTTTTTTGCAGCAACAAATGTGTACCAGTATAACTTGGACCAAAATGTTCATCCATTCCATGTTCCATGTGAGCCTTGGATCCTGATTCCATGTTGATGAATGATAATGTCTGTCTCCATAGAGCTTGTCTGGTTGATCAGTATCTATAGAGGAAACAATTATTTCTGTGGAATGGTCATCCAGATTGCCTGTTCTGAACCTAATAGTGTATGCTTGAGACACTCCAGGAAGACAAGATTGCAGGTCTCAGTACACTTCCTTGTAACCTCCATGAGCTCAGATTTGCTCTTTTTACAAGAATACTATTAATCCTGGAAAACCTCATAAATAATCTTACTGGCTGCATGAATAGTCATTCTCAAACCTATATTTCAGCCCAAGGACATCATACACCCTGTTAACGAAATGTCATCATTGAACTGTCAGTTGAGGCTAATTTAATGTTACATATTTCATCATATTATCAATGGAATTCTCTCTTATAATCAGTTATTATTATGCTTTATCACAAATTTACCCAGTAAAATTCCATTCAAATTAAAATGAAAGGATTTTTAATTTTTTATGATTTGTTGTTTGTTGCTTAACTTCTAAGTATTAGTACATAATTGATTTCAAGTCTTAGTTTCAGTTCTTTATTAATAATTATTAATCTACTAGGGTCTTGGTGTTCCATTTAATATTGCAAGTTACTCATTATTAACTTACATGATTGCTCATGTGTGTGGACTGAAGGTAAGAAACTTTGTTTTATTTATGATAGATACTATTATTATTATGTGCAGTTTTTAACTTGAAAAATTTGTAAATTTTTCTCTTGGAGTCAGTAATTTGAAGGACTTGCTTTTATTTTGATTTTTATTAGTTTCTTTTTGTCTCATTTCATCTCTTTTGTTTTAGTCTATTTTAATTCTTTTTTTTAAAGAGTTATTTCAGTCTATTTTTATTCAGATTTTATTGTGTTAAGTGTTTGATTGGTGAAATCCTTCCTATGGCTATTTGCTCTTCTCTGCTAGGTGCATAGCACCTTTAAATATTTCAGAAGTGAAAAAACAAAACTTGCAGTATATTATTTTAGTTTGTGTGAATTAATAGCACATTGCAAAGTTAACTATATCAACAACAACAACAACAAAATTGCCTATTCCTGTTTGCAACATTTTGTGGAACCAGTCAATTGCAGATTAATTTTAGAGAAAGATGAAGTAAATGAACAAGAAACCAGCAAACCTCTACCAAAATATCATGATTTCACTTCCCTTAACAATGGCCATTTAAAGTGTTATGGAGCAAAGATTTTTTTTTGTTTTGTTGGGGGAGGGGTGTCACAAATTCCTTTGGTTCTATGATTGTTGTTTGGAATAACCACCATAGAAACTGAATCTGAATGATACGAGGGATATGACATGTCTGCATTTGATGGCCTGGAAAGGATTAGTTCCAAAACTAGGACTTGCTATTGCATTCAGTGGACTAAACCTGTGGTGAACAAAGTTAGTTTGTGGATTGTATGGAAAACAAATTTCTTTTGAAGAGCAGTTAGCTATATATGTATGGAGGAAACTTGTACAGAAGTTAACTTTTAACATATCAAAGTAATTATAAATTTAACCTCAAAAACAGTGCAAAAATTACTAATACAAATATATACACATACACACACACAGGATGATTATAATTAAAGTTCAACTTTCAACATACCGGTACTATAAAAAAAGAATTACTGCTCAGAATGAACTGAATATACTTGAAGAAAGGGAAAATGGTATGGTATAAGAAAAAAAAAAATAGTTCCAAATGTTAGCAGTAGATGGCGCTTTAAGTGTCATAATGTGCAAAATACAAGACTTGTTATGTGCACGACACATTGCATTTGTTATAAAAACGCTATGAGTGTCTTTTGTGCAACCACATCATTCCAACACTTCAAAAGCATGCATGTGTAGGTAGCATCATTTTTATGCAAGATGCCCCCCCCCTCCGCACATTGCAAAGCCAGTGAAGGAGCTGCTCAAGAGGCATTTCGGAAATGATAGAATTATCAGCCGTCATTTTCCAACAGCCTGGCCGTCAAGATCACCTAATCTTAATCCTTGTGACTTCTGACTGTGCGGTTATCTGAAAAATGTTGTATTTAGTGGTCCGATTGCATACTTGAAGGCACGCATTGTGCAACACATTCACAACGTGACCCCTGAGACACTCCGATCTGTTGTGGAACATGCTGTTTCTCAGTTTCAACTTATGGCAGAAAACGGTGGACAGCATATTGAACATGTCTTGCGCAAGTCTCGCGATAATTAGCAACCAATTTAATTCTTGTTTTTTATGCAGTTTTTGGCCTCAGGACAATTAAAAACCAATTTTTCCCATAATGTGGTACAACCTTGCCGTGGTGGATGGGCTTTAAACTAACAGTGCCACAACTGTTGAATGAATTGGAAATCATTTCTTCAGTAAAAACCCGATACAGTCATGCACATTGAATTGTACAGTTGGTTTAACGTGCAATTCACTCCATAGCCATTGTATTGCGATTCAAATGTCACTTATAGTCGAACCCATTTACGTTATGACGCTTAAAGTGCCATCTATTGCTAACATTTGGAACTTTTTTTTTTCTTATGCCATACCATTTCCCCTTTCTTCGAGTATATTGAGTTCAAATTTCAGGTCATTTTGAGCAGTGGTTCTTTCTTTTACAGCATGTTGAAAGTTGAACTTTAATTATAATCACCCTGTATATCGAACGTGCAAAACTCAAAGCTTGTCCTTCACAGAAACAGTAATATGATTTTTGTATTGGCATTTTTCAAATTTCACATCACTGTCCAACTATATCGTCCCATTGGTTCCGAAGTGCGGTAACTCCCTTTTTGTCATATTTTCGTTTTTACTTTCAATGAGTGCCAAAGTTTTGTATCTGTCAGTTCCATAGTAAAGTAACTCAAAAAACATTGCGAATATATCCATCTCTTTCAATTTTGTAGTTGATTTCATCGATTTCACAAATCTTTACTGGACATTTTCTCAGAACTTCAAAAAATGAGTTACCACACTTTGGAACCAATGGGACGATATATATAAATTGGAGATGAAGTAATTTTGTATGAAGTTTTTATTTTATTTATTTATTTTTAAGCCCAGAGAATTTGTACAAACATTGGGAGATGCACATATTTATTTGACACACAAAGATGCTATAAAGAAACAGGTAAGTATCAATCCTTTCCTTTTTAAAATTTGTTTTGTAATTATAAAAAAGTTTTTTACTACTGCTAATGTGTTTTGAATGAAGCAACTGTTAATATTTAACTTCTTCTTTTAGTTGATTTGAGGAGAAGCATTTTAAATACCTTCTATCATAAATTTAAGAAAGTTAAGATAGTCTTGTTAGTAGCAAAATAAGAATTAGAGGCACTAGTTCTGTATTTTACTTGTAAAATAGGGTAACATACAATGTGAGAGTTAGCCTGAAAACCCTATTTTGCTGGCCATGCCAAGCCAGAAAACTTGTATCAATATACAGTCGGACCTCGATATAAGGTCACCCCGCATATAAGGTCA
>JAFIDM010009631.1:115079376-115089652 GCA_023159025.1 Thereuonema tuberculata
CTTAAATACCGTAATCGCATATAAGGTCACTTTTGTCTGTGAATTCAGTGCCACACTGATTCAATTCCAAGAATTTTTCCATGGGTACGATCTTTTATCGGTATCATTTCTCCTATTGACGGAGGGGATAGCTTTTTCACAAAGCACTTCATCCCCTCAAATTCTAAGAAAAAAGATGATGATGACGATATTCCTTTACCTGTGTTAATACAAGATCTCAAAAATCGCAACTGTGCTATAGAAGGGGAAAGTGAATACGTGAGAATTGATGATGAAATTACTTCGATTTCTGAAATTGTTTCACAATTTTTAGATTCCAATGCATTAGACAGTGAGGATAACGACAGTGATACTTAAAGTGAAGCGGTGACACAAGCAGAAGCACTCAGAGCATTAAATGTCGTAAGACATTTTTTTATGAGCCTTGACAAGGGAGTTGGAAGAAAATTTTCAAAAACTACAAAACTTAGAAAACATTGTACAAAAGATGAAACCAAAATTGCGACAGTCCTGTATAATGGATTATTTTAAGTAAGGTCAGTTGTACATCAGTACTTTGCTTGAGCATACTAGTACTATTTGTATACAACTTTATTCCAAATTAAAATTTTTTAAAAATAATTTCTTTCTGATTCTATTAATTGGTTCAACTAAATTAAAAAATTATAACCTAATAAACTGATATTTTTATACGTATTAAATTTTACAAAAAAATTTACTGTATTTAGATAATGCTTATTTATTGCCAAATGCATATGAATCGGTTATAAGGTCACTTTCGCGAGGTCCCAAGGGGTGATTTTACATCGAGGTCCAACTGTATATCTATTAACTGAAATAGCAGAGGTATAAAGAGAAATAAATGACATTGAGGCAATAGAAGGAAAGATTGATCTAATGCCTGAATGCTAAGCATAACCACCAAAGAATATTTAGATAAAGCTTAACATTTATATTATCCCTTAATGTGCACAAAGAATACAGAAAAGTTAGAGCAACAGTTTTAAACTTTAATTTCAAGCAAAATACACATGTCCATCCAATTAAGGTTATGATAACTTGAAAACTACTAATCCAAGTAAGCTGACATTCTAGAAGCTATCAGATGTGAGATGTTGATACATATTGGACCTACATGTAAGGAATGAGGGACCTAAAACACTATAATCATGATACTCAGTAATACTTGGACAGCTGAAATTTTAAGGGAAGATAAATTTTACTCGGTTTGAATGTACATATCATTTTGGGTCAAATTGGGTCGATAGATGAACTTCTGAGCAACAGCAACTTTAAATAACTTATTATCATTCTAAAAAAAATACTTGGGTAGAATAGATGAAAGCTAATTGGTGTAGGTTACAAATATTGTGTTTAAATGACTATGTTTGGATCTGTACGTCAAGTTCAATTTTCTTATTCGTAGCTGTAGTTGTCAATTTTCTAAGCATTTCATTTGCTTACTGTAAAGTATTTTTTTTTCTTTTGGATGAATAATATTGTAATTATTAATCAACCTATTGTAGCAAATCGTAACTTAAAACAGTTAAGATAAATCTGGATGCAGCAAATTATTGAATAACTCAAGATGAAGCGTTTTAAATTAAGAAATAAATATTTACTGGGCCTTTACTATATCTACAGAGGTTAAGAACTTGGATTATTTAGATAATTTGGATAAAAAGTTCCGATAAAGTTCTGATGTTTTAACTTTAGGGATGACAAATCTTCTTCAGCAAAAGAAAATGATTCAATGGTAAAGGGAATGAATTCACTTACAGTTCACTCTATCTTGGTGTTAAATTCCTTCATAATATTATCTAGATGCTGTAATACATCTCTTCTTGTTGCTTCTTTTGACAGTGTTCCAAATTGGTACGTATGACTCCATCTTGGATTCTGAATTGTCTGGAATCTGGTACTTATTCCGATTATCTTTTATACATTTTCCAACGATCTTCTTTTAACTTGGAGAGGGAAGAACTATAATTCTGACTATTAATGAATATTTCTTATTCACTAATTATGGACGGAATGATAACTTCTTAATCTAGTCTTAGCCATTTTTACAGGAGATCCATTTTCACAACATTCTTGATCGGCAACCAGTGGACAACAACAACACTTGTTTTCATTGTTTATGCATATTACATTGTTCTCCACTTTCTATTCCTGCAACAATGATCTTTATTGCATTATGTTTCTATCATACTGTGATGGCATGCATTCTTATATTATTAAATCACTTCAGCTATTTACAAACATTTACTTTTCATTTATTCCTTTGTAATCACTGATAATATGAATTATGGATGACTTCAGGTAATACTTTTTTCTTATTATCCACACTTACCAAGGAGAGTTGAACGGCTGAATGTCATTAGCGTTGGTAATGATAAATCTGGTTCTTTTATTATGTATATTCTTAAGGCTCAGTTGTACACTTATTTAGTGTCTTACAGAACTGTAAACTTATAATCTGCACACCACCCCTTCGTGTGAGTTCCTGTATGTGAAGGGGACCACTCTTAGAAGGTTGCTTTTTCATAAGTGTTCCGTGGTTCCTTAATGCCCATTCATGTTTGCTGTGTGTTGTAGACCTGTGTTCTAGAAAAAGAGAATCCTGGCAGTTGAATAACATGCTGCAATGGCATTTGTTTCTAATGACCTTAGAGTGGCCCTAAATTATTTAGCCTGTCACATCCTATTACTTCATTAGTGATTTTGACTGTGGTCATCCATCTACTTTGAGAGGTGTAGGATATTGCATCTTCTCTTTCAGTTACGGAATAATTTTTGTGTCTCGGATGCCACCATGAAAGTTTTTCAGCTGTCATGATATCCCTTTGTCAAAATAAATGGTAGGTGGGAACACAAATACTTTTGGTCTTATGGTGTTTTCTTTAACATTAAAATTGGGAAGAAATTCCTACAGACCCAGCAAGAGGGGATGGGCAAGATTTCCCTATGCCTCCCTTTTTAATGACCTGACCATAAGTCTTTTTTTTTTATTATTATTATTATTTTGGACTCTTTTCCCCCTAGCTTGACTTGGATGGTATCTGAAGAAAAACTGCCTGATGTCATTGTTGCCTAGCATGTGACTAGTAAAATTAAACCCATCTGTCATGACGACCAAGAAATTCCAGTATGCAATATTATCCTTCCATACAGTTTATTATGTGGGCCTGGTACCAAATGCTTGACTCTGGCCTTGAGAAGCCAGTTACAAACCCCAATCCCAATGGAGATCATGGATTTTTCCATGTTGATTTCTTCTCCAGGTGGGTCCTAGGAACCACCTAGTCCTGAGAAGAATGGGTAGCGGGTTTCTTTCCCAAGGGTTAAAGGCAGGCAGGTGTTGGGCTGATTACCCTACCTTGACTTAGTCCCCTTGGTCACGAAATGCCAGGAGCCTTACTTATGTGACCCCAAAGCCCTACAAAGGCCTGTGGTGGGATACTTTAGTATTATTTAAATAGTTCATTAACACTATCTACTAATATCACAGCAGATTACTTTACTTTTTTATCCCTTGTAGTTGTCTCTGAAGTGTATTAACTACTTTGGCAAACATCCTGCTTATTGCTGCTTCTGCTCTTATTAAAAGGAAGAAAAAAAAAGTTAGTGTCATGTATTCACTTTCAATTGATTGCGAGTCTCAAGAGTGGTTCACTGCACATTAATCTATGTAGACTTTTTTGTCAGTTGTCAAGTCGACCTCTGTTATCTCTTGTCAGACACAACATGCCTTTCAATTGAATCTTCTCTGCTATCACTGCCAGTTTTGGCACTTCTGCAACAGCAAAGTTTCAACCAGTCTCAGAAGTTGATAGTTTCAGTCTAGCCTGTTATCATTCACAAATTCAGCTGGAACACCTGCTGGACTCAGAGGAGGCCTTTAATATCTCCATCGAAGCTTTTTTTTTTTTTTCCCAGCCTTGTTCAAGTTCCCAGACTTTGAGGTAATTTTATGAAAATGATATGAAGACATCAAGATGACTCTTAACTCTGGGCCACCATTGTCAGCTTTATACTGACTTCAATTTATTTATATTTTTTTAAATTTTACTGTGGCTTATATCTATTGGAATTGTAGAGGATTTTGATACAACTTCAATGTAAAGGCTGCTATTCACACTTATCTACTAGTCTGTATGTTTCTTCATTAAACTTTCCTGATGGAAACTGACACAGTAAGCCTTTGTGGTAATTCTATTCTGAGCAAACATCATCCTCATCTATCGAGGAGGAATCTGACAGATCTGACAGATGAATAATACACCATTCTTTCCGATTCCACTTAATACTTCTTTTGGTAGCATCTTCTACCTGTTTATCAACAAAATGATTACATACCATCTGTAGCCTGTGTATTCCTCCCACTATGCCAGTTTTACGTTCAAACTTAAAAAAAAAAAAAAAAAAAAAAAAACTTGTTAATCAGTTACCACCTTTCTTTTTATTAATTGTAGATTTTAATATTCATTCTTTGGTTTGAGGCTCTTCTTAAAATAGCACATTGCAACTCCACTTCACTTATTGCCAGTGTACAATAAGCACTTGATTAACTTACAGTTTCCAACAGCTTTACTTTTTGTACATGGAAGTACAAAACCCACAGTGGGTTCAGTTTCCTCACTTGTCAAGAGGCTTCCTCAGAAACTAATCTGACACCTGATGGTTTCTAACTTTGTAATGCATCTAAACATCAATTTCTTGCCCTGGTATTTAATAAGAAACTGAATTTTCAATGTATTTTGCAGATTCTCTTGGAGGGGGTCATAGGCGTAACTAGGGAGGGAGCCAGGGTGGGCCAGAATGGCCATGGCTCCCCCCAGGGAAAATAAATATTAGTGTAATTAAAGTAAAACCCCGTTATTATGCTCGTCAAGGGACCATGACATACAAGCGTAATAAGCGGGATAGCGCTATAGACGGGAAATGGTTTATGAGATGGGGAAACATTTAGGCACCATTTTACAGGAAACATACTTGATTCTGCAATAGATATAATGCAAATATGAGCTTATTTCCTGTTAAAAAAATCTTCGATTGTGGTTTGCCGTGAGTGTGTGCGCTACTGTAATGGATTATGGCATTTTCAATGCGGTTCAAGTAACTATTAACATCAATTGATACACCACTAGGAGCAACACTAATATATTTTCGGAGCCGATTTAGTGCACTGCCCGCTATTTCACGCGCCTTTTCTTGAATGATTGGGCCACTTAAAGGCACTGATGCATCACAGGACTGATGAATCCATTCAATTAGAATTTCCTCGGCATCTTCATATTTTCCACACTTTACTTTTTTACGTTTGCAACCACCCTTCGCTGCATTGGTAATTCCATTTTTTATTATTGTTCTCAGAGTGGATGAGGGAATTCCTAGAGATTCTGCGAAATCCTTCTGACTTTTGTAGAATTCTCGTCGTACTTGCGGAGAATTTGCAATTTTTCACTTATAGAAAGGGGTTTCTGCTTCGACATTTTGCACTACTGTATCACAGACCCGCACTTCATAGAGTTCAAAGATTCCCTCCTACAAGGGAAAGAAAAGAATCTTTACAGTGTTACATTTCTTTTCGATACAAAATTTCCGATATAAAAAAAAAGCACTACAAGCGTGATTTGAAGCGTTATAAGAGGGTAAAAGTGTACAGAGTTATATAGAAAATTCCAGGGACCGTATGAAAGGAGCGTAAAGAACGGGATAGTGCTATAAGCGGGAGCGTAATAACGGGGTTTTACTGTATTTTACATTTTAAATATAAAAATAAATTAAATAAAATATTTTTTAACTTATTGGCATTGTATGCATTATTTGCAACAATAAGAATGCAATTATTTGAAGGTACAAGTTTAAATTTCTCCTCTTTTCTTCCCAAACACAAAGGGCCTGACCCCCCTCCCCCCAGAAAAATTTTCTAGTTATGCTTCTGGAGGGGGTGGGGGTGAAATGTATTTTAAGCTGAATTGTCAGTTCTTTCCCATAGCACTTAGGGTATTAGTCACCTAATTTACTATGACTTTATAGAATGATAACTCAATCACAGTTAGATTATGGCTGTTTGTATATGGTTCAGCTTGATCATCTGCTCTTCAAAAATTCAATCTTGATTCATATATATTTTTGTCTTTTTACATTTTTGCACTTCTGTTATCAGCTTATATGCAAAAGCAATTTAGACCTTCTTCATCTTCAGCAACAGTGCTCTTATTGATATTAAATCAAAACGGCATCCTTTTCCAAGAAATCCAGGTCACCATTGTGTTTGTTCTCTCTGATGAGGATGGCTTTTTGCAAACTGTCTCCATCATACCAACTTTTGGATATTGAGTAAAGATCTTTAAAGATCTTCCTAGATGTACTTCAACTCCAACTTTCTACAAATGTCTACTTCACCATCTCCACACTGGAAATATTCAAAGTGAAATTGTGATTTTTCACTTCATACACACATACTTACCTGAGTCTATAGACGTGTTCTCTTATGGTGTCTGCACCATAAACATTTGTTGTGTTATTAAGATTTCTGACAGTCTGGTAGCCCATTGGTTTAGGCACTGGGCTGCATAATGGAGGAGCTGTGTTCAATTCCCTACAATGGTCATTAATTTTTCCACATTTGTTACTCTTCCTGACCTTAGGAATCATCCAACCCTCTGTCAAACTGGTTTCTTACTCGTTTAGTTAAATATTAGTCCCGTTGGTCGAGTAACATTGGAGCTTAATCCTTTCATGCAACCAAGGGCCTATATGGTTTGTAGTAAAATTAAGATCTTTACACAGACAACTACAAAAGTACATTTGAGCATCCTTCTATGCTTAGAATTTCAGTATAACTGTTTATCTTCTTACTTAACTCTTTCAGTGATATTTTTTTCTTTTTTTTTTCATTGCATTAAAATATGTCCTCAATGTATAATGGTCCAATATTCTTATTTGCATTGACTTTGAAGATGTTTTGAAAGCGTTGAACCATAGTCTGCTTATATCAGATTAAACATTCCTTCCATTTTACTTTTTATACTTAATTTCTTACACAACTTTTCTGCTGGATATCAGTTCATGTTGGAATTGTCATAATAAACTTTTGGGGTTCTCTTGCCAAATTTTTTGTGGCTTTCATTTCATCTAGTTTAAATTCTTTATTGTGGTTTTTTTACTGTTACTTGTCCTCAACTGAAGACAATCTGGCACGACATTAACTTTATTGTAATATGCTTCACCTTGTTAGTCCTCTTGTAATCTCTTAAAGGTAGAATGCATAATATCCATTGAGATTATGTTATATCTTCTCATTCAATACATTAGACCTATCAACAAAAATCTCCTCTGAAAACTTCGAACATATGCTACATGGTAATGTTACTTTAAAAGTTCTTCATATTTTCGTTCAATGTCCTCCTGTTAATCAATATTATTGTCAGTGCTTTTATCCTCTTTTTAAATACAGTGAAGTCTCACTTATAGGAATATGAGGGGAAACCAAAAATTATTCCTATAAGTGAATATTTCGTGTAAGTGAATTACATATAGGACTTATGGGGTAAGGCCGGGGAATGAGAAATTCTTCGTATAATTGAATGTTTCATATAAGTGAGACTTCACTGTACAACATTTACTTAAATATACAAATAATGTAAGCTTCAATGAGAGATCCTAGTCGAGATGAAATTAATTCAATATTGCAGCTCGATGCCTTAGCCTTCATTGGGAGATGGTTGAAAGTTACATCTCAAAAACTTCTGTGCAGTTATTTGGTCAAAGTCAGTGTTTTGGAGCATACAGTTTCATGGATAATTATGATAATATCTTGTTGTTCCAGTTGCAGATTCACTTTTTAAATGTTTAATTAACAAGCTTAAATTCTAAGTAAGAAATGTTCAAACATTTTCTTATTTTGAATTAAAACCAATCCAGATAAACTAAGGGGATCTGATGTGGTCCCATGAGAAGACCTAAACCATCAAAGAGCCACCACCTCCTCAAACAGAGCCAATCTGGCAGGATAGCTTCATGCTTTTGACACCACACCTGCATCTTCAGACCAAGTAGAGGGGCTTCAGAAATATGCGTATCCTTCAATAAAGTTTGCCCCATCCTGTTTACACCCCAGAGTCCATATCCAGGTTTCATTGTTGATGCATTATCCTGGGATGCATGTGAAACTCTGTGCCAACTTTGGTAAAGATCCGTTGAGAAATGGTGACGTTGTTTTAAGACAAACAAACACTTGCGCTTATTGTATAGAAAATAAAGAGAAAAATAGAGTCAAAGCTAAATTGTTAAGAACAAAAAAGATGATTAAGAAAGTTTTAGTTTACGTTTTTATAGTATTAACCGTTTAAATTTATTTTTTGAAAAAGTCAAGATATAAATGTGTGTACTAATTTTAAGTAATTTTGTGAGATTTAAAATTTTTTTTTTGTGATAATGATAAGTAAAAAAAGTAATTTGAAATTGGAAATAGTATAGGGACTACAAGGTTCCCTTAAAACAGTTGTAACCTTCTCCAAACTCTTGTTAAATTTTTTTAGTACTATTTCAATTTTTATGCTTTCTGTTGTGTTCGCCTCAAATGACAAGTTGACTCATAGATGGTAGTGTTGCAGCCAAAGGTATCTTTCCTGCTTAATATTCTTTCAGCGTATATGTGAATGTTAAATGGACTTAAGTTATGAATGCATTTATTATAGTCAATATAATTTTATCAGCTTATTGAAGAAATTATGAGTTGGTTTTATTTGGCTCTTTTTCTCTAAAGTTTCATTTACACAAACGAAGAAGGTTACAACTGTTTTAAGGGAACCTTGTAGTCCCTATACTATTTCCAAATTCAAATTACTATTTTTATTTATCATTATCACAAAAAAAAAATTTAAATCTCACAAAATTACTTAAAATTAGTACATTTATATCTTGACTTTTTATAATATTACCTGTTTAAATTAATTTTTTGAAAAACATAAACTAAAACTTTCTTAATCATCTTTTTTGTTCTTAATAATTTAGCTTTGACTCTATTTTTCTCTTTTATTTTCTATACAATAAGCGCAAGTGTTTCTTTGTCGTAAAACAACGTCACCATTTCTCAACGGATCTTTACCAAAGTTGGCACAGAGTTTCACTTGCATCCCAGGATAATGCATCAACAATGAAACCTGGATACGGACTCTGGGGTGTAAACAGGATGGGGCAAACTTTATTGAAGGATGAGCATATTTCTGAAACCTCTTTAGTTGGAAACACGAAATTTGATATAAGTGTTCTTTGTCAAAATCTAAAACATACGTATTCGATGAATTTTCGATATTCAGATCCTAAGGGAACTTAAATTTATTTACTTATTTATTTACTGAATTTAGTAGTGATGAAAAAAATTAAATTCATAAAAAAGTTGGAAAAATTATCAATACTGATTTTCATAACTTTCATAGCAATATTACGCCAAGACAAGAAATGGCCATAAAACAATTCAGAAATAGACACAGAGCAACATTGTATTCAATGATCTTTCTAATAATCCTTTATCTAAGAAAAGACATTTTTTACATTATTTTTTTAGAAGAGCAAACATGATTTTTTCAACTAAGGAATTTTTATGTAAAGAAATTATACGTCAAGAATTTATTCCTATGATTACCCTATGAAGATGATCAATAAGGAAAATAGTTTTATAAGAAGAAATTTGAAGTTTAAAAAAACTACTAAAAATCAGGATCCTCATAATTTTTTTTTTTTTTTTTTTTTTTTGCTATTATCCCATGTGTTGATGTAATAAATGGATCCAATAGAGATTTATCATTTAGGTTTAATATATAGATTATCAACAAATGTAAGAAACCATTATGTTTAATTCTTCTATGAATAATATTATGGTGCAAAGTAATATTATATACATAATACCTTGTAGTGTTTGTGATAAGTTCTATATTGGATGCACCACTTAGAGATTAGAATGCCGAGTGCAACAACATGGGTATTATTATGAATGTAAAAGTTTAGATAAGTCTGCATCATTCAACCATGAAGTGAGCACGGAACATCCACCATTTTTCCGAAGGGTGAGGGTAGCAGGGAGAAGTGGAAACAGAATATTGTTACCTGGCGTTTTGTCCGCTCCCCCTTCAGCGCAGTCGACTCGACCTTCCCTGCGTACCTCGGCCGAGTCGACCTATCCTACGCCTATAAAACTAGGCGCAGAGCGCCTAGTAGTCAGTTCGTCTCAGCGGCAGGAGCCGCAAAGGTCTCCAGTTAGGAGAAC
>JAFIDM010009631.1:115089662-115111998 GCA_023159025.1 Thereuonema tuberculata
AGTTCGTCTCAGCGGCAGGAGCCGCAAAGGTCTCCAGTTAGGAGAACCGAGTTGGTGTTTGGCGGCAAGCGAGCCGCAAGTGTTTCTCCAAGCCGGAGAAAGAGTAGTTGAGTTAGTGTGGTGGCAAGCCAGCCACGGGAGAAGCTCTCCATAGTCGTTTGGAACCAGAGAAGTTGAGGCCATCTCCAACGCGGACAGCAGAATTGCCCTCCCCGTGTTGGAAGCCGAGAAGCCCGGCGTACATAAGTCACGACGCCGGCGGCAGACGAGAGGTATCGCCGTTCAGTTCAGCGGGGATTGGCAGACCACACTCCCCGCTTAACCTCGCTCAGAGCCGGCCAACGCCAGGAGACGTTGCCGGCAAACAAGAGGCCGAAGTTATTCGAAGTCCGAAGACCGAGACAGTCCTTCCCCGAGGTGAAGACGATTTGCCAGGCCGGCAAGTCAGTCCCTTCCCGTCGCCAAGTGAACTGAAGTCCGTCCAACGCATGCCGTGAAGTCGACATCGACCCTCACCTGACCCCCACCCACCCCGTTGCTGACGATTTTGGCCAGCGATGAAAATCGGCAGGCAGCAATATCACAATTCATAAAAGAATCCTTCCTCATAGCAACAACACCCTCTTGTTAACAATGGACTTTCCTACCAACATGCGACTTCTTAGTGAACCAAAGGAAATTTTGAATCATTCTAACTGATGAAGGCTAATACTCACAACTTATTCATATTTTGTAATCCGACACATTATAATGATACTGTTTTAGTAAGTTTTTTTTCAACTGTTTCTATTCGTTATTTATATTATTTACACAGCTTATTGGATATGATAAACAATTAATTGTAAAATATTTCAGAAAATTCTATCAGTGAATAAGTTTGTTGATTGAACTGAAATGTAGTGTTGTATCAACTTACTATTAAGCAGTAGACTAAATTAAAATTATTAATTATAACATCCTACATGCATTAAGTTCAGGGAGATGGAGGTTTCCAGCAAGGGTAAACAAGGGAAGAGCATCTAATTCAAATAATTAATAATTTATCTAAATTCTGAAGAGTGAAATGAATCGACCTAACTCGAAGATCTAATGTTTATATTGAATATTACTCCATTTTTTTGTAATTAATAATTTATTTCCCAAAGAACACCACTTAACTAACAAAAGTCATCACAACAACATACATAATGATAAAAACAAATTTTACCGGAATAAGGTAAGGACTACTGCAAAAATCACAAAATCATTAATATCTCAACAATGGTACACAATCGGTGAATATACATGGGGTGATTTTGGTAGGTGTTGAGGCCCTCGATTCATTTTTTCATTTTGGACGTGTACCTTTGGGCCATCCTGTATATACTAGAACAGTGATGTTCAACCTATGGCCCGCGGGCCATATCCGGCCCACGAAGGTGTTACATGTGGCCCGCTGTTTTATTCCTGTTTTTTTTTTTTTTTTTTTTGGCGTTAGTATTTCCGTTTTTTTTTTTTTTTTTTTTTTTTTTTTTTTGTTGTTGTTGTTGAATAGGAGATTCCGCCACATTGTGGCCCACGAGATTCACAGCAAAGTCAATTTTGGCCCCCATATTTCGAAAGGTTGGGCACCACTGTACTAGAAAATAGAATGGTTGTTTTATAAGTGGCAAATGATTCCAGTTTTTGCTAGATTAAATTGAGCTTACATTAATAAGGCTGAGATAATATTCAAAATATCTTTCACATGTCTTTTTTCTGCAATACTTATCAAAAATTTGCTAGGACATTGTAATGACCATTTAGGCAGAATAAGTATTTCTTATCTGCTTTTCAGTTTTAGAATCTATTGAGAAGCTTAAGAAGAGAAATTGATAATGAAACGCATTTACTTGAATATGTAAAATAAACAGGATAAAAAGGTGGGAATAATCCGACAGTTTTGGAATACTGTATTCCATTTTCAGATATGGCACAAACATATAGGACATATACATTTAGGACAACACAAGGCGAGATCACATAGTGAAAGTAAGGGAATTGGGGGGGGGGGGTAGCAATAGTGATTGGCGTTTCGTCCGCTGGTGAAAGGATTGTAGGCCAGATGATGTTGAAAGATTCAGCAAGGAGGCATTGGGATAGTTTATTGTGGTGGGAGAGGGGTTGGAAGCTGTGAAGTTAGGGGTGTGTCCAGTCTCATTGTAATGTGTTACTGTGTATGAATGAGTGGGATCTTTGTTGGGGCGACATGTTTGTCCCACCGTAGCCAGAGGGGCACAGTTTATATGGGATCCAATATGCAGTGTTGGAGGGATCATTGTGTTGTGTGATGTGTAATGTTTATGTTGGGTGATCTGAAGGCAGGGGCATATTGGTGTGGGGTGAGGAATTGTTTAATGAATTTTTGAAGGGGTGGATAGTAGAGGAAGGGGATATATTTAACAGGGGGTTTGTTTAGTTTCAGTAGCATTTTATTGTAAAAGAGTTGTTTCTTTCTTTTCTATAGCTTGATAAGTAATGACTTCATCTCACTTGGAATTAAGATATGTTTTTCGGGACTGCTTTATTTAACACTTGGTCAACTATAGCTCTTTTCACCCTAAGTCGTTACCATTGAATTCCCTATACTGGTCAGTTTACGCCAATGAGTTATAGTAATGAGTTAAAAAAATAGTCCAGTGATATTTAATTTTCAGGCAGTAAAGCAGATATTAAATTAAAAAAACATGTATTTGCTTTGGTAAAACTAAAGTTGTTTTTAATTTTAGAACTTAAATCATAGCTAAATAGTAATAATGACAATGATGTCACCCCTCAATGACAACTAGTTGTTTCACAATGACTGCCAACGTAGTGAGCAGTTCGACCGCTTCAAAAGTTAATTTTTATAAAATAATAAAAACAGTGGCATCAGACGAAATATTGTGAATGTCTATGCAAAGCTCTGAGCATTAATTCTGTTATAAAGAAAACATCCACCTATGTTTTGAGAAATACCATTTGCAAAATGAAACGCCATTGACTTTAAACTGTCACTGACAAACGCAGGGCAGCTTCGATAGATGAATGGAGATTTATTGAGGTATGATGATTTCTTAATCAGGAATTTGAAGAAAAATCTATGACTTTTATCGTAGTAGTGAGATAGCTTCGAAAAAATATTTTAACTGAAGTCATTGAGATAAAGAATTTTGTTTTTAGAAATTTCCATTTCAAACTTATGGTTTTTCATGAATTTGCTTTTGAGAAAAGAAGTTTTTGCTTTTGACCAAACAACAGAATGTTGAAAATTCCTCACAATTTTGAATTAAAATACATTTTTATAAAGTAAAAAATAAATTTAACATTAAAAAAATTGGAATTCCGTGCTTTTTTTATTATTCTTTGTTTTTTCCCACAATTTTATGAATTTATAAAAAAAAAAAAAAAAAAAAATACTTTTATAACTTATAGTATAATGCTGCCTTGGCATATTTCTTTTTTAAATAATTTTATCTTTAAGCAATAGAACAATTTAGATTAACAAATAAAAAATTTTCTTGGAAAATTTTCCCTGTTTCATTTAAAAAAAAAAGTATTTCTGCTTTAAATAAGCGAAACCGAATATTAGCACATTGATACAACAGTCAGCTGTTGTGTGATAATGTCTCCCCATAGAAGCAATGGTATCAACTTAGGTGAAAAGAACTAGAAGTATCTTTTCTCTTGGAGCTTCAAATTGAGATGCACAAAATTTGCTTAGATTTTTGTTAATTAACTTACTAGCTTCATTTCTCATAAATCGTGCTGTTAACTAAGTTTGTTTCTTGATATATAATATATTAATATTTTATCAATCTCTTTTCTAATGGAAGCCAAGTCTCATTGTTTTTTTGTTTTGTTTTTCCCTTCTCTCTCTCTAGTTGGAACGAGAGCCCAAGCCTTTTCCAAAGCTGTTCATCAAAAGGAAAGTAGAAAATATTGATGATTTTAAGTTCGATGATTTTGAATTAGTTGGATATACACCTCATCCAGCTATTAAAATGGAAATGGCTGTTTAAATTGATAAAAAATTTTGTTATATGCAAATCTTTCAATTGATGAGAAATATATCAAACATTTATTGAGTTAAATTACAAATTTTATGTTTTATTCTAAGTAATTAAAGTTAGTTGTTAAAAGCTGAACTCAGTAATGAACTCTTTGGTCTGTTTGATCAACCTTCTTAGATAATCTGTTAAAATCTCAACTATGGAAAGGTCCCATATCTTTCTAACTGAATTACAGACATTGAAATTTGAATACAGTAAAATAAGCAGTTACAATCTTAGTTAGATTTGCAGATTTTACAGATTTCTTTACCAGTATCTAAATTTGACTACAGCCAACACGATTCATATTTAATAATATTTAAATAAATACTTAATAAATTAAATAAAACCCCAGCATTTCTGAATATCCTACCATGCCACCCAAGAAAGATAGTAACTTTGCATAGCTTTATTCTACTTATTAGATAAAAATATTTTAATTAGAGCTGAGTCAAATGATTCCTTTCTGCATATTAATAGGCAATTGCTACAATTTGAGGGCACAGCAGCTAAAGTGGTAAGGCAATTGTATTAGGGCTAGAGAAGCTCCATTCATTTTCTACCAGAGGCTGGAGATTCTTCTCTTGTAAGTTTCTCCTGCAGACGATTCCCAGGGTTTACAGTGCTCTATTGAATTAGGTTTCTTAAACAGGATTAAACACAGTTGAATGTAGAACTTACCTTGCAGCCTCAACTTTTGTCCTGTGCAACCAGTGACTACAAAAGTCATATCTTCAAACAATGCTGGCACAATGCTTTTAACCTTAATTATCAGGTTGCAGATGAAGGATTTTTTTTTAAACAAATTTGGTGGAACTGAAAGTAGGAAGATAAATTGATCATTAAAAGCTGAAATTAATCTGCCATTGCTTAAATTCTAATGAAGTGTTCTGTGTGGGTTTTTAAAATGCACAATTATTACATTATTGATGTCCAACAATGTCATTTGTAATAGCTTATTATAAGACCTGTAAGATTTATCAAACTGTGTGACCCCTCCTAACTCCTTCAAGGAATAATGAGCATATTCAATCTTAATAAAAGATTCAAGTATCAGGTTGTTGTAGATTAAATGTCGGTTTTGCAAACTCTTTCAGTAGGCATGTATTTTTGAGGTATTTAAATGTTACCAGATGGCACGTAAGATCATGTGGTTTGAAGCATCAGTTCCAAGTGGAGTGTAGGTCATAGAAGTCGGCAATAGGCCAAGACAACTTTGTTCCATTTCCATATATGAGTTTGAACTGGGGCACCGTCCAGAAGAGGCAACTTGCAACATCAATACAGAATTTAGGAAAGGAACAGTGAATAAACATATGACAATGTTGGTTTGTGAAATTCTGATCCAGCGATATGAGCCTTGCAAATGAATCCAACGATAGAGCACAAGGAGCTATTGATGATGCCAAGCTGAAGGACTTGATCAAATCCAGCATTCATCAATGAGTTTGAGACTTGCTGAAAAACTGGGAGTACACTTACGGAAGTTTCCTGACATTTGGCAGCTATATGCAAACTGAAGATGGATAAATCAGTCCCAAATGAGTTTACAGAACAGCACAAAGCACAATGATTGGATGTCTGCTCTTCTCTGCTTTCCCACAACCTAACAAACAATTTTTTGAAGCACATTCTCATGTGATGAGAAATGGATACTGAATGGCTATCGGTGACTTTCCTTGATTGTCATACAATGGCAATGCCTTGACCACAATGAGGCCCTGAACCCCCCCTCCCCCATTCCAGGAAGACGATGGGCATATTCCCTTCTCCTTCTTGCGATGGAGTTAAACAATGGTGGACAGGTATTGTCGCAAACTTGACATTGTGATTGAAAATTGTTGGCCAAACAGCTGCCATTAGTTAATCATCATGGGCCCACTTCTCCAGATAATGCAAGACCCCCACATTGCACACCAGATGATCCAAAAGCTGCACCAGTTGAGTTACGAAAGCTTTCTTCATCCACCTTATTCACTATCACTTCAAGCACCTGAACACCTTTGTAATGGATAGAACATTACCCAAGGAAATACGAGTTGAAATTGCATTCCAAGAGTTTGTCGTGTTCTGCAACTCGAGATTTTTTTTCACTTGAAACTTATTTCGTTGGCAAAATTGTATTGCTGCTGGTGATGATTATTTTGATAAACGAACTTCATTTTGCACCGAGTTATGGGTGTTTGAAGTTTCCATCCATTTTCTGAATTTTATCTGCAGTAACTTAATACAACTTTAGTATCAACAGCCTTACTGTAATGTTTATCACAACACCATGCTGCTGAATGTAAGAATTTTTTTCATCCAATCTAGCTGTAATCCTCTACTTACTCAATTATTATTGGTTCCTGGGTATAAATAATTATGACTCGGTTATAAAAAGAAAATATATATTTTAAAATTATCAAATTCAAAAGAATTGTTAGTTGCACTACAATCATTACCAGTTACAGTAAATATTGTTTTACTGGATTTGCAAAATATGAATACAAATATTGTATCCAAAATATTTATTTGAAGCAAATGTAGCTGTTTATACTTCTATGGAAACATGGTTATCTCACTTCTAAAAGACACATCAGGGAGCCTGTGATTTTAGACAAAGAAAGCCAGACATACCAGTCCCACTGAAAAATTGGCTGTTGCACTTCCAAATGACGCATTGGATCAATAATATTTCAGAGATGGAGATTATGCAGACAAAGAAAAATTGAAATTGGGTGATGTTCTTCAAGAATGAGTATCGAAAGTAACGTAAATAGCATTTATTTATTTGAAATCATAATAAAAAGACAAGTAACAAATATAAATGTTTGGTGTTTAAAAATTATTAAAAATATATCGCCAAAAAATCGGCAATAACGTTATTTCACCTGCATACTTCATGGCATTCCTAGTTAGGTTGTTCAGAAATGAAAGTTTGAATTCAATTCTTCTAACAAGAAGGATTTTCATTAATTTTTCTCTACGACTTAAAACTTTGACGAAAAGTTAAGTAAATTGCAGGTCATCAACCAGGCATTTTAGGCTACAGCTATATTGAATGTACAGTTCAATTTTGATTCCACACATATCAACACAGAGATGAAGGTTTTGAAGACAAAGTCATAGACAAATGCAATCTTTAGATGAAAACAGTTGAGACAGACTTGCGCACAATAGTACATGACTGTGGAAAAGCTAGGCACAAGCAAATCAAGCACTGTCCAACATCTGACTGTAATTGGAAAGAAGAAAAAGTTAGATTAATGTATTCTGCATGGGCTGAATATCAGCAATAGCAGATCTGATCTATACTGCTTTTGTGGAATTGAAATTATCCGTTTCTTGACTGGATAGTTACATCTGATGAAAAGTGGATTCTGTAGACAGACTAAAGCTATTTGCTGAAGCTCACGGGAAATGAGTTCACTATATATAATACACAACTCATAAATAATCGTTTTTTTTTTTTTTTTTTGGCAAACAGCCTGAAAAAGACTGGGTCTTTAGAGTTCTTTTCACTGGTAGAACAACATAAGTGAGCTTCTAAAGCTCGCCATGAGAGAGCAGTGATGATTCATTAGCTTTCATTTTTCCCGAAAATAATACTTTTTGAATTATGCCATTGTTGAAGCAAATGAGCGATATTAATATATGTTTGGTGAATTAATATTATATACACAATCATAGCAGACAAGTATACTGTTAAGAATTGGAGGACATGCATAAAAAGTAATGCGAAAAACAACTCGCCCCTGGCCAATCAAAGGAATGATGCTCTTAAAATTTGAACAAACTGAAAACTGAGATTCTGCCTCATTCATCATACCTTTCCAGTATGGAGTTTTTTCATTTTTTCAAGCGCTTAGCAAACTTTTTAGAGAAATGCTATAAAACCAGACAGCTGCAAAAGCAGCTTTGAGGGAGTTCACTGGTCATAAAAACCAATTTCTACAGCATCATTACACCTTGGTAAAGGTATGATGAAGAAATGCTTTATTTTGAATAAATCATAATACTTTTCCAAACTAAACTGTTCAAAATTGATATTTGTATTTCTGGACAACCAAACACATACACACAACAAATAATATCAAACATTGGGGAAAAAAAAAAAAAAAAAAATTCTGCATATCAAACTTTTTGTATGTTAAACAACAGTAGTTAAGAATGATGCCAATTTAATTTGTTCTACAAGACCCATCTCTACTATAAATGATAAAAAGCAACATACATTGGTTATGACTAAAACATATATTTAAATATTAATTACAGCTTGCAAAGCAAACTTTATTATCAATCTATCTATGTTTAAGTAAAAAGCAAAACATTGCTATCAGTTTCGATCTGATCGTTGATACATAATCTTTACTTTAGAATATATAATTTTAAGCTGCTAACTTTAAATTATAGCAAATTCCATTAATATTCTTTCATATAGTTTCACCACATTGTAATGGACAGAAATAGTAAAATTAATAATAAATTGAGAATTTATTTATAGTACATATAAATACAATTTAGTTATATTATTGTAAGTCCCTTGGATTTTCTTATCAAAGGGGAGAGGTTCGATTCATTTCACTAGACTTTGACTCAAATAAATGGCTCTGCCTTCTATTGCATTTTATTTAAAGTAATCCTTAAAACCAAATCAGATGCTTATTAATTGATCTACTGATCTATGTCTAGATCTCCAAACCTATTGCTATAAGAACATTCAATAGCATTTCAAATTAACTGGAAGAATACAAGCTGGAATTTTATTTTTACCCGATTTCTGCAGATGGTTTTGTTTACTTGTAAGAGTGATGCTGTTTGGGAAATACCAATGTAAATATTAATTAAATTAAAATAATTTTAAGAAAAAGAAACTACTGATGTAGTAAGACCCTTAGTATTAATTTATAATTTTTATTGAAATATTTAACTTTAATTTTTTTTCCAAAAAAATGTAGGTTTTAAAATTAAAAAAAAAAAAAAAAAAAAAGGACTTGCTGAAAATAAAGTTAACTGGATCAGTAGATATTTGTAAAATCTTTTCTAAGAAACATTCAAAGTATCTACCTACAGTAACAGAAAGTTAGGAATCATGTAAGTTACAAATATAGTATTTAAAGTACATATTTATACAAAGTAAATATACAGTTTTAAATAAATCTAAATTCTCCTGTTTTATAATATATGCTTATATAAATGGCAAATTCATAAGCCCAATGTAGTGAATATTGATTTTTCTGCTTGACCCTTTCCCTAACTGTCAAATGTGCATTTTATTTCAATAATTTATTTTTTTAAATCACAATAAATTGCTAAATCTAGTTAAAAATCACGAATACTAATCATAGTCTTGGTTAAAATACTAATGTTCAATTTGATAGGCCTTCAATGACAGCAAAAATAACTACTGTATTGTCCGGCGTATAAGACGACCCCCAATTTTTCCAATTAAAATATAGAGTTTGGGATATACTCACCGTATAAGACTACCCCTCTTCCAACGCACACCAAATAAAAATGAAAAAAAAACATCAGATTTGATTTCAATACGGTAATTTTAATTCAAATGCTTATGACATGCAGATACTTAGCAGGAAAACTGTCACTTATAAACATACCGCTGTTTGTCATCAAACATGTAAACATAAAACAGTGCAAGTGGATTAAACTTTTCCTTTAAAAGCAATGTACCTTACCGGCGATTGGCTGGTTGTTGTATACAATGCCTGCTTGGATTGGTCAGCTCTCCCTGTCTCCAAGTAACTGTAGCTTTGTTTATTCTGGTGCATTATTTTAATGCTACATTTTTTTAGAATTTCACTAAAATAATAGTATTTCTTAACTGTAGCCTTGTTTATTCTGTCCCCACTCTATCTCTCTTTTCCATACCCCGGGCGTCCTGGACGCCTGCTTGCTCCGCCCTTCACTTACACCTTCCTGATGAGGCACCTCGTAATCGGGACGGCGTTAAGTCACTTCTTTCCACGAATCCTGGTGAGTGAATTTTCTTCTACCGAACTTGCTTTCATGCGGTTGCCGCATACGGCGGGGATGCGGCCGCGGCCGTTTTTGAGCTCCCCCCACCATTTGCGGCGACCGCAGATTCTCCAGTCCGGCACGGAAGTTTCAGCACCCGGCGTATAAGATGACCCCCGACTTTTCAGAAGATTTTCCTGGTTTAAAAAGTAGTCTTATACGCCGGACAATACGGTACTTTTCTATAATTCTCGTTGGTTAAATTTTTCCTCCAAAATGGAATTTCTTAGTTAAACTGAAGTATGATAAGTCAGAAATATCAATTAGTGGCAAGAAATTTACCCTTCTCCTTTTCTGTAGTTCTGTGAAAGATATTTGGCCCGATTTTTATTGGATTTTGAAAATTGCACTACATACTCAGGATTACTGTCTATAAAAATGTACAGGTTGAACTGAAGCTTTTAGAAGTACTTTTAATATACTATATTATTTTTTTGCTCTTAAAGGGTATATCTTTATCTGTAGGGAATGAAGAAAAAAAAAAAAAAAAAAAAAAAGACCGAACCAGGAAACTGACAGGAAAATTCAAAAACATTTTCAACCTTACTATTACTGAAATCTAAGTTGCAAAATCTTGTTGTAAGGGTCTTGTAATGTTTAATCACTAAAATTCCAGTCCAACACTTATACTTCATAAACATTTATAATGTCATTTATTAGTAATAGGACATTAAGCAAAAAGAAAGGCCCTTATAACAAGATTTGCCAGCTTAAAGATTTCAGTAATAAGGCTGGAATTTATTTTTTCCTTTTAATAATACTGTCAATTTTTTGGTTGGGTCTTTTCATAATTAAATGAAAGTTGAAATTCATTTTATTAGAAACCAAATTATCTGGATTCTTAATATTTAATGCAGATTTGCTTTGTTTCTGTCAAACTCCTAAGATTTTGACAAAGATTCCTGTTGCTGTGTATAAAACAAAAATTGATATCTTAAAGATAACTGTGCAAAACTTCAGAGGGGGAAGGAAGAACCAGGAAAGCCATGAATCCCAGTAAAAGGTGGCAGAGCATGGGGAAAAGGATATACAGAAACTGAATTCAATATACTGAACAACCAAATTGATGTGTACGCATCCTTTGTATATCTATATGTAATACCTGCCACCTATTAATCCAGATCTAAATGAAAAAGGGGGACATAATATGAACAGAAATGTTTAAATGCTCAACTGTCAATATGATAGTCTTCTGAAAGCAGAACACAAAATATGAGCATAACATTTAACAGTAAATTTATTTATCAACATTTCCTTTCGAATTGCACCTATAGCAAATGTTGATAAATAAATTTACTGTTAAATGTTATGCTCATATTTACCTATAGCAAATATATAAAGGCATGGGATTATGGAGTTAAATATCCTTCATCAGAACTATCCGATTTCAAGATCTTTTGCTAATTGAATCAGTTATTTTAATAGTGAATTAATTTAATTAAAAAGTTGAATATGTAACATTAAAATATCTGAAAATTGAATCTAAATTTCTGGTTTTGTTTCTTTCCTACCACTTTTAACAAGCTACCATAAACATTATTTTCCATTTTCATAGGTTCAAAATTCAGCTGAAGATTTAATAAAATGACAATTTTTTACTGAAGAATTGAGAGATAAAAGAAGCAATTTGTCTACATATTATTTAAGTTATGTTTCAAAGAGATCATAGATATAAAAATAGAAAATTAATTGGGGGAGGGGAGACATTGGATAGTTTTTTTTTTTATTATTTATTAGTATTATTGCTATTTACAATATATTGAATATTCTACATTTTTCTTTCATGAAACTGAAAGGTGCAACAATTTAGATGAAACTATTTTTGACTATGCATTGTTGTTCTGTACAGTGTTTGTAGGTGACATACAAGTTTTAAATTTAAAATGAAATCCAACAGTTTTTTGTTTTGTTTTTTTCAATATAATATCCATTTATTATATGAATGAAATAAATGCTCAATAAATGTTACTATCCATCAAATAAAACTTTTTCACATTCAAAATAAATACAAAATGTAAGTCAATTTTGTAAATCATGCTGGTTAACAAATTAGTAATCAAACATTTTTAGATCCTTAATTACAATATAGATACTTTCAAATTTTGCTTTTTCATTGACAGCTTTGACATAAAAACAGACACACACATCACTGAAAATAAATAATGCCAATAAGCTGTAAACCAGCATCACAACCAGAAATTTAAATTTTTTCCAAAATCGGTGAAAACATTCAGCATTTTACGGAAGACAAAAACTTCTCAAAACATGCAACTAAGCAAACCATACAAACTCAATAATATTTTTCTCAACTTTCCGGCAATTAAAAATCATCTTTATCATTTGGCACCATTAATTTTCAACAGTCTTAAGTCTTTCAAATCTTCAAAAAAATAAAATAAAATAAAATAATAATAACTAATCAGTTGCTAGGAAATATCACATTTGTTTAAAAACTTTAAAAAATATACATATGTATAATAAAAATAAAAGGGAAAAAATCATAATTATATAATCTTTCAAATTCATTCAACATTACCTGTTCATCATATATCTGATTCTGGCCGCAATAATACTTGTTACAAGCAAATGTACGTGTGCACAAACTTTATCTAAGTACTGCAGGTACTTCAATGTTGTATGTGGATATGGAATACAATGTTTAAAATAATCGTTCTAAACAACTCACATTCTCATACAAACCAGTGCACTAGAATGGGAATTAATGGTTAAAAAGAAAAAAAAACAAAAACAAAACTGAAATTCCTAAAATTTTATATTTTTAATTTCATTAACTGAAATGAAAATTTAAAACTGAAAAATTAAGATGGAATTTATATTTTTGCAGGAAAGAAGAAACTTCAAATAATATTTTTGATTAGTGAAAAAGTCAGGGGCTTCACAGGATATCTGTTACAATGACAATATATATAAATGTATATTACTAAATCTTGGTATAGTATCCATTATGCCACCATTAACAAATATTAAGTCATCTAAAATTATCATTTTCAACTGAAAATAATTTTCTGAATATTGAGTCTCCAAGTCAAATGTCAAAATTACATACATTATTCTATACTAAAAAGGGGCTTCAAGTGTTAATTATTATTAATTATAAATTTTAATAATTCTAGTTTGTTTTGAAGCATCAATCCTTCTGGAGGACTGTAGTTATTGTAACAGTTTTCTATATGTATGTGTACATCTTTTGATTAGCTTCAAATGGAAGAAGGTATTATTCATGTTATGACATTAATGAAGAAAACTTCAACTGACTGTTTTAAGAAATATTTAAATGTCATTGTAAACAAAAGGACCCTGAATTGACATTAAAGTATGCTTGATATTTATTTTTAAAAAAATCAAGAACCTTTAAAGTTGAAGTGATAATAATAATAGTGCCTGGATTGTCAGAAAAAAAAAGCAAGCATGAAAGCACTGGATTATGGCTTCCTGAAAAGGATTCGTACACTTTAAGGGACTTGGGCCAACAAGCTGATAAGACTTAATATACATACAACATACTTCAATAAATATAATTTCAACACCAAGGACTTCATTTTTTTTTTTAATGGGGTTGTATCTTAAATGAAATTTGTCAAGATGATTTGTACATAAGTTTGGAAAAGTACTGTATGCTAACAATTAAAGGGTTATTTATTTATGTATTTTTTTAATAATTAGGGTTGGGGAGGAAAGAGACAAGATTAACTGCTTATGAGAGAGATTAAAAGGCTCTTGAATTTATATTATGAAATGGATATAATCCATATTGATCAATTAATATATTTGCTGAGGAACTTCAACTGAAAATTCTGATCTTCTTAATAGATGGCAAACGCAGGAATTACATGCAAAGAATTTTCATTAGCTTAGAAATACAAGTGTGTTTATTAAATTGCCATTTTTGCATTAGAAGTTAAAATGACACTGTAAAATTTGAATGTCTAAGAAGAAATAATCTTTAAAAATAAGTCAAACAAAAATTAACATGATTTCTATTCTTTAATACTATTATTTCAGTTCATTCCCTATTAAACACAAATTGTGAGATTGACACTTAAAAACTGAGCATTCATATTGCCTTTCACAGAGAAGTTCAGAACTTTCTAATCAATCTTTATGTAACTTAATGACAAGGTATTAAAACAAAAAAAAAGACATCTCACCTCATAATCCCCCACCATCCCCTAAAGTTCTTAAAAACAAAATCAGTAATAGAATAATTCTGTTGTGGATTAAATCTATCCACTTTTTTAAATATTGTCATTAATTTGATTTTTATTTACATAACCACACTTCAGTCACACTAAAACTATAACATCAAATCACATTTAAAAACCTTCCCAAATTTTTCCATGTAACAGACTGAAAAATTTTGGTATTCCCATCCACAAAGATAAAGAGTGATTTTAGTGAATTTCATTAATTCAAATTTAAGTAAATTGAAATGTTGGTTTACAAAGGAGGCATTACTTTTTTGGAAAGACTTCCAAAAAAAAAAAAAAATACACTGAAATTTTGCTTTCTTTGCATAAGATACTCCATCAATTTATGTATTTTCTTATCTGTCCCTATCAAGTAAAAGGCAATGTAATACATTCAATTAAAAAGAAAGAAAAAAAAACATTTCTGCAGCTAAACATTATTTTAGATATCAATTTAAATGTATTAAAATGACACATCTGTAACTACATTCATACGCTTTCTATAGTTAATCCATGTAAAACAATACAAAAATTGGATGTATACATAACCAATTTTCAGTGGTTTTTAGAAATTCATTTACCACTTACTATAATTAGAGGCTTGGTTTTATACTCCTACTTTAACCAATTTTCAGTGGTTTTTAGAAATTCATTTACCACTTACTATAATTAGAGGCTTGGTTTTATACTCCTACTTTCCTTTGTCTATTTATATTGCATTGTAGGGTTAAGAAAAACAATTCCATACAATATAAATATCGAATTACAATTGTGTCAATTATATTACAAAAAGTATTCTCATTTATAAAGTTTTGCCTTCCCTTTAGTTTCTTTATCTCTTGAGGATGGAATTTACACTAATAGGAATACAGATTATAATACTTTCGTACTAATGATGAATGATGACTTTGTTTTCTCAAAATGAGCAAATAAAGCTGAGACCAATGAGTGATGGGTTAACAAATAACATGGGAAGGGGAAAGACATTAAAAAAAAAAAAAAAGAATATATCTAGTCTCAAAAGGGAGATTCCTGATATGGGAAAAAGAAGTAGATGGAAGGAGGACAACAATTGACAAGGGGTCATGCCATCATATCTTCATTGCTTGTTGGCATGTTTTCTGGATTTTCATTTGTCTGCAAAAAAACAAAAACACAAAAATTAATGTGTATTGGAAGTCAAACAATTTGATAATTTCTTTTTCACTAGAAAACCAACAAAAGCAAATGAAACAGCCTATTAAAGTTGACATGACTGTTCCTTGGCCTGAAAAAACAAAAGAAAAAACAAAAACAAAAACAAACTAAAGCAATGATTCAAAACATGTAATGCCTGGAAAATGTAAAGAATGTCCAATTCCACACCTTGCTATACATACATATTGGTATTTATCATCTTTAAAGATTATGTAATAGATGAACTTAACAATCAACAGTATCATTTATAGTTCTCTATTTTAATC
Organism: Thereuonema tuberculata; assembly: GCA_023159025.1. Lineage (NCBI taxonomy): Eukaryota > Metazoa > Arthropoda > Chilopoda > Scutigeromorpha > Scutigeridae > Thereuonema > Thereuonema tuberculata. Next base: position 115,105,401 of record JAFIDM010009631.1, read on the forward strand.
CTTACAGTCTCCCTCAAGAGAAAGAAACCAGTTGTTCTACTGCTTTGATCTATAGGTAAATTCCAAAAATTTCAGTTGATAATTAGAAATTTGGCTTTGACTAAAACTCATACCATTGTGAACCTTAAAAGGGAATGGAGGGGATTTTCAAAACTAACCACCAACAATGATTGAAGAAAAATTGTCCAATAACACACACAATAAAATAAGGTCAAGAAGTCACAATGAAGACAAAAATTTATTACTTTTTCTTATTTTTATTATATTGCTGTAATGAGAACGTAACAATGCAGAAGGTACTTACATTTTGAAAATAGTAACTAAAATAGCTTTATTTTCTCTATATTGCTGTAACATATAGTGCAGTAATCAAGCAACTATCTCCCAATTTTAACAATATTTTGCAGCCCTAGAAAATATTCATACTGTTTTTTTGTTTTTTACTGACGACAGTAAAGTTGGTCATTTAGAAGCATGTGGACATTAAAACAAAAAATACTTCACTAATCTACCTAAAATTCTATTTTTGTTTGACTGTCTAAACCTACTTTGATTTTGTTGTTTAGTCCTATTTTATATGCCATTTTACAATGGAAGCTAAAATCTTTTCCCTTAAATAAGTCAATGATTAATGCTTGATTTGTACCAAACTTGATATTTAATTGTTCTGTTGTGATTACATCTTGGTGTTTATAGATCCATTTAAGGGCTCAGTCAATGTACACTTCTGTAGATCAACCTACAAGGGGTGTTCAAATGAAAAGCTACGAAACGTCGTAACAACGTAACCATAAACATATTTGCCAATGCCACTATGGGAGAGTGTAGCTAGACATCTAGGGATGCGATCGGGGCATGCGCAGGAGAGAGAGCAGAGGCTTTTATAAAGAGCGCCGTCCAATTGACGCGGCAGTGCGTGTGAGGACAGGATGGCGTTCACATTGCAAAATTCGACTATTGAGGAGCAGCGAGGCGTTATCAGATTTCTGACAGCGGAAGGTGTTAAACCGGCAGCTATTCATTGCCGGATGGTGACCGTATATGGGGAAGACTGTGTGTCCGACAAGTCAGTGAGAAAATGGAGTGCCCCTTATCGTGCAGGCCGTGAGATTTTGGTTGATGACCCGAGACCAGGCCAGGCAAACTCAGTCATCACGACCGATCTCATCGACAAGGTGGACGACCTAGTGAGAAGTGATCGGCGTGTCACATTACAAATGTTGACAGTGAAGGTGGATGTAAGCGTTGGAACAGTGTGGACAACTGTTCACGACAGGTTGCGTTATCGGAAGGTATGTGCACAGTGGGTTCCGAAGCAGCTCACCGACCAGCAGAAGGAACTGCGTTTGGGGATAGCACTTCAACATCTGTTTTGGTATCATGAAGACCCCGCTTTCCTGGAGCGGATCGTCTCAGGTGATGAGATGTCTCCAGGGTCATACACGTCGAACTGGCCAAGTTCAAGTGGGAGCAGCTTGAGCATCCGCCCTACAGCTCGGACATGTCGCCCTGCGATTTCCATGTGCTTGGTCCTCTGAAAAAACATCTGAAAGGGAAGCGCTTCAACTCGGACGACGAAATCATGGACACTGAAGGACTGGGTCTTGTCACGGCCACATGAATTCTGGGAACAAGGAATCCTTCGGCTCTTTAATCAATGGGATCGTTGTGCTCAGGCCTACGGTGTATATTTTTAATAAAATCTTCATTTATACCCACAGTGTCCTTTCGTACCTTTACATTTGAACAACCCTTATATAAAGCACTATTGTTTTTAATGCAAATTTGAAGTATTTCAATTTTAATGACACAAAAACTATGCAGGACCATGAACAATTGAAGTAGGTTTGTAGGAGGAGGAAGAAAATTGCAGAAGACCATTACAGCAGTTTCCCAGTCTCTGACAAAGAGGTGAAGAAACAGCAATAACCTAATTGTAGCTCAACCATAGCCAGGGATGGTTTATCATGAAATTGCTGAACATTTGATGACTACTCAATTCCAATCAAACTGAGACACTTAAGTATTATTAAATATAATGTTAATTATTAGTGAGATTTGATTGTTTTCTAGTATATCTTTATCAATATTAAGGACAACTTTGCTTAGGAGTCTATCCTTTCCAATGACTAAACTGCTTCTAATTGTCTTTATGAATCACCTTTATTATGCCAGAATATAACAATACCATCAATTATTCATTCTCATATCTACATAATTTTTAGCACCACAACTGATGTGTGCTTTGGGAGTCATGCTTATCCTAAGTCATTGTGAAAAACAGGTTATCAACATAAACTTCAAATTAATTACAGCATTAAAGTGCAAACAATTAATAGTTAATTAAGTGAATTAAAATTGCACATAAAAAAAATAAAAAAAAATTAAAAAAACAAAATCAACTAAAATGAAAATAAACAAAAAAAAATAACAGTTTCAATGGCTTGTTAGCCATTGAAACTGTTAATTTTAATTTTATTATTTTTATGTTTATTTTCATTTTAGTTGATTTTGTTTTTTTAAATTATTTTTTATTTAAATGAATTAAAATTGCACATAACTATAAACTTCAAAGAATGAAATAATACCAAAAATAAAAACTAGCTTTATTCTGACAATCTATGAAATAAAAACTGTAGTAAAGCTTCAAACAAAAGAAAACAATCAGATGAGATGGTTAATGAGAATAGTTATACACGAGTAAAAAGGAAAAAAAAAAAAAAATCTTTTTCCAAGATGGAAAACACTCAAAAATTTATCCTTACTAACTTTTCTACCCTTTCAAATTTATAATTTTGTAATGGAACTATTTTCTCCCAGTATAAACACACCAACAGATGTAATTATACACCATATAATTATACATGGCAGTCGCACTGTCACTTTTTTAGGAGGTCATAAAACGGCAAGATGTAATTACATTTGAATCGCGATAATCCGACAGTTACGGGACCGAGGGAGTGTCGGATTATCAAAAATGTAGGATTACCAAAGGTTGATTTTTTAAAACTGAATTTTGACTTCTAAGGCAAGAAAATGTAAGTTATGTATATACAGTACTGTACGTACTACAGTACGTATATTGTTTCAATACACATTGAGTACATATTTAATTAAAACTGAACAATTAAACTGAAACTGTTGTGAGTCACGGGACAGATGGGAAATGTCTGCAGCAAGTGCAGTGATGTCATCCGACGCGGCGTCGGACTACCGAACGTGTTGGACTGTCAAATGTCGGATTATCGAGATTCAACTGTATTTTTAAATTCAGAACTTTACTAGTACTGATACATGGGTAAAAATTAGATAATTGGCTAAAATGAAATACATAAAAATATTGGAAAAAATTTAAGAAATATGCATTTATTAGTTTTTAATTCACTTACTGTTAACTTATTATTGATAACAAAATCCCTTTTCATACACTTAAGTAGATATTATAGCTTTAATATAGAATTTTTAAAAGAGGTATGCCAAGAAAATGAACAGCCTGACAGGAAAATGACTTCCCCTGACAACCGAATGACAAGATACAGGATAATGATCACTCCCATTCTTATTAATTGGAAAATGAAATTCAATCAACTACTAACATAATTAAACTGTAATGTCTTACTGTAAAGAAACAATATGAAGGAAAATCAACATAACAAAGCCTCTGATAAATCATAATCCTTAAAGAAATGGAACAATGAATGTGATTTTAATTTGGAGCAGGAAAATGACTAGTAGTATAGTCACCGCTACAAAAACCTATGAAATATTATCAAATTACATATTAGCTTACATTTTAGTCTTCATGTTATGTTCTATAACATATAATAATTATTTTAAACCTAGATTTCATGTTTGGAAATAACAATATTTTAAATTATAGTAAACTGAAGATGCGAACATGGAAATATGACTTTTCATATTCTGCCTTGAAATTTTAATGCCTAATTTTTATTTTTTTATCTTAAACATATTTGATATGATTAATAAGGACATTTAATTTCAAAAATAAACAATTTTTCCAGGTTATAAATGTCGGGAATTAGATTTAGCCACTTATCTAATTTTTACCCACATACCAATTGATGCAATCCGTTTTTGTACTGGGCCATGAATTCTACTATTACATAACAATAGTTTTATTATACTACTTCAGATTTTTAAAATCCATCAACATATGCAAAAAAAACCTTGTATACAAGGTTACTAACCTTATATAAGAGTTGTTCAATATGGTAAAATGAGAAAGAAATGTAAGTATTGATCCTGAAACCTGCAGGTATATTTTGGACCCAACAAGACAGATTTGAAAGAATGTAGAGTAAGGTGGAAAGTTTCAGTCCAAATACTTTTATATTGCATAGTAGAAAGAAATGAATGCATTGAGCTAAAAATTGATTAGTATGGCAGATATACTTGGCAGGATAGGGTTGCTGCCTAAAATTCATCGAATAGAATAAGGTGGTGAACATTCAAGAATTTGCCAATTCAACTTGTATTAGTGTTTATTCAGTATAGTATTCAAGATGAAATGATACAAGCATTCATCTCAAAAGTAGCAGGAAAACTTGAGGTAAAGTCAGATAAAACTAGTCTGGTAGATTTCAGATAGAATGGTGCCATCATAAAAGTTTATTACAAATATACAGTACTGTGCAGAAAACTGTTCCTGAGGCAGGAAAACAGTTTCAAAACTCCACAAAGTTAATGATCAATGACAGTGCAACAATGTTCTAAACATCTACAAAAAATTATCCAAAGCTCTTGAAAAATAGTAAGTACAGATCTAGGGAAAAATCATTATAAATGGCAATAGAACTATCAATATGTTATACAACATTGAAATGGTGACTCTGGGTAATCTTTAATAAGAGCTAAGAATATCAAGCAGCGGCAAAGGTTGTGCCTCAATAAAAATTTGTAACAAGTCAGCCTATATATATATATAGAGAGAGAGAGAATTGAGATATGTATACTGGGCGATTCATAAAGTACTGGTGGTTTTCATTGCCCCATATCTTTTAAACTACTGCTCATAAAAATCTGAAACTTTAAACATAGTTATATTTTCATGTTATTCTTTATTCATTATTATGGGTCAATCCATATCAAACAGTCCAGAAAACATTAAATTGGTTGCATTTTAAAAAAAAATATATTTTTTTTACTGTTGTTAACCCTATGCAAGAGTACTTCAAAACAGGCATAATTTTTTTTTTATTTGATTTCGTTTAAAAATGGCATCCATTTTTGTTTTATGGTTTCCGGCATTTTTGGCCTTTGCAGACAATTGCGGTAAATTTGATAATTCACCTACAAAAAATGATAGAAAGCTGCAGTAAAAAACATTATATTTAGCACATTTTAAGCTACATTTTATGTCCTGTACCTTTTTACCATATCTCATACCATAATGCAAATGGCTGAAATTTAGAATCAAAACTTATATTCAATTTTGAACAAAAATCAAAGTTCCATTTTTTTTTTTTTTTTTAACAGGAAGGAAGAATTAGAAAAACTATAATTTTTTTTGAGAAAAGATATATATCCAAAGGTTTTGCAAAAAATATTTCAGCTGTTACTGGCTTCCTAATTTAGTTACAGCTCTTGAAAAATGCTCATTTTTCATTTTTTTCAAAGTTTGAGCCCCAATATCTCTGGTGGGGGACCTAATAAAAATTTGATTTTTACAGTATAAAGAGAACTTTATAAGAGGTACCTGTGAAAAAAATTTTGAGTTTGATATTTGAGTTAGATACATGCGACAAGATCACTTAGTTGAAAACGCAGATGTACAATCTTGATACATGATCTTCAAATTATTCCGATTTTGAGGTCATAAAACATCTAATAATATTTTAACATGTAATAATATATTTTAACATTTAATAATAGCATGTAGTGTTGTTATAGCCTAGCGTTCTTTTGTCCATTTTTCACCAAATTCCCCCCTGCTATAACTTTGTTCTCCATGGAATATCAACTCAAAATTTTTTTCACAGATACCTCTCATAAAGTTCTCTTTATACTGTAAATATCAAATTTTTATTAGGTCCCCATCAGAGATATTGGGTCTCTTTGAAAAAATGAAAAAAGAGCATTTTTAAAGTGCTATAACTTAATTAAGAAGCCAGTAACAGAGCTGAAATATTTTTTTGCTCAAACTTTGGATGCATATCTTTTTTCTAAAAAATTTATAGCTTTTCTATTTCATTCCTTCCTACTAAAAAACAAACAAACCGTAACTTTGATTTTTGTTCAAAAGCGAATATCAGTTTTGGTTCTAAATTTCAGCATTTGTATTAGAGATATGGTAAAAAAGTATAGGACTTAAAATGTAGCTTGAAATGTGCTGAAGCACGGCTTATGGCATGTCTGATAATCTCATATCTATATCTCTGAGCTGTCAGACTGTCGTTTTGGATGACGTTTATGTCCTTACATCCAGGGCCCCCACAAGGGGGGGGGGGGGTCAGTTGGTCCTTCAGCACTGGGGCCAGGCCGTCAAAGGGGCTTGGGCTGAGATCTACAGTATGTGTATAGTGTATGTTTATAGGGGTGGGCAAGACGGCAATTTTGGGGTGACCGCATGTGAGATTTC
>JAFIDM010009631.1:115137550-115250488 GCA_023159025.1 Thereuonema tuberculata
TGTAGTGATCTAACGGAGTTTGAACGTGGCATGATAGTCAGGACTAGACGTGCTGGTCAAAGCGAATCTGAGACGGCAGTGCTCCTGAACTTTTCGCGTGCAACATTATTAAGGGTGTATAGGGAATGGTGCAACGAACAGAAAACATTGAGTAAGAGGCACTCCTGTGGGCAAAAATCGCTCGTTGATGACAGAGGTTGGAGGAGGATGTCTAGAACTGTGCAAGCCAGAAGACAGGTCACAGTTGCCAGTTGCAAGAAGTACTTTTCATAGTTACACTCAAGACAGGAAAAATTAGCATTTTACTCGAACAATTAGCATTAGACAGAAAAATTGTAAAAACAATTGATGAAGGTAATTGACACTGGTTCATGCCACATTTGGACAGGTGGTCTTACTCTACAGGCTGCTGATCTATGATTCTAATACTTGGCAGCTGAAAAAGTCCAATAGGTTTGAAATGACCAATTACAATTCACTTAGCCTACTTAAATAGTCAGTATCGTCAATTTTGTCAGAAGTCAGGATGATTGTAGCAATTTCTTTTTTATCTTGCTGAATGACGATTCAAGCATTTAACAGCAATCATACATAAATAATAAGGCAGTCAAGTGGTTGGTCATAACACCATCTATATCTGGCTCAATGATCATATTATAACAGAAGGTTCAATGTTTCAAAGCAGAAATACCAATGCCAACCTGACTATTCAGCTTTAGAATTTATTAGGCATCACCAGATTGGAGCTTACGTGACATCAAGTGAAGGTTCCGATATCAAGGCAGACAAGATGATAAGAGATTTATTATCAGTTAATGATTGTAAAATAACAAAGATAGGAATATTTGTTACAGTGATAACTGAGTTATCAAATAGAACATGTTCTAAATTTAGCAGAAGTAGAAGAATCCATAAAAATAAACAAATTCAGAATCTGTATCCCCTACCCTTCAGGGCCCAACAAGAAGATGTCATGATTGAAAAAAAAAAAAAGGTGAAAATAGGGATGCACCATGCCCATAGAGAGATGATACAAAAGAATCTCTTCATCCTCCTAGACAACACAGTTGATCCTAGCCAAAAAAGTGCTATCCAAATAGTAGGAGGTAATCAAATGATTATTGGATTCCACTCCATGACCACTCTTTTTATTAGATGTACAAAAAAGCATAATTCAACTAACAGCAGCAACTGCTAGAATCTTCCCTATCGTAGGACACAGATCTCTATAACATATCGAATAGACTTTCACAGTAATTATGAAAGTTAACCCTCCATAGACATTTTTTTTTTATTGTAAGTACATTTTGGAGAGCCAAGTATGATAAACAGCAAAATTAATAAAAAAGAAAATAAACCGACTATTTATAATTTAGTCTTTAAGCATTTGGATTTGAATGTGATTTAATGAAAAACAAAAACAGATCAAAAATTAGAAATTTCTAATATACTAGTGATAAAAGAAAATACACTGATATTGAAATAAACATGGCATTATCTATGCGAGGTCTTCTTTGAAATGAATACATAATGAAAAAGAATAATTTGAAATGGTTTGAACACTTATCCTGAATACATATGAATTCTATAGAAATAAATATTTCAAGTAAAAAGATGAAAAAATGCTATCCCAGAGGCAAATGGATATGCTAAACTAGCTTAGAAGTCTTAAGGACCTAACTGATGAATCAGCAAAATCTTCAGCTGCTAATAGAAAAACTGAGAAAAACAGACAAAGTTCGTAAGAACTAAATCATTTTTAGAATATCTTGGGAACTTACACACACACACACACACACTGGATGCCAAACAGGGGATATAAGTTATTAAAAGCCAAATTAAAAATATGCTTATTATAATTGTCAAAAACAGTATATTTTTTTCTTGAAGTCATTATTAGTATTAAATTTGTCATACACTATAATTTTTATTTATAAAGTACAAGGATTATAAATTTCTTCCATTATATTCACTGTATCCTGATGTTTTAATGCTTATAGGTACCCTTATACTTTGATGGTGGTGGAGTATTTAGACGATTCTAATAGAAACACTGCACCAGCATTTTTATTATATATTCAAACATATTTAAAAAAATATTGTAAAAATTTTACAATACAACATAAATTGAATTGTTAAAATATGGCTTCATATTCATGAGAATACATGAGGTAGTGCAACCTAAAATTCCTATATTGACTGATTTTTTACATTACTGAAAATCTAAAACAGTTTTATTTATTTCTTTACAACAAGATGATTTATAATTGAAGCTTGTGTTAGTTTCAATAGTTTTGATTGTTTTAATAAACAAAAAGGTGTGGAAATAAGTCCATTTTTATTAGAAAAATTCAAAAAGCATTGTAAATATAATGAAGCTTTTCAATTATTGTAAACCATTGCATATATTTGTTTGTTAAATTACCTTATGTTTGTTCTATTTGCTATGTACGAATTATGCCTGAAGAAGCAGAAAAAGCTACTTTCTGTGAAATATAGCAATGTTTGGTAAAGAATTTGCGTTCCTTGTATTTCCTGTATCAGTTTCATTTATCGTTTATTAATATATATTGTTACCAGGCGTTTTGTCCGCTCCCCCTTCAGCAGAGTCGACTCGACCAACTCTGCATCCCACTAGCAAGTCGACCAGTCCTGAGCCTCGTTTGAGGCATTCATCGCCTATAAAACCAGGCGCAGAACGCCTGAACAGCATCTCGTCATGGGGCAGAAGCCCGTCCAGGTCTCCAGTTGGAGCAGAGTGCAGTATCTCGTCTCAGCAGCAGGAGCCGCAAAGGTTCCCAGTTGGAATAGAGAATACGAGAACGTCGTGGGCAACCGCCCAATTAGGAAGGATTCCACTTAGGAGATCGAGTAGCGGAACGACTGCGGGTAACAGCCCGGATAAAGGATCTCCGTGGAGAAGAGAACAGAGCGGAACGTCCAGGGACAACCGCCCTTACAGAGGATCTCTGTTAGGAACGGAGTATACGAGGACGAAGTGGGACAACCGCCCATTCAGAGGATCTCCGTTAGGAACGGAGTATACGAGGACGAAGTGGGACAACCGCCCATTCAGAGGATCTCCTTTGGAAGGAGAACAAAGCAGAACAACTTGGACTACAGACAGTGGCCCGGCAACAGAGGGTTCAACTGAAGAAGTACGTTCCTATTCAAGTTTGGACAGGAGTCCAGACGCAAGGCATACCTTCGGAAGCGATCGTTCGAAATCCAGACGTGGGCAGGTGCCAAGGAGAAGAAACGACCTTACCGAAGATCAAAGCCGAATCGTCTGCGTGACTTGCAGCTCACTGAAGTATCCCAACCAGGAGAAGGCAGCATCGTTTGGCGCCAGTCCGAGAGACGGTATCCCGTAGTATACTTGGAAGAGGTCCCGCCAGTATTCCCAACCGGGACAGAGAAGACTTCAGCTGTGAAGCCTGTTTCTACCGTAGCGGATCCAGTAACGTTGGACGGCAACGGAGAAAGTCAACCCCTTGCCGTGTGAAGAAATCCCTTCGCCGCAGTGTTACGAAGAGGCCCGGTCATCACCCGAAGGCAACGGAGAAGTCAACCCTTGCCGTGAGGAGTCGTCCCATCGCCGCAGAGTACCGAAGAGGTTCGGCGAAAGGCCTTAGACGTCGGGGATCGATTTCCGTGACCGCCCTAAAGAAGCACAGACACCGTGGATTTAACCGGACGTCCCGTCAACAGAAGGAAGACAATGCAGTCAACATCCCATTTGGAGGAAGACAACCCTGTGGGACTGAAGATTCGATATTCTCTTTCGTATTTAACTGTATTCTACCCTAACCGTGTTAATAAAACTCTGTTATTTTAGAACCTTTTGTGTTCAAGTCTCATTCCGTTACCCCGCTACCGTCCGTTTGTGCCCGACACAAAACGCGGTAGCAATATTTTATAAACCTACTATTAAAATACAAGATGATCTAGTTTGGTTCTGAAGGAGGAGTGGGACATGATACTGGATAGATTCTTGTTTGAGGGATTTTCTCACTCTGGGGAGAGGTTTACTGGATATTTCGGTCAGGTTCCTCGGGCCTTCTTCGGGAGATGTATATTATATTGTATAATGTATATTGATTACATTAAGATTGGCACATAAGACTCAGAAAGAAGTCAATGAAAGTTGTCAGATATGCGCCAGTGTTGATGTAATTAATATACATCTCCTGAAGAAGGGCTAAGGCACTGAACTGAAATATCCAGTAAACCTCACCCGAGTGGGAAAATCTCTCAAACAAGGATCTATCCAGTACAAGTTGATCATAATTAAACTTCGCCTATTCAAGACTTGTGCATGTAGCTATAACTAATAAGTAGATTGACACCAAAATTTGTATATAGACTATTCAAAGAATATGTGAAAAAGGATTATGCAAAAAAAAAGGTTCAAAAAAAGTTCCTCTAGGGGGTGCTTTATAGCAAAATACACGGAAAACAAGCAGATAAATAACTAAGACCAACTTACAATTATATTTTAAACTTACTTTTTCATTTATCAACATTATGAATAAAGTGAAAACAAGGGCATGTTTCGCACGACAATCAACGAAAACGCAATCTCAGTTGCATAAGCACCCCCACTGCAATACAGTTCTGGGAATAAAAATGATTACAACTAGTGAATGCCATTCTTAGAAGGTACAATAGCTATCAATTTACCAGAACTTGCCTTCACTATGAACCTTTTTTACGAAAACCATAATAATGCTGTAGCTGCTGTTTGTAAATTTTGCTGTGGACCCATGTCTGCACAAGCTGTGAGGAACATGATACATCGATTCGAGAAAACTGAATCAAAATGATTCAACCTGGCAGGGGGCACAAGCCAGTCATTGAAGATGTTGCAACAGCTGTTGTTGAACAGTCAATGACTCATGTTTCTGGCACCAGTAGTGCATGTACAGTGTCACAGAAGTTAGCGTATGGAACAGTGTGGAATGTACTGCAAAGAGATAATGCATTTTTTTCCATACAAGATCAGTCACAACCACCTTGCCTGTGGCCGACAAGGACAATGGACTCACCTTTTCATTGACTGCTCTTGCCAGAATGGACGTTGAGATATCGTTGCCGTGGAACATTCTTTGAAGCAAATTTTTATCTCATACTTCGACCATGAAAAACACACGTTTTTCAGGAACTTTCCCCGCACTCTCCTAAAGTGACCGTCTGGTTTGGATTCACTTCCACATTTGTCATCGGATCATTCTTCTTCAAAGAAGTTGCCTCTAATGGCCCTGAGCTATCATGACATGCTTCAGAATTTTGTCGTACCCAAACTATATAGTGGCAATGCCTTGCGTCTACAACTTTTATGAAAGATGGTGTGCCCCCATATTGAACTCACCATACAGTATTGTTTGTGCAAACATTTCACCAATTGCCGAGTGATTAGTCGATCATTTCCTATTGCCTGGCCATCACATTCTCCAGAACCCATGTGATTTCTGGGCATGGGGCCATTTAAAGAATATGGTTTATTGTGGAAAAGTTGCAAGTTAGCCTGACTTAAAGCACCATATTACACTACATGTGCAAAGAATCACGGATCAGTTGCAGTCAGCCATTGAACACACTGTTCATCACTTGCAAATTTTACAACTTCACGATAGGAAACACATTGAGCAATATTTCTTACATCGTTAAACAGTCTTTGCAGCAGGCATGTCCTGTACAGAACAAATAAAAGCTTTCGATTTTTGTTTATTATTTGTTGTTTTTTCCTGTATTTTGCCGTAAAGCACACCCTATGGGAACTTTTGTATTTTTTTTTATAGCATAATCCTTTTCTGCAACCTTTGAATAGTCGCAAATTTTATTTCATCTTTTTTTTATTTTGTAGTTTTTTTTTCATTTATTTTGCCATAAAGCACCCCCTAGGGAAACTTTCTTTAACTTTATTTTTTTGATTAATCCCCTTTTTCCATATCCTTTGAGTAGTGCTTATATAAATTTTGGTGCCAATCCACTTACTGCTTAAAGCTTCAGAATGCTCTGAATAGGCCAAGTTTAATTATGATCACCTTATGTATCTATTTATCAAAAGATAATGGCATAAATGGTTCAACACTTCAAATATAGGAAGTATAAAGAAAGGACGGTGTAGGACTGCACACATCAAATTAACCTACAGTATTCTAGATTTACAAAAAATTATCAAGATCGAAATTGAATATATTCCTGGGAAGAAATCTTACACAAAGGTCATAAAATTCCTCTTATCAAGTACTGTATGAAAACACTCAAGTTTCCAGTGCATCCACATCATTTGGACACAAGTTAATACCTATTCTTGGTACACAATTCATTCATATGGCTTGAATCTTCATTAGAATTACACTTGGATTTATGTCAATTTAAGAAAAAAATTTGCAAATGCAATTTTTGTACCACTGTTTCTATTTACTTAGAATGTTTAGGGTGATGCAGAAAAAATTAGAACTGTTACATAAACCCTGCCCCGACTTTAGAAATATAGAAATATAGAATGTAGTGACATGATCACAGTAACCCACTGGCAGATGGAATACCACGGAACTTGCTGTTAGTGTTTTCGGTGTGTGTGAGCATGCTGAAGAGAAGACATGCCATATTCACTGGAATAGTCTATTTCGATTATTAACCTGTATGTTCCAATAAGTTGACATATGAGGATTTTTGGAATAATATTCAACAGCCAATGTTGACAAAAAAAGCCCAATTCAGTAATTGGCAAGAAATGGGGTATAAATGGTTCTGTCAGCAAACTGCCAAACCAAGAAACACATCTGTACCTTAGAGCAGCGGTTCCCAACCTTTATCAAGTCGAGGCCTCCTTAACACTCTTATGCTTATGTGCTCTCCCCCCCCCAAAAAAAAATAAACAAGCATGTTTTACATATGTATTACAAGCTTGTATTTTGTATATTTTACAATAGGTTTAAAAATATTAATGGAGTAATGTAAACTACAAATAAAAAAAAAGTACAATTATTATTAAAATTTGAAATTTAGTAGTTTAATTATAATTAAATTTATTTATTTAAATTAAGTTCTTCATTATTCACTAATTTTTAGTTCATCTATCGTGAAGTCATCCGACTTGGAATAGAGCCCAAACAGCTTGAAGAGTGCACCACTGTTGCCCGAGATTTGTCAATTTTCACAAACATTTTCGGTTTGGTCCTGCCGCTCAATCCTCACTTTTGGTGTCGTCTTCCATAAGCGGTGACATTTTGAGCAGTCACATGCTCACATTTTCCTGCCAGGAAAACGTGACTTTGCTGAAAATTTTCACCCACCTTCTCTGTCCCTGCGGAAAATCTGGTCACCTTAGTTACTACAAAAGTACTTCATAACTTCGTGCTCATTTGTTCAGCATTTTTTTCTTTTTACATCAATTTTTAATTTAACTGTATTTCTTTATTTCAACTGTTTTATTATCTTAATACATAATAAATTTCACTTTCCTTATCCTGTTATTTTTATTGTTTATTAAAGGTAGGGAAAAAGAACTTGCGCAATTTAAACAGTTTAAGTTTACAAGTCAATCAGCAAGCAATGGAAGCAACAACAAAACAATTGCACACTCGCACATTGACAACACACGAGCAATCAAATAATCAAAGCAAGCAAGCAGTGACAGAAGGTATGGCTGATTTAAGCAGATTCCATATTGAAGAGCATTTGGTGACTGCAGTGGATTCACAAACGACGCAAACGGGACAAACTTTTACAAATTATTACCAATTTTCAGCTGCGATTTCTCTTGGAAGGCACCACCATCCAAGAGAACATTATTGGCATTGGACAGGAAGACAGTCAATGTGTGTTGCTGAGGAACAACACGATCTCCCAAATCGCATGTATGCTCCCGAATTGGATATTCCCATCCAACCATGAGAGATCACATGCGAAAGGATTTGAAAGTGAAACCTTTTCACCAGTTTCAGTGAATGAGCTATCACATGTGAATTTAACACGGCATGAAGAAGCATGCAACCTGCTTCTCCAACATTTCCCAACAAGAGAAGATTAATGAAGAGTTGTGTTTAGTGATGAATGTGCTATCTAGCGAAGTTCAAAAGATTGGAAAATTTATTTTTGGTCAAAGAAAAATCCACATTTTTTCAAGAACTCCAACAAAATCCATCAGACATCATGATTTGGGCAGGGGTAACTGAAGAACATCTGCTTGGACTGTATTTCTTCAATGGCACAGTAGATCAGAAGACCTATCTGCATATGATTAACGAATGGTTGCTGCCTGAACTCCACTTGAAAGGCACAGCTGACACTGTTTGGTTTCAACAAAAAGGAGCACAAGCTCATTTCAATTCGAGTGTGTGATTGCATGTTGATGAGCTTTTCTTAAATAGGTGGATTGGCTGGGGATCCGAGAACTTTCATTCACCTTTGCCATGGCCACCGCGGAGCCCAGATCTCACCATTCCAGACAATTCTGTGGGGAATCATTAAACAGGAAGTCTGGAAACAGTGGTACATTTCCAATGCTTGAGTTGCAGATTGCTGTGCACAATACCTACACAACTGTGACACCACAAATGCTACGGAAAATGAGCATAGGACCTGCTGGAGACACATCATTCTGTGCAGAGACCATGGAGAAGTGCATACTCCTCCATGTAGGAGTGCAAATAGATGTTTTGGATCAATAATAGGCACATCAATTCATTTCAAATCCAGTTTACTGACAGGAGTATACTGACTTTTTGCCCACTCTTATTTTTATATATAAAATTATTATATATATATATATATATATACATACATACACACACACAATATAAAAAATTCTATTTATAAATATATAATAACATCTTTATTATTTTGAGGCCTTAAAATGCAAATGCTTAACTGTTTAACTTTACAGTTTGTAACACTATGGATTTTCAATCCACTTGTTGAATGTACTTGAGAAAGATAGTATACACTATCCGGCCACTTTATTAGGTACACACCTGCTCTGCGCACAAATGGTATGTTCCTCTTATTTGCAAGTCACTTGGACAGTTGTGGCTATAAATACAGCAGAACAACCTCCCATCATTAGTTGAGAAAGCAAACCACAGCGATAATGGGAAAGTGTAGTGACCTAATGGAGTTTGAACGTGGCATGATTGTCGGGCTAGATGTGATGGTCAAAGAAAATATTTTACTTGCGCACTTAATAATTGTAGAAATTACGCCGACACACTTGTCAAATTTAAAAAACAAATTTAAAACTTTAAAAAAGTTTTAAAAACAACTAGTTTCGACTTCGTGAATTAGAAGTCGGCGTATGTTCTACAATTATTAAGTGCGCACGTAAAATATTTTCTTTTATGTTATACACAATTCCTTTTGCCAAGTGATTGATATACTTATGACTTATGCAGCTAACATGTCCTCCAAGTATTCTATTCAACAGCGCAGCATTAACAGATTTTTTCGACTCCATAAAATTTTGGCAGTCACAAAGACTGATTATTTACAATGGACTGGGCCATAAAATGGAATTACTTCCACCCTCATTACACATCAAAGTGTGCAAAACTTCGCCCTCCATAGATAGAGCTCTAAGGACATTAAGGAAAAAGATCTTTCAATTTCGACTCAACCAATTGCATAAAAAGAAAAACAGAATCATCAACCAGATTAGGACTACATCAATGGAAATAAAAAAACAGGTTAGCCATGATTTATTCATTAATATCTTGGAATCTGCCGCACAAACTCACTTCAATACTTTTCAAAATATATCCCGCACACATATCAAGAAGCTCACAATGCTAAGTTTAAAAAAATGGCCATCTACCTCCCAAAATAATAACTTTGTGAACATCAGTGAATTCCAGCTTAATGTTATTCAACAACAAGTGTTAAACAAAGGCATTAAATATTTATTCAACTCCAAAAATTCAAGATATTATACCATCATTGGAGGCGGTCTTATCCAACACCCCTAAAGAACTAATTCCAGAACATTTAAGAACTTCTATTGGTAATATTGTTCGTAGAGAGCTAAAAAGCCCTCTCGTTAATTCCTTCAACCCCATTGAGTATAATGCACTCCTTCAGCTACAAGGAAATCAGGATCTCCAGGTGATTGCAGCGGATAAGGGAAGGGGCTTGGTTGTATTGAACACTAACCAATGTAATGAGATGGCCAAACATTTCCTTGATATAACTAAAGGCGTTTCTTTTTTCACATCTCAACCTAAAAAAGTGCTGAATTTTAATAGGAAAGTGATACGAAATTTGGCGTCGCGCAATTGCATATCTGAGAAATTGACAAACGAATTAAAGGATAGTTCATTATAACTTCCCTATATTAAATTTTGACCAAAAGTGCACAAAGAGGCCCTAGCTAATAATTTATACGCAGTGCACCCCATTGTCAATTGCGGCAATACGGTAATAAGAAACATTTCATCTATCATATATAATAAGCTTAAACCCATACCCCATATATCCAATTTTACCGCAATTAACAGTACTTCCTTCGTAAAGAAAATCTAATCGTTAGAATATCACGATAATTATAAATTTTTCTCACTGGATGTGGAATCGCTTTTTACCTCTTTTAACAATTGATTTAATTGTTAAAGCCCTCTTTTGCACTTACAAAGTAAATCTATGAATAATCTTTCTATTATTAACATTAATGAGGAACTGGTTCCTCTTATCAAATCTCTTTTTGATTTACAGTTCTTTGGTTTTAATGTCTTGTTTTACAAACAAACTGAGGGTTTATTTACCTGGCAGCCTTGGCCATTCTAGCTGAAATCTCTATGTCATATATTGAGGATGAGGCATTTAAAATTTATGATAATAGGAAACTACATATTCCGCTATATCAACGATATGTGGACGCCCTCCTTTTTTATACGGACCCCTCTTTAAAAAATGAAATTTTCCAAACCATTGATTCCATTCATTTAAATATAAAGTTTAAAATGGAGGAGGAAAATCCACAGTTCAATAGCATTTCTTTTCTCGATGTACTTATACAACACTCTGACAATCAAATCCTTACTTCTGTATTTCGTAAACCCACGGCAAAACCAGTTATCCTTAACTTTCATTCATCGTGTCTATTTCCTTCCAAAAAATTAATATAAGAATGGCAGTCAATAGAGCCTTTAATTTATCCAATAGATTATATCTCTATTTATAAGAGATTGACAAAATAAGGTCCATTTTCATTCTTAATGAGTACCCACCAGTATTCATAGACAAACAAATAGCAAAATCCATACATGACTTCTATATTAATGACATTCCCAAACCTCATCGAGTTAAGAAATATACATCTATCCCGTTTCATCACACTTTTTCCAGCCCTCAACAAGCTTTTAAGGCCTCTCAATATCGTTCTTACTTCTCCAAGTAACAATACTATAATGAAACTTTGCAACCAAACAAAAACTAAAACACTAGTAATTTATTAGATCAAAAGAACGTGGTATACTCAATACCATGTTTAAATGAAGCAAAATGCGTTTATATTGGTGAAACTTTGCAGAAATTAGATAGCCGCCTATATCAGCATAAATATGCTCTTAAGAATAAAGATTTAAATTATAATACTGTCACACATGTGCACAGTTCAGGCCATTCTATAAACTTTGCGCAGACACAAATAGTTTGTAAAGAAAATAATAGTTTTATTCATAAATGTAAGTAAATCCCTACACATCATGACCAATCCTTTTTGTTACAATAGTTGCTTATCGGTTTTGAATGTAGCCAAATATGGTTTTCGAAAAAGAAAAAATAAATAAACCCATACCCTCTAAGTTGTCAATGAGCATCCACTATCTTCAAGTCCCATCTTTTTACCCATAATTCTTTTAGGCTATAATACGTGGAGAACAGATTAGTTTATTAAGTCCATTTTATTTTATATCATTAAACCTGAAGATGACTTTAATTCACGAAGTCAAAACTAGTTGTTTTTAAAACTTTTTTAATGTTTTAAATTTGTTTTTTAAATTTGACAAATGCGTCGGCGTATGTTCTACAATTATTATTATTATTATTTAATCGCCCGTAACACCCAAGACTGGGTATGGACGCTCTCCTACCAGAGGAGTTTAGGCTAGATACCGCAAGGGGGCGCCAACCCCAAGGGAAGAAACGGACAACACAGAAGAAAGGAAAGTGAAACACCCATGCCACTGCCAGGATTCGAACCCAGGTACTGGCGCATTGGACGCCACGGCTGGCCGTCGCGAGACCGCACGACCACGCCAGCACGGCTACAATTATTAAGTGCACAGTAAAAAATATTTTCTTTTATATTATTTGTAACACCAGGCAATTTGTAGCCCTGGTGTTACATTGCATATAAAGTATAACCATTTGTGGTATTTTGGAATGGTGTTTACAGTGGATGAAGATGAAGGAAATGTTGTAAAGCTCCATCCTAATTGATCTTCAGCATTATTGTGTTGGCCAAGATGTTTAGATTACTGTGCAGTACCAGTTCCTCATGTGCTTTCTACTATTGATACCCCACAGACAACATCTGGAAGAACCTACCACTTCTCAAAAAGGACTACATGAATATATGGAAGGAAAAATGTTGCATTTGAAAATTTGGGGGGGGGGGGGACCAGTTCTTAGGACTGAAAGTAAAATACTGTACCTAATTTATATAAGTAAATAACTTTGTATACATGGTACCCAATGATCATACATTTACTTCTTTTTATTAAAAAATTACAGTATTAAACTAGAATAATTAGAATTATTTTAAAAGCTAGTGTTTCCTGCCTTTTTAAGACAACTAAAAAGATTAAAAAAAAAATACACACACAAGCACACACTCTTTGACAAAAAAAAAAAAAAATCAAGAAAGATCACCAAGAAAGAATTATCCAATTTAGATAAAATTTGGTACGTTTAATGTACATATACAGAAAACGAAATGATTAGAATTTCAGAACAATTGGATGATTTATTGGACAGAAAGAGCTACATAAAGCAGGTTAGCATGGCATTGATCCACCTCTGGCCTGGATACAGGCTGTTACCCGATATGACATTGATTGATACAGTTGGCAGATGGCGTTATGCAGGATTTCTTGCCAAACAGCCTCCAATTGGTGGGCTAATTAGTCAACATTCTGGGATGGTCACAGGCGACACCCCATCACATCCCAAATATACTCACAATAGGAAAGAGATCTGGCTGGCCATGGAAGTGTGTTGCAATCACAAAGACAATCAATTGAGAGGCGTGCCATGTATGGCGGGGTGTTATCTTGCTGAAAAGTAAGCCCAGGGTGGCGCAAAAGGAACGGTGACACGAGTCATAGAATTTCGTCAACATATTGCTGTATGTCAACTACCAAGAGGGCTGGTTATCAAACGAAATGGCACCCAAGACCATAACCCCCTGTTGTCGGACTGTGTGGCATGAGACAGTAAGAGAGGGATCCTGACTATGAACGGGTCGTCTCCAGACAAGTCTATGCTGGTCATTGAGGCTCAGTTCAAAGCGGGACTCATCACTGAAGACAGTTTGTCCCCAATCACCACAATTATGTTGATCTTGCCCGGCACCACTGCAATCGCTCGAGGATGCATGCTGGTTAGCTGTAGGTGGAGTAATGAGGCACAGCAAGCTTTAAGATTCTGCTCCCATAGTCTTCTACTAATGTTCTGGGTGGTCACTTCAGTATTGGTCACACACTGGATGGTTGATAGCAATGAATCTGTTGCTGAAAAGCTGCTCTTTGTTGCCCTGGGCCACCCGCTGCCCTCTTTGTCACTGACATCTGTTGTTCAGGACCCATTCCTGTAAGAATTGTCTAATTGCCACATCACTCCAACCCAAATGCCGAGCAATTCATCAGTTCGATGGCACATGTTCATTCATCAGTTCATCCAGCAACATGTAGTTCGATGGCACATCCTCTTTCAAATATGGTCGTAGTGGCCAAGAATTCGCGGGCAAGGCATTGTTACAGTCAAGGTAGTATAATCCACTGGAAGTTTTGTTCCTGAAAGTGAGATTTGCTCTTTATATACACACCATCATGATGCTCAGTTCCAATGTATTGTAGCTCCAACTATTCATTCATTAGGTAAAATTTTTGATCATTTACATATTCTGTCAAAAAATTTTTGCATGTGAAGTTTCATTACTCTCGGATTATTTTTTCAGCGAGCGTCGATTTTTTTGTCAAAGAGTATATATATATATACACACCTATTGCTCAATTGAAAGTGGACATCTGTGGTATGGAACAGACGCTTCATTTACAGCATGTCTAATTGCGCGTACTGTGGCCTTTTGCCCTAATTACAGCATTCACACGCAATGGCATGCTCTCCCCCAGTTTCTGATAGCAAGCAACCGGTATTTTTGCCCACTCCTCCTTCAAAGCCTGCACAAGTTGGACGCGTGTTTGCAGTCGCATCGGACATGCACGAATCCGGCGCACCAATTAATCCCGCAGATCTTCGATAGGGTTGAGGTCTGGAGTCTGGGTGGGCCATTGAAGTTCCTGAACATTATTCTCCGGAGAAACCAGATGCTGACAACATGGGCCTTATGGCATGGCGCACTGTCGTGCTGGAACACAAATGGCCCTTCACCTAACTGCCACCACAACATAGGAAGCATGGAATTGTTTAGAATGTCCAGATACTGTGTGGATGCCATGTTCCCCTTGATCAAAACCAACAGACCACGTCCAAACCAGGAGAAACAAGACCACACCACCACTGCCAAACTTCACTGTTGGGATGATACCCTACAGAAGCAGCCACTCCCTTGGCAAATGCCTCACCTAGGTGAGCCCATCCGATCGGTAGAGTGTAAAGCATGATTCGTCTCTCCACAATGTTCTTCCAGCGGTCAACTAACCAAGACCATCGCTCTTTACACCAAGCCATATGACGCTGGGAATTTACAGGGGTGATGTTAGGCTTGTGGGTAGCAACCCGACCAGTGCATCCTAAGGCAGTGATCCCCAACCCCCAGTCCGTAGATCATTTGGTACCGGGCCGCCGAAGCTCGAATTCTCATTGATTTCGCGTTCTGGTGAATTAAAATGTTAAATCAATTTATATTCATTTTTTGGTGTAACTGTATTTCATTCTAAAGGCATGTTTAAATATAATTAAATTATAATTATTAAATTAAAACAATCTAAAATATAAACAATCAACCCCCCCCCCCAGGGCCGCGATAAAAATTATCAAACGTTGACTGGTCCACGACGATAAAAAGGTTGGAGACCACTGTCCTAAGGCATGGAGCTCCCGACAAATCGTCATGGTACTGACAGTTGTTTCCATTGCCTGCTGGAAGTTCTGCCGTACCAACTGCTTCAGGGTCATCCAGTCTCTATTGTCAGCATATGGGCTCGGCCACCTCCACGGTGCCGTGTTTTCACTCCATGATAATAGCACCCACAGTCGACTTTGGCAGGTTCAGTGTCGCTCCTATGGCTCGCACACTCTGGCCACTAATGTGGCAGCCTATGACTACTCCACATTGAAAATCAATCGGCTGCTTTGATGGTGGCATTTTACCTCAGCATGTGGTTAGACACCAAATGACTCCAACTACACATGATCGTGTTGTTTTATAACGAATATATTTAAATTATTGCTTGAATTTGCATGGGTTGTTCCACTACAGCAGATGTCCACTTTCAATTGAGCAGTCAGTGTATTTATATATACCGGTATATATGTGTGTTAGGCTTATACCTTTCTCTCACATTAAAAATAATTTTAAATAAATCACGTTTTCCATGAGAAAAGTAGTCTAATAATAATATTTTATTAATCTTTTAACGGACTAAAACATTTAGTGCTCACATATTTTTTTCCTCCGAAATGCTCACGCTTTAATTGGCAAGGTTGTAAAATTTCAAAGACATTGTTTTGTGAGTGAAATGGGATTATTTTTGAAAAGCAAGTCCAGCTTGCCTAGAAGGTCTCGGAAAGGTAAAAAATAAGAATTCAGGTAAAGTTTGAATGGCTGTAAAATTACAACCGGATGAGCTAGAGGAAAAAATTTTGCTGATCAACATGGGGAATTGAGAAATGGTGAAAATCCAAGAGAACTTGTGTCAAAATATTTGGGGGGGGGGGGGGGCTGAATTGAGGTGGAATAAAACCAAAGGTTGAACAATACATTTGAATCTGCTGTAGGGAAAATAAAGTTACAGCAAGTCAAGAAAACAAGAATTTTGAGTGCTTTGGGTGTTAATGAAGATAAACTTAATACATCAGAAGGGGACTAATACATAAGCAGTTAACTGCCAATGGCCTTAGAGAAATAACCTTAATAACACCATCATAAAAAAAAAATAGGAGTTAAAAATTTAGATCTCTTGGTTGTTTTAGATAAAGCAACCAAGAAACCGCTGGATCAATAGACATAGAAAAAAAATAACCAAGTACTTCCAATGAATTGACCTTAAACTTATGATAACTGCCTGGAAAGAAATCAAAACCAAGTGAAAAAGGGCGTATATGGACAAAAATGCTTATTATTGTGTAGGTTGTCTAAACTTTATGTGCAATTTGTAAAAAAAGTATCCCTTATTATGAAGTGTGTTTCTTCAATTTTCCAAGCCTTATGGCATAACATCTGAACTGGCAATTAAGTGATATTCTTGTATCAGCATGATTCAAAATGTAAAACAACTACTAGAGAATACAGTTTGAATAAAGTTGCCATGATAGATTAAATTGTTTGCTCCACCAAAGAGGAAGTTGTATGAGGAAGCTGTATCAAGTGAGTGACTAGTCATTGATGAAGACTTTTTTTATTCAGAATTTCATAAGATCCAGAAATGTTAAATGGATAATGGGCCCCCGCTCTGACAAAACAGACTTTGTTGTGCAAACAGCAATACTTTGTCTATTAGCCTTGTAAAAGTAACAATTAATTCCTCATTCGGACACAGCACAATAACAGTCCTATTACTTCCAGTATCAAAAGGAGAATGATTACTTAAACTGATGGATTTCAGTGATGACTACTCCTTTGTTGTTCATAATCTTCATGTAACTGAAAGACTATCAACTAATTAGTAATAGCTTCCACATAGTAACAGAAGACATGGACCCTGATGCAACAGTTTTAAGAATAGCAAAAGATTTCTAACATTCTGCAATAAAGAAAATGTGCTAGATGCAATAATTGTAGAATATTTCAGATAGTTTTGTGACCCAAAATAAAATGAAGTTTTTCTTGAACCTTTTACCATGATGAACGATTTTTGTGAGTACCAAGACAAATCGTCAACAAGCCACAGTAAGTTCCCTAGCATTGTCGGGGCAGTTAAAGCAAGTCATCAATAGCTGTTTAAAGATTAAATCACAGTTTATAAAATTCAGTGATGGATTTGTCAAGATGTTTATGTTTGTTTTTTTTATTATTATTATTGAAAATTAAGATATATTAAAAATACATGACAAACTTTATTTTTTTCTGGACCACTTCATATGGTTTCACCCTATATGTATTTTGTATAGTTTTAGCAAACTGAAATCAAACAAAGTAGTTGCTTGACCATTTTTAGTGAATGACTAAAATTTTTTTTTTGTCCAATGACTAACATGTTGGTAGTTCAAAATAATTATTTTAATTTTATTGTTTTTTTGTTTTTGCATGGCAGCCAGATTTGTTGTACAGGACGGTGCAGTTTTTACAATTTTAAGGGTTTACGGAAACGCAAATATCTCAGCCTCTATTAACATGAGGAAAAAAGCAATTTGTTCAGAACATAAAGGATTACAAATTTACTTTTATGGCATTTTCACCAAAATTTAATCTTATAGGTAAATTTCAGCCTAAAGTGAATCAGATAAAAATAAAATAGTATGAAAGTACATTCGCCCTTTTTTTTTAATAGCTGAACAGTACTTACATTCCTAATACGCCTTGTGTGCAAACCATCATACAATGTCAAAGCATCTAAACCCAATATAAAGTGCTTTATAATCAGCAGGCCGCAACTGATGTTTGAGCAAAACAAATATTCTTTGGCATCTCGGCTTTGCTCACAAATTCATAGTTTAGTGGATTGAGTAATAGTTTAAACAATATTCCCGTTTTCAGGCGGAAATTTTTTCAGGAAGAGAAAGAGTCAACAAGTTACAATTTTTTATTTTTTTTTACAAACAGGTAAGAACTACTTGTACTCACACATCAATTTTCAATCCTGAAGACTTACCCTCCTTTTAAAAAAAAGATTTAAATCTAGGGTGCCATATACATGCTATATAGTTCATAATTTTAAGTTAAAAACCAGACCTGAAGGCACTGTTGTAAGTGCTCACAATTGACAGCACTTATTTCAAAAGGAATTTAAGTTTGAAAAGTTATTTATCACATATACAGTAATTTTTATTTTGGATTTTAAAACTTTATACTTCTGGAACATGGTGCTTAAATATATTAATAGTGTTTCCCAAGTTTTTCCAGCCAAGGACCAGTCTTTATCAAAAAATTTTGAGGTCTGGCTCTTCGTAAGAATTCTTTATATGGTGGGATGGGATATATCTGTCAACCAAAAAAAATAAATAAATAAATAAACAAAAATTTTCTGTACTTCTCTGAAATTTCTGAAGGGATGTGTGTGTGTATGGGGTGGGGGTGGGGAGACAGAAATCGGGATATCTAAGTCAGTCACTCACCTTCTATAAAGGAATGACACTTCTATCCAATTACTGACTGACCAAAAGCCTAACCATTACTGGCAATTTCAAGGCAATAGACTTCGACGAAATTAAAAACTTTCTCAAGCTCATTGAAGAGAAAATATGCTTGATCAATGTGGGATAATTTGTTTTCTCTTATGTTCTAATCTTTTTAAAATTTCCCATTTAAGGGTTGGCTTTGTTCACAATTTTTTCTTTAGGCTCATTCAACAAGAAACTCAATAATATTAACAATAGATAATGTATTGCAGTTAAAACAAGTATTTGTGAATAAATAAACTGATATTAAAACTTTTGTATTATGTCTTCATAATGAGATCTGGTCAAATATAAACATATATTTAAGAACTTATACAAAAACTCTGGGTAATTTTGAAGGTGGATCTCTTTTTAACAAAACAAAAATGAGTTATTATATAGTCCTCTATGAATTTTCACTTTTAGGCATATAAAAAATTATTTATGGACATTATTTCATTATTTTTCTATTAAATCGGTTTTCAAATGTGCCACATGTAAAAGTAAATTAACTCTTAACCCTTAAAAAAATAAATCATAATTTGATATGAACTGATTACCAGATAATTTAGAATGGCCTATAAACAATACATTAAAAGGTATTGTATATGGGTTCAGCCTATATGATTATCAAACAACCGCCTATATGATTATGAACAGGCATGAACAAAGTTCTGTTCAAAAGGAATAAATTACATGGCACAAAGTCATTAGTATTTAGGTATATCTTACAACAATTGGTTATACCAAAGTCTGAATGAAAATATAGTAATGCAAAGAACTGAAATATGCCATTTCATTTAACAAACACAACAATCATACATATACTGCTTGAAAAATACTGTGGAACAGTAAGATTCTGTGGCTAAACAACTCAATCATACTGTTACCAGAGTCAAGAACAATCTTGGCATAATGCGAGTTCAGAATGGGATATTATAACCTGAAAAAAGGAACAGCTGATTATGCACATGATATATCTAGTCATTTGACAATACCAGTAGGTCAACGTAGATATAAAGTTTGCAAGTACAAGATTTTGTGACATCAAGGAAAGGAGAGAAGACAATTTCAATACAAGATATGGCAACCTTTATTACCAAAGCATGCCTGACACTTACGTGGCATGCTCTTCATGAGGCTGTTTATGAATTAAAAGGAATTCTCTCCCATTGTTCTGCAAGAACAATCCTAAGTTTCCAATACCTCCAAAATCTGACAATCCCTCTGTGTATTTTAGTTTAACAAGAAATATACACATGCTTACAAAGATATGAGGATACTCCTACACTTACAGAATGTAGTGCACACAAATCTTCATGGAATAATATGGGGACAGCATATGCATAATGCACATACAAAACAAATGGGAAGTGCAGGTGAATGTTTAGTTTTAATTAATAATATGCCAATTTACTTTATAACTTCATGAATGCAGGCATGCAAATTAATTACTTCATTTTTATAGTGAACTTTCTTTTTTTTTATTTTTTGGAGGTCCCATTATTGTTTAACATTCCCCTCCCAGTCCCCAAGTGTCTTGTGCCATTTCAATGTATGTCCTATTCCCACCTTATCCCTGAAGATGAGGGCTTCTAGCACTGCAGAAATATCCCTCAATTGTATTATAAGTGCATTTAATTTCAGAATCCCTGTGGAGATGGGCATAACTCATCACAACTTCATGACAGGACTGTTCCCCGTAACTAGCCTTTCATCAAAGGATTGCAGCAGTAACTATCATCAATCATTACATCAAGGCCATAACTATTTTCCCAGAGATTCTGTAGCTGATAATGAGTTTTATGTCCTCTCCACAACAGTTGATATCCATAATCCTTACATATAGAGAAATGCAACTCTTCTGATGAAATAACTTTAGATCACATCTGAAAGTCTTAATCTTTGTGCTTCTTACATCACATTAGACCATCACAATGACAGATGGACAGCACATACATTTTCTGGCTTACAAGACTAGCCCCTCATTAGGAATGCAATACAATTCGGCCAGAAATGTACATTCCTGTAACAATTGCAAGGTATGCAGCCAATGAAGTCATCAAGACCATTAAAATTTATGGATAAGAATTCTAAAATTATTCTTTTATAAAATGAAAAAATCCATAGTTTATAGTTATAAAACTTGTTACAAAACAACTCCATATTCTAACTGTAATATTTCGCAGGATATTACTTTTCCTGCTTCTTCAGGCTACATTTTGAAATTAAAAACGATGCAATTGTAACAAAGAAATAATTCCCATACAACAAAAAGAATAAGGGATCGTAGTGCATATTGCACTAAATTAACTTCTAATAAGCAAGTTTTATTCTTTTATAATTTAATAGTATATACGTAAATGTTATTTTGCTTTGTTTTTTCTGATAACCAAATTTTTCTGAAAAAGAGTGGCAATAAAAAAAAAAAAAAAGTTTTTTTCTTTTTTTTTTTTTTAGATTCTCCCAATTGAGGTATTTAACTCGATAATTATTAATGGTCATCATTTTCATTAAAAAAGTTAAGAGGCATTTTAGTTCTAATATATAAAAAAATATTTTTTTCTACAACTAACAAAATTACAGTTTAAAGATTTTTACTGCACATTTCAATAGCTGAACAATTAGAAGTTACATTTATGTACAAGGGTTGATGTATTAATAAGGGAAATCTCAGAAAAGCGCCTTGATACATGTTTGAAGTTGAACCCGACCCAAATCACAAATTTAAAAAGAGACAACATGGTTCTTTTGTGATGGCTTTATTCCAGAAAAAGAATACTAAAAAATCTAATTAAAAATCATGGGGCTCCGATATTTAAATCATTCTTAGAATTCTTATCCATAAATTTTAATGGTTCGAGTATTAATAATGTTAACAAAACTCCAAGAGAAAAGCAACTGTTATAGGAAAGTACAGTAAACTCCCGATTATCCGCAGACCTCTCCGGCTTCCATTTTTTTTTTTTTTTTTTTTTACTGTACAATAAATTACGGAATTAACAAAAAAATTTTAAAACTAGAATAAGGTAAACAATAAAAGAGGCAATAAAAGATTTAGCGACGTCAAGTAGAGGGTTTTCGTGTTTTGACACGAAAAACAAATACAATTAAACAGATTTTTTTTTTTTTGTTAAAAAGTAAGAAATTAAAATAAATTAAGATAAAGTAATTGTTTATAATGTATGTACTGCCCCTTTAATGTAAATAAAACATGTTAAAAGCATTTTTGTGTTGATTTTCGTCCTATTTCGAATTATCAGCGGAATTCACGATTGTCGCGCCACCCAACTCCACGGATAATCGGGAGTCTACTGTATAAGAAAGAAAAAAATTGGATTAAAAAAAAAAAAGTTTAGGTAAGATGCATATTTATATATTTATGTTTTATTTTATTTTACTAAATTAAAATACTTATAATGAAAATAAATTAAGAAGAATATTATTTATATATTTCTAATAGTATATTACTTTTCAGCCTAATATTCATAACTGGGGAAAAAAAAAAAAACATTATCTTAAAGAAGGTAAAGAAATGGAATTTAAAAAAAAAGTTTCTCACAGCCGAATTGAGTAGTGCCATTTCAAAACTGGTCATATCCACTATTCTCCGAATTTTATGTGTGGCTGTGTTCTTATATTTTATTCAAAAAGAGCGCCAAAAATACGATATGTTTCAAAACTGTCTGTAACTGCCTTAAAAATTGACTTGAATTCTTGTGTTCAGTGCAAACCTGGCTATATTTATCAGATCTTTGGCTGCAGAACATGCCTACTCCATTTCCACCAACGACAAGCCTTCATTCATTACAAAATGCAAATGGCTACCGCTCAGCTCAGCTGATCAAGTTACATTGATTTTGTGGTGCAGTAGTGAAAGGTTGCAAGGTGTTTAGTTAAAATAAGTTGAATTAGTTGAAATAAGTTAAAATAGTTTAAAAAGTTAGTGAAAAATAATGAATGAAACACCTGTTCATCCTGTTGAGCCCAGTGAAAGTCGTCGAAAACGAAAGTTTCTAAACGAGAAGAAGAAAAGGTTAAGAGACATCAGCCACAAGGCTGGTCTATCCTATATGCAGTCATGATGGTAAATCTTTCAAATGTAAAAAACTATTAATGAATGATATCTACAAATTTCATAAGAACTTTTATATAAATAATAAAAAATCTTACAAGATTACATTTTGAATTATATTTCCGTGAGCAATCCACACAGAGCAAGAGCTGAAAAAGTAGGCACTTCTCGGAAAGGTTTTTCAATCAAATACTTTGTTGAAGCAAAGTAGCTGACTGCAAAAAATTTCAGTTGCCTGTATGTCAAAGAATTCTTTCAGATTCTTGATATTTCTAAAGATCGATTTCAACGAATTGCAAGAAATAACCTTGCAACAGGGGAATCTCCTAGAGAACGTTGTGGGGGTGATAGAAGATCCCATTTTTATAAGACAGAAAGGAT
This sequence comes from Thereuonema tuberculata, assembly GCA_023159025.1. Lineage (NCBI taxonomy): Eukaryota > Metazoa > Arthropoda > Chilopoda > Scutigeromorpha > Scutigeridae > Thereuonema > Thereuonema tuberculata. The sequence continues at coordinate 115,160,727 of JAFIDM010009631.1, forward strand.
TCTGTTAGAAGATTTATTACAAATCTTAAAGGAAATGAGGGACATTATTGCAGATCCAAGTCTAGTAGAATTTATTATCAAGTGATCTGAACACATATCAGAACTTAGGAAAATGTACATTTCCAGTGTTGAACCAGATCTTCGAGTGTTGAAGTCCTTTTTCAATAACACTTTTCGTGGCGAGTTCAATATAGGGTTTGGCATGCTGGCTACAGATGTGTGCTCATTGTGATGTTCTCTTAAAGAAAAAAAAAAAAAAATAAGTCGTGAATGTAACGAAGAAAAGAAAAATGAGCTTCAACAACTTAAATTGCACGAAAAGCGAGGCCATGCGTTTTATGAAATGTTGAAAGACGAAAATTCAAATATGATAATTTTATCATTTGACTGAGAAAAATTTGATTAATCCAAAATTACCAGACCAAGCAGCGTATTATAGCCCCCAACTGTATACTATAATTTCACAGTGGTGCAAGGACATTCCCACTCTGAAACGAGTTCCAAAAAGGGGCAAATGAAATTGCTTCCTGCGTTCATCATAGTCTGATTAATACAGTTATCTCAGAAAATATTAGGGTAGTGCAACTGTATGCAGATGGCTGTGGAGGCCAGAATAGAAACTCCATAATGATAGGTATGTGCATGTCTTGGCTGGCTACACATGCACCACCTCATGTTGAAGAAATCCAACTAGTATTTCCAGTTCCTGGGCATTCTTTTCCTCCTGCTGATAGAGTGTTCGGCAATATTGAACATGTTTTGAAAAAAAATATCTACAATTGTGAAACCTGAAAAATATATTGAAACTTTCAGAAAATTTGGAACTGTTATGAAAGTAGGAGATGACGTTGACGTTAAGAATTGAAAAGAAGCAGTAGGGTGTTTCGTTAAAAATCCTGGGCAGTGGCACTTTTCCTGAGCTAAAGCATGGATGACGACTGAAATAATGAGTGATTGGTTAGTAGACCCCAAAGCCATGCCTGATCAGGTTGCTGAGAAAGGAGCCAAATTTATAGTCCACCTATATACAGGTGACAGCAAAGCCTCTCTTAACCAAACTCATTTGCATCTCTTCCAGAAGGCACTTTCTAAGAATAACTTCAAATTTGCCTCCAACTGAGGCAGCTGCTCGACAACACTCTCTGAGGGTATACCTTCAAATGCAAGTGTGGAGGGACAACTTCCTTGTTCCGCAGGAGTGGGGCTGGAAGACCATCAAAAACGTTCTCGTAGCAAATGCCACAGAGCTACCACCAGCGCCACAAGAACTACTGAACAACATTTCATGTTCTTGCAAAAAAGGATGCCAAACAGCTTGCTCCTATAGAAAAGCTGGAATGAAATATTCGGTGATATGTGCAAAATGCAAAGGTCACACTTGCACTAATTGTCTGTCCGAGGATGATATTTTACTGCTGGAAACAGCTTCACATGACGAAGAACTGGATCTTATTAAAGAGGACGTTTACCAAAACACTCTCGAAGATGAAGAGCTGGAGGACAATGTTGAGCACATTTCTGGACCATCTTCTGCCAAGCGGCAGAAATGTTATTAAAAATGATACATTCTTTTTTCATTGAAGTACCTATCTGTATAAAGTATTTATTTTAAGTAATTTTTTGCTATATTAAATAAACATTTTTGGTGATATGGCTTTCTCGTTTCTGAACCCTTTACTATTAATTTTACGACCAATAGATACTTTAATTTGTCTGAAAAGAAGGTCCTTTTCATAATCTTTTGTACTTCCACTTTTTAATATAATTAGGCGACTACCTATATTGAGTAGGTAGCTAAAGGTAAGCTGGTAGTTACATTTTTCGAATTACATAGAAATTCGATTCCCCAGATGAATTGCGGAAAATGAGCGCTACAACTATTTTTGGTTTTTTGCTTGTATCTATGCATAGGAATGAGCAAAATTTTAAAATTAGGTGCTCCCTGAATGCAGAATTTGATGTTCTACACCTTTTGTATCTTACAGTTTTCATTTGGAATATCTATTTTCGGGTAACAGGCATTTTGAAAGTGAGCGTAACGCACTTTTCAGCCGAAACGGAAAAATTTGCTCATCTTTGACTACTGATTCTGATCAAATCAATGAACCAAATTTAATGTTTAAGGAGGTCATTCGACGCAGAATTTAATGCTCTTTAAATTTGGTAAGAGTGACAGTTTTTGTACGATGCACCCATTAGATGTTATAAGACAAAAACTGAAAAAAAGTGCCAAAATTTTGAGGTTTTTTGGCTCCCAAAAATTTAGCTCATCTCAGAAACTGTCGCAAACTCATATTACTCTTATTTGGGATGCCCAAAGTGAAATAAAATCATTTCCAGCTTTTTACGAATTAATGGAAACCAAAAGTCTAATTTGACTGGGCTAATAGAGCATTTCGAAAATTTCCGAAAATCGCGAGTGAGAAATGATGCCCGAGATGCCATCTTTGGTGCCCTGTATCTTGGGTGAGGAATTTTTTTAAACAAAAAAAAAAAATACGGATGTCTACTTTTTCCTGAATTTTAACATAAGTTAAATTTTTAAAAAATCTGAGACTATGAAGCTAAGACTTTTTCTTTGCCTGCCTGAATCGATAGGAACTATGCCATCTATGAAATAAAATGTGTTTTGCTTTTAAAATTATTAATTAAGATATACAGTATCCAAATTTAAACAGAAGCACTTTCTTCCATGCACCGTCAAATGATAGTTCTGCTTCAGACTCAGCCAATCAGGATAAACCTATCATGTGCATTTTGTTTACATCTAGTGTATTTCTTATTTTGAAAATAGTATAGACCTGACTTGCCAACATTTTCTGATTTTCTATTTGTAGTTCATTGTTAATTCTTAGAGGTAATTAACTGTGCGATCAATATAAAAACTAATACATGCATTTACTCTTGTAACTACAACATTTTTCATAATTTTTAACCTTAAAATTTGGAAAGAAAGAAATATGTAATTTCATGGAACTACTGCAAAAGGTTGTAATGTGTTATAAACAATGTAGTAACTACCCATTTGTATTAATGGTATAATTTCTATGATAAAGGATATTTTCTAGTGAAATTTCCTACAAACTAAAATTGCAATCATGTCTCAATTGAAAAGGCTAGAGCAAAATGCACTCAAATCCACTTTTTTCAAGAAAGGAATTATATATTCTATGAAGAGTTTCCATGAGTGAGAAACCCGAATCTGGTATTAGTTTATAAAAATAAAAAAAAAGTCTCAGTTTCATATCCTCAGATGAACAAATACCTCTCATGCAACCATTTAGAGTAAAAAGTGAGCAGATCATTTTGGGACCAATCAAAGACCAAATCATCAATAACATTTTGCATTTTTTTTATAGTAATATTGTCTCAAAATAAGTATTTTATAGTAATTCTAGTCTCAAAATAACATATTTGTTAATCTGACATTATATATTTTTTGCATTATATTTGCACTGTTTATTCTTGGGCAGTAATATTTAAAATGGAATAGTTAAAAAAATTAAGAAATCAAGCAAATCAATATTTTTTTTATAAAAAGCTAATGCTTATTAAATGTAATTATATTAACATTACTGAGAATAGAATGGATGCTAAATAACTTATGTATGGGATTTTTACACATTTTAGGCTTACTTTCAACAAATGTGGATTCTATTTTGGCGAATCACCGATTCAAAAATGTATTTCAAATATTTGTTTTTAATAAATTTAGCTAGTATCTAAAATGTTTTTTTGATACAAGTTATTCATTTTTGTCATAAACATAAATTCAATTACACAAAGGTAGGCATTTTCTTGTTTCCTAAAAACTTCAATTTATAGAATGTGTGCACATTTTGCACTAGCCTCTTCAAATAATGATGTATAACAGTGGTGCCCAACCTTTCGTAATATGGGGGCCAAACTTGACTTTGCTGTGAATCTCAAAAATTCAACAACCAAAAAAAAAAAACGGAATCTCCTATTTAACAACAACAAAAAAAGGAATCTTCTATTCAACAACCAAAAAAAAGGTCCCATTAATACAAATATGTATATGAATATAGGAATAAAAGAGCAGGCCACATGTAAAACCTTCACGGGCCGGATATGGCCCGTGGGCCATAGGATGGGCATCACTGATGTATAACAAACTAATCACCAAAAATTTAGAATTTAATTTTAAATCCTTTTCATTATTATTGGCATATTGTTATCCTTTTGAAATGGAGCTTTAAATCAATGCAAATTAAGATATGGTTGAATCTTTTAAAATTAATCAAAACTAAGAAAATTGAATATTTTCTGTAAAAATTAAAAACGCTACTGGGGAGAGGAAAAAAAAACCTTTCCTTGAAAAAATGGTTTTTGAATAACAAAAATGATAATGTTAAAAAAATAATAGCCCACACATTTAAAAATAAATGAATTAAGTTTCAATGGCGAAGCATTACAACAAAGAAAACATTTCCTTCATTTCTTAAGTTCCACTAGTATCACTTTTGTCCATCTTTTCGTTTCAATTCTTCAACATGTTCTCAAAATTCAATCATTTCTGTAACCTAAACAAGATTCTTGCATTTTCAATGGACTCTTTATTATTAAAACCAAAACCAAAAATTCAGTAAAACCAGAAATGATCAAGAATCAACAATAGATAGCAATATTGAATATGCCCTCTCCCCCTTTCAATCACAGACTGACAATGTAATATACAGAAATTTTGATATATCAGATGTTGATTACAAAAATAATGACAAAGGAAAACATAAGTTTAGATTGAGAATCCTGACAACAATGCTTCATTTCAAGTAGTTGTCCATCATGGATGAACAAACATTAGCATTTTTTTTTTTTTTTTTCAAGTTCTGAAATGCCTTAAGATTTTTCAAATAATTTTTACATAAACTGCTCAGAAAAGATTAATAATAACAGCTTTGTAACCTCAAGTTAAGCATACAAAAGAAAAATGCAGTATGCTCACTATGCATAATTAATTCAGTAAACAAATTACAATTAAATTTAAAATACAGCTAAGGCCATTATTCTGATTAAATGCAGGTACACAGAAAAACTTAATTTTTAGCACATCTCAGATATATGTTGATAAAATAAAATACATTAGACTGTTACTGTTATTCTGAAGATTATAAATTCAAAAATAAAAGCCTCAAAAATATATAACTTCTGGAAATTAATGTTTCTGAAAAACTGTATAAACTTGTAATTTCATCTACAAGCATAACCTGTCTTTATCATCAAATAAAGGCACAATGCACCAACAAAATACCAAACCATAAATTATAATAATCTTCCTAACAGTGTCATACAGTTGTGTATTATTTATTTCCTAATAAAAGAAACATCAATACATGTTAGTGCAGCACATAATTACTGCTCATCCTAACACTTGATACAAATTAAATTTTGAAGTTAAATAAATAAATAATCTAACTGAAATTAGAATGATAATGAAAACTTCAATAATGAAGTTTTAAGAAAATGGTTTAATTGCTACCAATTAATATTCAACAATGCAAAGGGATAACAGGAAATCAGAAGTATGTAAAAAATAAAGTATGTAAAAAATCATAAATCAGAAGTACGCAGTGTGATTTACACCACACTATATATCTAACATTACAAACTGGGAGTTTATTTTTTTTCCCCTCTATATGCAAGCTGTTTTATGTACATTTAAATAGCTTTGATAACCATTAAGAGTATGATATTTTTGAGTGTTACAGAAAGGTTTTCCATCTGTAAGGTTAATTAATGTTGGCTTCATCCAAAAGCTCGTCTTGTGGAGCATGGTGCATCTTTTTAAATAAAAATCACTAGCTTTAGATTTAAAAAAAAACACTTTTGGCATATTCTATCAGCTACATACACTGCACATATCTTTCAAAGCAATACATCGAAATACAAACCTGGCAACTGATTTAACGCACATTGCTAAAATAATTTATGAAGAGGAAAAAAAAAAAACTGTCGTCCTCTTACATGCTGAAGATATGTAAAAATCCAATTCTGAAAATTACAAATACATCTTATATAACAATGGATGAGACCAAATTATTTACAAGTGATATCCTGGAACAGCTGTTTCACGCTCATTGGCGATCATCAGCCAGGAGAAGTCACAATAAATAACAAGGTCTCCATACATCTTATATACTTAATATAAGGCTTTCCTATTATCCAAGTAAAAAAAAAAAAAAAAAAGTACCAGGGAAATCCCTTTCTTTCCATAGGCTACATACACACAGCCCTATTCACAGGTAAGAACAACTGAACACAAAACACAAGAATGCTAGCCTTTAATTTATCTTGTAACCATTTTCATATTATAAGAACAGGCTATTTGGAATAGGTAAGGAGGTTTCTAAAATGATTGACATCACCCCACACATAAGCCACTCTGAACTGCATGCCATGAAGAACAATAGATAAGATAAGTGCATCACAAAGTATTATAATAGTATTTAACAAAAATCAAAACAATGATAATATATCACAACTGTGAAGTCTGCAAACACAGAAGCTTAAATTTTCAAATGAAAAATATTATAACCAAAAGCTGACACAAAGTTTCCAACACACACCAACAATACACATGCAGAATTAAAAAAAAAAAAAAAATAACTTATTACAAAAGGGATATAACCAAAATACTAACAATTATTTTAAGGTTCCATAGACTGACAAGCAACAAAAGTTTAAAACATTTTATCTAGCAGAAAAAAAAAAAAGTAAAGCATTAAAAATGTTTAAAAAATAAAAATAAATAACTGTATCACATTTTTAATTCTAACAATATAGTATCTATCAATATTCTCATCTTACACATCCTTGAAAATACATCAAAACAGTTCATACATTTTTTATTCAGCATATGTTATTATATTCATTTTTTGAACACTTTTTTTTTACTTAATAAGGAAATTAATTCACCATTAGAAAACCTTACCCGAATATGATTTATTTACATAATCTTCATGATATAATCACTAATGTTACACTCTTTATGCATTATTACATCATTAAAGCAATGAGTAGGAATTAAAAACTCAATCACTACCATCAATAACTTTACTAATGAAAAATCAGGGAAAAAAAAATTGTATGAAATCGGAAAAGAAAAATGAAAATAGATTTTCTACTTATTGGTTTCATGAACTTTTATATCTTTCGAATTATTATTTTTTGTTAAAAAAAATATGATAATAAAATTATTCGGCTACAACAGTCTATAAATCTTAATAGATGACTAAAAACAAATTGTGTTTAAAAAAATTAAACAGTGGATGGAACCATAAAGCGGAAGTTCTATTGTTTTATAGAACTTACAAATAATATATATTTGATTATTCACAAAAATTACAGCACATAAATCAAATTTAACTATCCCTCAGGAAGGAGATCCTTGTTATTTTTATTAAACAAAAATAGGCATTTTCAAATCTTAAGAGCTGCCTGTAAAATGTAGGAATCTTAGAGAATTTATAAATTTTAATGTTTTTACACATTTTTATTTTTTGGGCCTGTCTAAGTTAGCAAATACTTAATGGTGTATTATGAATATTTTTAACGTGTATCTTAATTAATTTAAGACAAACTGAGGCCACCAAATTATAATTTAAAAAGTTTATGTATAGTAAAATTATAAAAATACAAGTACTTTCAAGGCATTCTACTCCTCGTTGTCAAGTAATGATTTGGGTCAGGATTTTTATGACCTAAAAACTGATCTCCAACCAACAATGAGAAAGAAAAATGGATTAGATAACATTTTTCAAAACAAGATTTCCTTGCTGAAGCTTACCTTTTGGGACTAGGTTCCTAATACTTAATCTGAAAAATATATCTAATTATGACAAAAAAGCTCTTATTTATCAAAATGTGCTTTAAAATTCAAACAGGGTCAAAACATGTAGTTATATGCATCAAAAAAGCCATATTATTTTAATCAGATGAATTAAGCGTATCAGTTAAAAATAGAAATTAACCTCGGCAAGAAAATGTGAAACATCACGAAAATCAGGACCCTACTAATGATAAATGAAAGAGAAAAAAAAACGAAAAAAAACCTTCCTCCATCTCAAAGCAATGTGAACTAATGGTAGCAACATACTATATACACGTTAAATAAGGTAAAATTTGTACAAATGTCATTAAAAAATAAGTCTTAGGCCTGGGTTAATTGACAACAAGGAATAAAATTTTAACTTTTTTTTAAATCAATTTTTAATGATGTGTGGAAATTTTGTCTTATTTAATATTTTTTAGATTCTGTAAATTCAATTTTCATTAATGCTCAGATACTTTCATGTAGAAAAATCTAAATAATAGTATTACACAAGATCATTTGAGTGTTTTATATATATTATATATATATATATATATATAGCTGTGTGTTTGTGTGTGTGTATTCATGAGATAAATAATGTGTGTCAAATTTAACTCTTAGAATAGCATGTACAGTAGAACCTCATTATATCGGACCCTATTATAATGGACGTCGCTTATAACGGACAGTTTTAAAAAAAAATTGGCAACCTACAATTAAGATGAGCGAAGTGAAAGACATTTAAATTTTATTATTCAATATGTTGAACAATCGGCAAATGAAAATGTGTTTGCATATTACGAACACTTCCGTCAGTTATTAACTGAAGAAATAAGCAGCAAACAAACCCAGCAGAAAATAAATAATTTTTTCAAACCAATGAATGTAAGCATTCAACATGTACCTGGACCTTCTTGTTCTAAAGATTAATGCAGTGTATACGTACACATCTTTTTCAATTCAACCTACTATGTTGAAGGCTGTTTTTTTATTTGATATATAATAAACACTTTTTATAGCCAACTATTGTACTTTCATTGATGTACACCCTGCTGCATTACACCCCTATAAGAATTATTTGTTATCAACCGGACTTTCATTAAAATGGACAACCTTCAGACCCTATTAGTCCATTATAATGAGGTTCTACTGTATATACAAGTAGCTTTTCAATGGAAAAGCATTATGTATTCTACTAAAACAGAAATTATTCATTTGTCAAACCAGGTTTAACAATTTTACAAGCTATCTATAAAGAATCAACTCAAATAAAAAACTGTTTTCAGTTTCTAAAAAATGCAAACTGTGGATGCAACTTTGTCAGTTAAATAAGCATATAATAATTTTTAAAGCAGGATAACCATGTAACTTAATATCAAATATTACATTCATAGTTAAAACTACTGCAAACTTAAATGGTCTAAAACAAAGTTTTATAACTGAAGAACAGGAAACAGTCAAATACCAAAAAAAATTATGTGCAAATTCTATAATAAGAATCTAAACTGCACTTAAATGTTTAAAATATATGAGCATTCTTATGGAAATTAATACCATTAATAATACAAAATAAACAGAAACGACATCAAAGGCAATATAAAAATTAAGCCCTTGTAAATTTTTCTTCTACTTGTTTTATTATTTCTGAAAAAAAAAAACCATTAAATTAAAAATTTAAAGTGTATAATAAGATAACCATTTTAAAATGACTGAATTTTCTTTTTATATTGAAATTAATAATAACCACAGAGTACAATTCTATATAATCATATCAGAAGAATGATAGATTGACATTTGGTTTCCTTTATTAAATTTACTGGAGCATTATTTAAGAAGAAAATCTGAGTCGGTAGAAAGCAGGAAAGAAACCATTAAAAATATCAGAATGGTGGGATAAAAAGTTCTGTTACATCTACAAAAACTCAATACCAAGATGAAAAATAATTTCTAATTGCAATCATTTTTATTTGAAGATATGCTAATCATTATTTATCACAACATACTAAGTGACTGTCAGAATCAATTTTCAGTTTTAGCAAAATGAGGAATTTTAGTTTTAGGTTACACCCTTCACCTCAATGAACGAGAATTACTGAAGTTTATTTTTATTTGCAGGAAAATATCTAGCCCAACTATATACAAGTTCCTGCACAGATATACAGTGATACAAATCTCATGTTGTGTCTTTTTGAGTTAAAAGATAAATGCCATTTTTCAGAAGAAATTGTATGTAACATTAATGACTTATCATTCCATCCAAAGAAAGTAGACAGTTTATCTCTCATCTTAAAATAATACTCATAATGGCAGAAAAAAAAAAAAAACTATTTAGACCAATCCGTTTCCAAGCAATATATTTTTATCAGGTTTTCTCACCTTAAAATTGTTTATTAAGCAGATGGGCCTACACTAATATAAAATTAAAACTTGCTAACTTAGATTTATTTAGTATATTTCCAAATCATGCCCAAAATCTGTATAGATACCTGAATTTTTAACCCTCCATGTCTTTATAAATTTGGTATTGGGAGGAATTGATTCGCCTTCACCTATGGTAATGTCTCTAACAAAATGCATTGAAGGCAATCTGTCTTTTGGTGATTCTAAGTCATAATATGAGCAAACAGCTGCCTGAAGATTCCTGTAAATGAGAAACAATCAGAAATTAAGAAATGTGTTAAAGAATGGGTATAAGCTTAACTTGCCTTTATTCAAAACATTTGTTTTGTTTACTTTTCTAATTACTGATACCTTCTTTAAAAACGAAATTCTGATTATTCTTATATACATCGATTCATCTTTCATTATTTAATTAAACAAATATAATTTTTGGATTACGTGTTATTCATGTTTAATTGTTAAGACGTATCTAACGAATTTGAAATTAGATTTATGTTTGAAATTGTTCACGAACAGCACAATAACAGTTAGAAAATATAGTTGCAAAATTTACATATAGATACGTTACATTAAGAAATTGTTATTTGATGAATGTTCGATAGTTCATTCTTATTTTTCTTACAGTGTTAATATTAAAATTAAATTCAATAAAGACTATATAAGCCTAATTGTCAACATGCTGTGGGTGACCTCTTTCGAATAAATGTAGACTAAGCTTTTAGATTAAATAACTAAGGTAACTGCCACAAAGTATTGACGGAATTTCAAACACATCGATAAATATAAAAATAAAATTCGACATGCTAAAAATATTTACCAATTATTCATATCCAAATAAAAAGCGCATCCTGCAGGATTGAGTTGATTCCCTACTAACTTCTGTAACTGAGCAATGAGAACATCCCGATCTGTTGTTCCCATACAACTGAACTGCTGCAGTAAACTCTGATCAATGTCGTTGTCCACATCCATTCTGGCCTTTTGTCACATGTCATACAATTTTATAACTTGATCCCAACCCTAATAAGAGGGAATACTTTTTTAATTTCCCCTCAGCCTACCCTTCCCAAATTGCTTCTCCAACGGAAAACAGTAACATTTGTAATGACGTCACAAGAATGACTACAGATCCGGTCTGACTCTCAAATTCCCCTAGTGACAAAAAGTGAGAATTACAAATAAGGCGCTTCGTACAAAATGATATCGTATTTCTATATTCCCCATCATTAGCTGGACAACTGGGGAAAAGGGGATATTGACGTTCTAATGAAAAACTTTGGTCAATCAAATTATAGTGTATTTTATCATTAAAATATATAAAGAATAAATGTACATACTTTAAAAAAAGTAATAAATAAAATGATGTAGATATTTGATTGTAATAAAATCAGTTCCTTTTCATAATTCTGCGACAAGCGATAAATTGTGCGTCTTTTGCATTAATTAATTCTTCAATTACCGAAATAGTATTATCTTATTATGGGAATATATGGGAGATATAATTCAAGATAAAATGAAAATTAGAACAATTACAAGTATTACCTGTTATTGTGTTGGAATGATTAGAACTTAACAAACTTGTCTATTCAGTCCTTTCAATCCCAGTTTTGAAAGGTGTACCCGGTCACAGGAATAGTTCAGATTAATAATACAAACTTCTTTTTTTTTAACAATTACAAATAATAGTGCAAAGATATTCTGCCAAGATTGGTTAGACATTTAGTTTTGACTTACTTGAGTTTAGTGTTTCATTTCTTAAATTTAAAAGATCAGTAGAAGTCAACTGGAGTGAAAAGAGATGAATAGATTAAAAAATACATTAGGAAAAGTTAAGGGAAATGGGAAAATTTTAAATATAATTTGTCCTTAAAATAAAAACCTTAAAAATTTTGGCTTCTTCAAATATATAATTAACTCCCTCAACATCTTCAGGAAATATCTGTAGTCCTTGAATGCTGTACTGCTCAGCACCGCAAGATATTTCTCGTGTGTCCTTGGAGGTGTGTGCTGTCATTTCAAACTGGAAAACCACTTGGTTAACTGGTCACCTATTGAAACTTTAAAGAAACTTCAGAACAACATCAGGAAGAAACATCCTGCTCTTCTGAATGATGGTGGGATCCTACCCATGACAATACCCAACCACACATTGTATGGAATACACAGAACTTGCTGCACTTTTTCCCCTGGGACATTTGCCGTACAGTCCAGGTTTTCAGTGATTTTCATCTGTTTCCTGCCTTAAAAGAACACATGTCAAGTTGATGCTTCATATGCATCACAGGAATGCATATGATTCCTGTCCAACATGATGCCAAAAAGTGGCTACAACAGAAAGGTGATTTTTATGATGCAGGGATGGACAAACTGATGAAACATTATGACAAATGCCTCAACCGTCAAGGTGACTTTGTAAAAAAATAGTGTATCTATCTCACTTTCTTCCAATAACTTTTTTTTTTTTTTTCTGATTGATCTACATTTTTATATGACACACTTATATAATATGGTATGAAGTTACGTATTTCAGATATCATTAAGTTATTTTCAATAATGCAGCATTTAATACACTTGATTTTGCTCATGTGTTTTCATCAGTTTGTAAACTGAAAATGTTTAGTTTGAATTTCATCCTTTTCATTTTATATATATATATATAAAGTTGTTTTTTTAATTCTAAAGGCCAACGCCTTGTCGCTAGGCGCTCCCCAACCGGAGAGCTGCCTATTACTAGGAAGAGATACTGGGGTGGTTTCCCGTTGTCTGCCCCAGGACGCCATTAAGGAATGACAGACTGAAGAGAAAGCGAAGAAGAGGCTGACAATCACAGGAAAGGAAATTGAAACATTCAAGTCCTTGTCCGGGAATCGAACCCAGATGCTGGCAGACTGCCGTCTAGACCGCTCGGCCATGCCGTTGGTTGGTTGGTTGGTTGGTGTTTTATGGCGCAAAAGCAGCTGCGGCTAAGCTGCGCCAAGAAAGGTAAAAAAGAAAAGAAAATGGAATGAAAACTAACTACATGTATCTAGCTAAAAAGGACAAAAACAAGAAAAGAACAGGTAGTGCGCAAAGCAAGATGACAGGATATAGGTAAAATGATAGGTATTTAGAAGAAAAGTAAAAAATCTGAGAATTACAATAGAGTGGCAAGGCCACATTGATGAATGAAGTGTAAAACTGATGAAATGGGTAAAAGATCATTATCATTTAAAAGCAATGAAATATGAAAAGGAACGTGAAATTTAAAAAGAGGATAAAAGCACTGACGACGATGTTGAGTAAAAGCAGGACAGTCAATTAAAATATGATGGACGGTTAAAACAACGTTGCATGTAGAACACTGGGGAGGTGGACGATTGAGCAGTAAGTAGCTATGTGTCAGTCTTGTATGGCCGATCCTCAGACGCACCAGAAGAACATCCTTCTGGCGAGTTGGAAACAGTCGAGTGGCAGGAGAGGATAATGAAGGACTGACAAGACGAAGTTTATTGCCGTGAAGAGCATCCCATTCGTCGGCCATGCCGACATGGACATATAAGGTTGTAATGGCTTTAATTCTTCTTCATCATCAGCTTCAGTATATTCTCCTGTGTGTGTTTGGAAAACATGACTTTGCTCCAATGAGATTGATATACAGTCGGACCTCTATTTAACGAACCTCTGTTTTGTGAATTTCTCTATTTTGAGAATTTTTCTTTGGAACCAAGAACATTTTGCTAATTTCTTAGTAAAATAACCTCCAAATAGCGAAGTGCATTTTCTATTTAACGAACTTTTTCGTGGTATCTATTTTTTTTCCTCCTTGAAATGTTTTTATTATTAGTATTCCCTTAGAGGAAATGAAAGAAATGTGGATAAATCTGAGGGAAAAAGAAGAAATTAATGATGATGTCCTGATCGATGATTATCCTTCACTTGATTTTTAAAGTTGAGACCTCGAAAACACTAACTGAATCGGAACAGACTTTATTAGTAAAATTTAAGTACACATGTGGTATTGTATGCTTTATGTCATTAAAATTATTACTTTTTTAATAATATTTATTGTTTATGTATTTCAATCTGTTTTATGTAGATTAAAGTAATTTTAAAAGGTGAATCTCTATTTAACGAATTTTCCATATAACGAACTTTTTTTTCGGGATTTAGCGACTTCGTTAAATAGAGGTCCGACTGTATTTATATTTGTTTATGCATGATTCTAACAGTGAGAAAACTAGGTGAACACAGAAAACATCCAGCATAACTAATTCTTGTAGTAATGCATGGAACCACACATGCACATACCTGAAACACCGAGTTGCATCAATTCACCGTGTGTGTATTATCCTGCAAGTGCTGGTTTTGCTATTCTTCCTCATTTTTGTTAATAAAAAAACCTTTCATTTAATACCCTATAACATATCTTAAACATCTTAAGAGTAGAAGCTTGAAATAATGAAGCAATTTGGATGAAATGAGAGGGTGTGATATCGTCAGAGCAACAGGCATACAGGAATGAGCACCATTGGAGACAATGCCATGAAAATTAAACAGTTTTATAGCTAGAATAACTTCACAAAAATTCATAAGCCGCAACCTTCTAACACCCCCTTTCATCAGAAAATTTTAGGTCATTATTTCAAGATAAGGTGTCTTATTTATTGTAGGATTTATCTATTTATTATTTATTTATTTTTTTCAGTTCCCTATCTTTTGTTTTTATGTTACTTACAAAGTTTTTGAATGTTTTGCCCCAATCCCATTTTTCTCATAAGGCCTGTGTTTTCTAAGGTGTGGCCTGGAAGTTCCCATACCCCTATTATATATTAATAAATGTAAATTTTTTTTGATGGTCATGTGAATGCAAAACTTATTTACACAAGTTACCAACATGATTAATCCCACAGCTTGAAGACACCGGTATCATGGAACGCACATGGCTGCAGCAGGACAGAACACCTGCTCATTTTGGTCTTTCTGTGCTCGGATTTCTTCATGAACATTTTCCAGGAAGCTGGATTGGTTGCAGTACTTCAGTATTGCTAGGTATGTTGAAATGTCCACCCCGAAGTCCTGACAACTCATTGTGGGGAATCATCAAGGCCTACATGTCTGAATGTCGTCATGCTACAAATGAAGAATTGTGCAATGCAGTTGAGGACGTATTTCGAACCATCACACCAGACATGCTCCAAAAAATGTCAAGTAGGATGTGGCGGCATATGAACTTGTGTATACAGCATGTGAACACACAGATGCATTGGACACTTAATGTGTAAATATTTTCTTAAAATATGACTACCAATTAAGGGCAATGGGAACTTCCCAGCCACACTGCATAACACAAATTTGCTTAATGCAAGATTTTCCAAGAACTTAACTACTGCATTACAGGAGAGCATACTGTAGGGGAGGATGATGTACCTTTGACTGGTCAAATGTATAACATTCCAAATGAACTTTTTTTATGCCCTTTTATTTATTATTCATTTATATTATTTTACTAAACGAATGATAAAATAATATAATTTGAATTAAATTTTAACGTGTAACAATTATAACATTAAAAGAATGATAAACCGATACACATACAAGTTAAAAATGATATATATTTTAAATAAAAACATAATATCTGACAGTTTTGAGCAACTTTACATTAGATCATGATCGACGACAAGATGTCATTCTCAAAAGAACAAGCTCTTATATACAGAAAGTGATTAAATATTCTAAAATTTATTCTTTATGTAAAACAAGGTAACCCGGATGAATCGAGGGCACTACTTTATGTCTGTCTGGTGGTGATCATATGAAACAAAATTGTAAACATAAACAATAGTTGGTGATGACCTAATGTAAAGTTGCTCGAAACTGTCAGGTATTATGTTTTTTTAAAATGTATCCCATTTTTAATTTGTATGTGTATCGATTTATCATTCTTTTAATGTTATAATTTTTACAAAAATTAAAATTTAATTCCGATTATATTATTTTAGATATGCCAAGAGTAAAACTGTGAAGACAAGACCTCCCCTCAATAAAGATGATGTGGAGAAAGCTATACAACAAATTCTAGGGGGAAACAAATGAGTATTGGTGAAGTAGTAAAGCACTTCAACTTAAAGAAGCCGAAACTAATATTTAATTTGCAAAAGTTCAGAAATGCTGGTCAGAGTAAAAAAAGCTTAATGTAAAGCAGGTCTTGTAAAGGTGTTTTTATTTCCTGTTATGTGTTTATTTCTTTCATGGTCAAAGGTACAACATACAGTGGTCAGAAGTACATTACTTATGTTTTACCTTTGACCGGCTGTCATATTTTTTAGTTAACCTTTGTTTATCCTAGATAAGTTAATGTAACAGATTTAAAAGCATTAAATGTGTACTTTAAGAACCACACTTTGTTTTGATTGTAATAATGATGTAAAAACATAGATTTTAGAGTTGTAAAAAAATATTTTAAGAAAATGGCCAAAGGTACACCAACATCCCCTACTTGTAATTCAGATTTTCTTGTGCTTCACAGCCTATGAACAACAACAAAAAAAGAAAATTTAATGCCAATTGGATTTGAAGTTTCCTCTTTCTTTGATCACTGTGCAGATCATGCTGATTATAACAAATAAGAGCTACCCATTTAAAATCCTTTGAGTCCTTAGCAAATATGAACATACATATCAAAGGTATTTTAACTTAAATCTTTCAAATAATATATTGAAAGATATATTGAAAGATATAATATATTGAAAAATATATTGAGACTTTACACATTCTTTAGACAACAATTGTATACTCAGATAGAAAGAGAAGGTACTACCAGCAATTATTAAACTTCGGACCAGAATATAAATTGAAATTCAATGTAATATTTCCAAATACCATTTCTAAGTAATTCTTACTCTGACTTACAAATTAATTCAGGATGCTTAATCATTATAATTACCTTCATGAGACATCTTTAAACTAAATCTGCGTTTTCACTGTATCTTTTAATGAGATTACTAACATTGACGCGGTTAAAAGACTTTAGATGTGTTACGTAATGGACAAAAAATTAAACAAAAGACGGTATGATAAGGATAAGGATATATAGAGGGTCGGCTATTTGCCGTTTGGTCACTCAGACCACATGTTTGGGTCCATTGTGTCCCCTCATAAAACATTGATGATGTCAATGATTATTCTTCAACATAAGGTTGAGTTTCTGTGGTCATAAAGAGTCCTGTTGACTTACAGAAAGATAAAATGACCTTAATATTAAAAGTGGAGATGTTTTCAGTGGTAAGACGAATTCTACCAAAGATCTCCCATCTGTTTCTAGCTAGAGCTGGACAGAAGCATAGAATGTGTTCAGGAGTTTCCTGATCCATTCCACATTTCCTACATAAATTGCTTAGGGAAATGCCTAGAATATGTAGGTGTCTGTTAAGAGTACAGTGTCCTGTGAGAACTCCTGTAATCATCTTACAATGTTTCCTGTCTAAATTTAGGATTGACATTGCAAGGTGATGGTCAGGCCTTTTAATAAACAACTTGGCCTGCCTCACCATGCGAGGCAATCCAATGTCTATGGAACTGTTTTCCCAGGACAGTTCCTAGTAATCGTTTGCCTAGATCGAACGAGAAACCTCAGAAGGGTTCCGGGCCAATTGGAGTCAAAGATAAATCCCTTTTGGCCAACAGGTCCGCTTTCTCATTTCCATCAATGCCTAAGTGCCCAGGAACCCAGAACAGATTAACCAAATTTGTCCTGGATAGGCAGGATAGCGCCTCCCTACATTCAGCAACGAGCTGAGAGGAGCAAACAGAACTGCTCAGAGCATGCAAAGCTGCTTGACTATCTGAGCAGATATAAATAGTCCTTTTGACATAATGACGGTTGAGGTTTTCATATGCACTGAAGAGAATAGCATATACCTCGGCCTGAAATACTGTGCAGTGGATCCCGAGGGCTTGGAAAAAGCTAGCCCTTGGTCTCAGCCCATATATTCCGGCTCCCGTCTTGTTTCCAATCCTGGATCCATCCGTGAACCAGACAATACTCCAGGGGGGGTAAAAGATCATGTCCTTTAGCAAGCCATTCTTCCCTGCTAGGAAAGTGAATGGCATAGTTAGGTATTATGTTGAAATAGGAAGTCAAAGCAGTTCTGAGAGAGAGTATGGGACAGAGGTCCTGTGCTTCCCTCCAGATACTGGAATGATAAGAGGTGTTATTACACCATTTGCCTTGATTTACCAACCTAAAGGCGGTTTTTCTGGCTTGATGCTCGATAAAGAGATAAAGAGGAGGCAGATCCAAAATTGCCTCCAGGGCGGCTGTAGGTGCCGTCTTTAAAGATCTGGTGATCCCTAAACAGGCTAGACGCTGTAGTCTGCTTAAGAGCATCCTAACAGTCTTCAACCTTGTTCTGGTCCACCAGACAATAGCTGCGTAACTTAATGCAGTTCTAACCAGGGTCACATACTGCCAATAGATAACCTTTGGCTGAAGACCCCATGAACATCCAAAAGTCCTTCTGCACATTCAAAAGGTGGCAATGGATTTCTTGATCTTTGAATCTAAATGTTCTTTCCAGGTCAGTTTGGAGTCAAGAATAACTCCAAGATACTTGACACTTTTGGAAAGATCAATTTGTTTGTTAAATAGGTTTAAATTCAGAGTTTTCCCTATCTTTGTTTCCTAGTAAAGTTTACAAGAGTAGCTTTGCTAGGATTGACCTTAAGATCAATACTGCAGCACCAGGCCTGTACACAACTAAGAGCCCTTTGCATGAGCTCATAGACTGTACCAGGATCTAGGCCACAAATAAGGATAACAAGGTCATCAGCATAGGCTTGGGAGTAGAAACCAAGTTTCTGAAGTTCCTCAAGAAGGGAGTCCATCACCAGACACCAAAGCAGTGGCGAGATAACCCCTCCCTGAGGACATCCTCTCATAGCTTTAGTTGAAATAGTGTTGCCAGAAAGGTGTACACAAATGGTGCGAGTTGAAAGCATATTCTTAATCCATCTAATAACAGATGAATCAAAACCATGCTGTTCAGCTGCATTACAAATGGAGTCATAAGAAGTATGATCAAATGCTCCTTCTATATCTAGAAAGGCGCCAAGAGCCATCTGCCCATGAGACAGAGAACGTTCTATCCTATGTACCAGATGGTGTAAGGCTGTTTCGGTAGAAAGTCCTTTCTGATAGGCATATTGCCTGCAGTGTAGTGGATGTTTTAGAAGAACTACATCCCTTAAATATCGATCAACCAATCTTTCCAGAGTCTTCAAAAGAAAAGAAGAGAGGCTGATTGGTCTGAAGGATTTGGTAGAGGTGTAGTCAGACCTTCCTGCCTTAGGAATAAAAACAACTATTGTCTTCCTCCAGTTCATAGGAATATAAACCAGTGCCAGACAAGAGCGATAGATATATACAAGGGGAGATACAATAATTTCCATTCCATTTGAAAGATGGGCTGGAAAAATCTCATCCTCTCCTGCTGCTTTGAAAGGTTTAAAGCTAGCGATAGCTTTGTTTAATCTTTTCATAAGAAACAATGCTTTTGGCAAGAGAAAAATCCTTGCTCAAAGTTGCATGTTGAAAGGAGACTTCAGATGCTCTCGAGTCCGGGAAGTGAAACTCCAATAGGTGTCTAAAAGCCTCTTCCTCAGAAGATGCATAGACCCCACTGGGCAGTAACAACGATCCCAGTTTTGTCTCAGAGCTTTTGGATAAAGCCTTGGTGAGCCTTGTGGCCACTGGCAAAGATCCTATGTTGTCACAAAAAGCTCTCCAGGATGTTCTTTTAGAGTGCCTAATGGCACGTTTATATTTCTTTTGAGATTCTTTGTAAGAATCCCAAGCTTGCGTGGTACCCGTAAGTTTTGCTTTGTTACGGGTCTTAGACCGGAGTCTATCCAACAATGGATTCCACCAGGTAACATTGTTCCTTCGTTTACTACGAAGTGGACATTTCTGCTGATAAGCAGAGATGAGGGCATTGTAAAGAAAGCAAACAGAGTTTTCTATGCCAAACTCATCACGGTAAAGTGCAGGAAATCCTGCCATGTTACGTTTAAGATCTTCCTGATACAAAGCCCAGTTCGTAAGTCTTGGGTTTCTAAACAATTCTTCGCTGAGCACCTCCGCACTCAAAGAAAAAAGAATATGTCGGTGGTCCGACAAGGAGACCTCTTGGGAGACCCTCCAGTTGCGTACCTCAGTCCTAAGACCTGTGGAAGCAAGGGTGAGGTCCAAAACTTCTTCCCTATATGGGGTAAAGAAGGTGGGAACTGAACCAACAATTAAGATGTCCAGATCAGTACATCTTAAGATAGGAACTCCAGCAAGGCCTCCCCTCTGGTGTTGATATCGCTACTACCCCACACAGTGTGGTGGGAGTTTGTGTCACATCCCAGAAGAAGGGGCAGTCCAGAGTTCATACAGTAAGAAACCAATTTCTTTACCTCCAGCGGAGGCGGATCAGAGTTTGGTTCATGAGCAAAGTAAGCAGATGCAACAACAATGTCGCATCTGTTGTTTCTTGGAAATCTGATTGCAACCAGATCCCTGGTACAGAATTCTGAGAGGAGGAAAACGTTCCTGTGCTTGGTAAAAATACAAGCACGTGGAGTGGTCAGTGAGCATTGAAGCAATGATCCTCCACATCCTCCCAGTCCCTTAACTTTATCCTTATAGAGCCAGGGCTCTTGAATAAGGACAAAGTCAAGCTCGAGCTCTGTGATTTTTTTGTAAAGAACCGCAGTAGCCGCTGCACAGTGCTGAAGATTTATCTGTAAAAAAGAAAAAGAACAAGACATAATTAAAAGAACAAGACATAACCAGTTGCCCTGGTTAGGGATGTCTTTGGAGGTCTCTTCTTCAGAGCCCTCCATTGTTACAATATTAATTTCCATACAAGAAGGAAGTATTGGGGAAGCAAACAGTCCCCTGCGGAGAGCCCCCTTGCGCAGGGAAGGCCCTTTTTTTATTTACTCCAGGATTCGACCTGGTTTCCCAGAGGCACCGTTGAAGACACTTTAACCCCAGTGCCATCCATCCATCGGCACGGTCCGCTTGACACCTTAGATTGGGGGGAAGTCTGGTTCGGGGTGCAGAGCACTGCCTCGCCTCACACATTGTCCTCGGACCCCGCGGAGACGAAGATTTTCACTATCCACCACCCGTGGACCCGCCAGGTTGCTGACATCCCGAAGCTCCCGGGTACAGTCCAATGACTATCACCCGGCCTGGATGAGACGGTATGAATACATTTGAAAAAAAATTATAGAGAAGGCAAATGAAGCTACTCTTCATTTGAAGCTGAGTACAGTTATTAGCAGTGTTGTTATGCTTGTGAAGAATACTTTATATCCAATAGGTTGTACCCATGATTTGATTGGTAGATTAAAATACTTTGAGGAATTAGATGTACATATTTTAGAGACCCACATTTCCTTCTATATATAAGAATAATACTTAAATTACAATAAAGTTAACATTTTCTTGTTAAAAGAAATATACAAGATAACACAGGTGATTTTTAAGTTGTGAGAGGCCCTAAGCAATCATAAGCTTGTGTGGTCCTTTTATATGTAAGTTTATATAAAAGAGTGAGGTCTTATTTATATAAGTTTATATTAGTGATTTAACAAGCTTTTTGGTCAAAAGTAAACCATCCAATCAAAAAAGAAAAAAGGATCTGTATGAAATCACACGAAGCAGTTGGCAAATAAACTAAGTTGTCTAGCCTAAAACTGCTTTAGATAAAAAAAACCAAACCTTTTATTAAATATCACTAAATCCTACTTATATTTTGAAGTCTCCAGTATTTGTGGGTTCTGTGCCTGTTGCATCCACCGATAGATTAAATTTGCATCCACTGATGGAGTTTGTTATTAACGAATCAAACAATGAACTTTTAAAATCAAACGGATTTTTACAGTTGACATGTTAACAATACAGTTTGAAAAAGCAAAAGTATATTACATTGCTCACAAAATTTAGGGGATATTGCGAAATGAATATAATCTTCCCTGACATTGCCTGCGTTACAGCCTGTTGAAATGATACATGCTCTGAATTTAAAATCATCTGTGTGTTATAATGAAATTTATGATAGTGTATAATTGTATCCCATAAAAGAATTTTTTTTAAATTCACTGCAAATTTCAATATAGTATTGAACAGGACATGGGAATTTTTGTTTTATGTATTTAAAAACAAAAGCTGAAAAATTAGAAAATCATGAATTACTTGTAAATTTGCCATTAGATGAGATTATTATAAGACCTGAAATTAATTTTTCTGTGGATACTTTGTCTGGCTTCAGTGCAAACAAAAATTTACAGGCTGCCAACATTGTAGCCAACAGAGATATCTACTACACTGCTCACAAAATTTAGAGGATATTGCAAAATGAATATAATACACCCAAAAAACAGAGGCATTTGAGTTTATTTATTAAAGAACATTATCAGAAAAGCAAATGACACAAAAATGGAAGTTGTCTGAATATGCAAATGAGGTGCTGAATCCATTTATTGGGATTAAGCAGGATATGACACATGGACGGGGGTTAATAATCGCATGTCAAACTTGAAAAATGTGTCACACATTGACTGTTCAGTAGCGTGTATGGTTACCTGTGACTGCTACAACACACTGACAACGATGAGGTACGGAGACGATCAAATTGTCCAGCAGTTCCTGTGGGATTTGTGGCCGCTCCCATATCAGGGCAGCTTCCAGCTGAGGAAGTGTTATGAGAGATGATTGGTGACTGGCAACAGTGCATCCCAAGCGTGTTCGATGGGATTCAGGTCTGGAGAACATGAAGGCCAGTCCATGCGCTCGATTCCAGCCTCTTGCGGCATGTTGTTGACGTGATGCACATGGTGGGGGAGTGCTTTATTGTCCAAAAAAAGAAAGTTGGCCCCAACTGCTCCAGCATAGGGTGCCACTATAGGCTGCAGAATTTCATCTCGATATCTTACAGCATTCACCATTCCATTTCTAACAACATGGAGGTCGGAACGACCACTATTGCTGATGCCTGCCCACACCATGATTCCACCTCCACCAAAGAAATGTCTTTCTTGCATGAAACATGGATTCTCCCATGTTCCACGCTCATGCCAGATCAGGGCACGACGATTGTCAGGCTGCAGGCTAAATCATGACTCGTCACTGAAGAGAACCGTGGACCACTCTTCATGGGTCCAAGGAATATGCATTTCAGCCCACCTTCTGCAGATTCTGCGATGTTCAGAAGTTAATGGAATGCATATCATTGGTCGCCTGGCATACAGTACACCATGACGGAGTCGAGTACACACCCATCACCCAGTAGCAGCGAGAAACTGTCTACACAGCTGAGTCGCACTGCTTTGCCGGTTCCTTCGTGTTGCGATCATCTCTTGCAGTGGTGGCATGTGGGCGGCCCTGCCCTGTCTTCTTCGTACTGTGCCAGTCTCTCTGAAGCGATTCCAGTCTGTTAATCACGCTTTGGGAGGTTTCAACCGCTGCCACTGTCATCTGTGTTTGGCCAGCTTCAAGACGCCCTATGACTCTCCATGCTTCAGATTTGGGTAAATCACGTTGCAGGGACATTTTCAGGTGACACTCAATAATTCTGTCACTTGTTGTTGATCCAGGAAAGTGGATGTAACCCAGCAGCGCCAGCTTCTTTATATAGGGTTGTGGGCAAATATGCAAATTAACGTTTTGCATGACATCTGCATATTCAGACGACTTCCATTTTCATATCATTTGCTTCTTTGATGATGTTCTTTAATAAATAAACTCAAATGCCTTTGTTTTTTGGGTGTATTATATTCATTTTGTAATATCCCCTAAATTTTGTGAGCAGTGTATATATCGCTACTCTATCATTTATATTAAAGATTTTGTTATTTAACGTGACTCTTTTTGCTGGATGGAAGTAGACATCAATAATCATTTGTGCTTGTGGAATTAATAGTATAACACGTGGCAGTACAGCTTGGCTAAATGACAGGACAAGCTCCCCTCCCCTTGGATTTGCCCCCTCCCATAAAAGGTCACTAATCCGTCACTGGTTGCATCTAGTGGATACAAATAGTTTCTGGGAATTGACTCACATGATGGAGGTGAGAGGGACAATGCCTTTTAATATCCCATTTCAGGAACTATTATTAGTCTGGATAAAAA
Source organism: Thereuonema tuberculata (assembly GCA_023159025.1). NCBI lineage: Eukaryota > Metazoa > Arthropoda > Chilopoda > Scutigeromorpha > Scutigeridae > Thereuonema > Thereuonema tuberculata. The sequence continues at coordinate 115,185,116 of JAFIDM010009631.1, forward strand.
AAAAGGCAGCAATTCTGTTGCTGTTTTTCTCTCCAGATCTGGTAGTGGTTCCTGAAATAGATAAGAGAAGTTAGACATAGCTGAAAGCAGTAATGATTGATATAGTGACAAGAAGAACAAAGCAGATTTAAAAGGGATAGTTAGCAGGTGGAGAACTGCAGTTTGAAGAGTCAGAGAAGAGCAGCTATTTTGATATGTAATCTAGCTATGCTTTCATTTATGCTGACAGCTAAATATTGAGCTTTGAGAATTTCAGCACATATTCAATTTTTCTAATGATCATAACATTATCGCAGTTCCTGAATTAGAATACAAAAGGCCTCATCTCTCTCATCTCTATCATGTGGGTCAATTCCTAGACACTCTTCATTTTCAGTAGATATGCCCATCGTAATATCAAGACTACTTAACTTGAAGAAACACCACCAACATCTTCATGACCAATTGTGGGGAAATAACTATTTATTTTGGACTTTTGTAAAAATATCTATAAATTTCAAATAATGAATTAATAGGATTAATATAATATGAGGCCCCCCGAGGTAAAGTGCATTGGCTTAGTTAATTGACTGAGCATGTGAAGTTTTATATTCCAAATGAACAATTTTCTTCATTGTTTGTTTGTTTGTATGTACATCACGTTAAAGCAGCTGGATAGATTTCTATAATACTTGGTATGCTCCTTATATGTGGTCCAACTTAAAAACGTAGGACATGTATTTTTGTCTCCACTCCTCCTATCCTTTAAAAATGACCAACAAAATCCCTCATTCAAAATGGTTGGACTGAATTCTTTATATTTTTGTACAATACTTATTTATGGTTCAACTTAAAATATGAGCACCATTATTGTGGTCTCTACCTCCCCCCCCTCTGTCTTCAAAATTGGCACTCGAACACTGCATTCTCAGTCCCTTAACAATGGATAGTTTAGCATCTACCTAGTGTACTGTTACTTGGCTTGAAACATCAACTATAAATAATGTGTGTTAGCTCAAACATTTGAAACCTACATTACTGGATTAAAACAGCATTTTTTTTTCATAGTGTAAAAGTATTGGCTGAAGATTGCAGGATCAAATCCTTTTTGAATAATTTCCTGATGCATTATCTTACTTTCTAATCCTAAACAATTGCAAATACTGCTTAAAAAATGTAAATTTTAAAATACTCTGATTGTTAATTTTATAAAAATGGATAGTAAAATAAAAAGTAATTTCTATTTTAAGGGAAGTAAGTAAGGATTTCTTCAGTAATAAATATAATAATAATTGAAACAGACTTAGCTACCTAAAATCAAGATTAAAATACAGGGTCCGCCAGAAAAATGTATACACACTTTAAAGAACAAAAACTATTTATTATGTGTTTGTTTTACATGTAAATACTGATCACAAGTGTAGTAATGTCTTCAGTTAAGCATATGCTTACTTTAGATGTTCAAAATGTTCGCCGTTGGCATCCAGACACAAAGACGAACGGTCGCCGCAGCTACGGTGGTCAATGTTTCAATGGAGTCGCCGCACATGCCGCTGTAATTTCCCGGCAAAGATCCTCCACTCTGCGCAGCTTCTGTCGATAGACCTGATCTTTCACAGTTCCCCACAAGTAAAAGTCCATAGGAGTTAGATCTGTCGACCGTGGGGGAACTCAATGGGACTCTTTTTCTTTGATGGTAATGTCACCGCAGAAGTGTATCTGGAAATGTTACATACATCAATTTTACCAGGGTATGTGCTCTATACGGAGCTGATGATGAGGTCTTCTATCAACAGGACGGGGCGCCACCACACTACAGCCTAGCCGTACGAACTTTCCTGGATGACAATCTGCAGGGACATTGGATTGGAAGAAGAGGGCCCATTTAGTTCCCCCCACGGTCGCCAGGTTTAACCCCTATGGACTTTTACTTGTGGGAACTGTGAATGATCAGGTCTATCGACAGAATCTGCGCACGGTGGAGGATCTTCGCCAGAAAATTACAGTGACATGTGCCGCGATCTCCATTGACCGCCGTAGTTGCGGCGACTGCTCATCGTTGTGTCTGGACGCCAACGGCGAACATTTTGAACATCTAAGGATAAGGATAAGGATAATAGAGGGTCGGCACTTGCCGTTCTGCCACTTAGACCTCACAATTTGGGTCCATTGTGTCCCCTCATAAAACATTGGTAAAAAAACCATTGTTTATGCTTCAACTTGAGGTTGAGTTGCTGTGGTCATAAAAGTCCTGTAGACTTACAGAAAGATAAAATGACCTTAATATTAAAGGTGGAGATGTTATTTGTGGTAAGTCTAATCCTGCCAAAAATCTCCCATCTGTTCCTAGCCAAAGCTGGACAAAAGCATAGAATGTGTTCAGGAGTTTCCTGATCCATTCCACATTTTCTGCATAGATCACTTTGGGTGATGCCAAGTATATGCAGGTGTCTGTTGAGAGTACAGTGTCCTGTAAGAACTCCTGTAATCATTTTGCAATGTTTTCTGTCTAAATTTAAGACTGACATTGCAAGGTGATGGTCAGGTCTTTGTATAAACAACTTGGCCTGCCTCATACCATGCGAGGCAATCCAATGCCTATGGAACTGTTTTTCCAAGACAGCTCCAAGTAATTGTTTGCCTAGATTGAATGAGAAACCTAAGAAGGGTTCCGGGCCAATCGGAGTCGAAGACGAGCCCCTTTTGGCCAACAGGTCCGCTTTCTCATTTCCATCAACACCTAAATGCCCAGGAACCCAGTACAAATAAACCAAATTTGTACTGGCTAGACAGGTTAGGATCTCTCTACATTCAGCAACAAGCTGAGAGGTGCAAACAGGGCTGCTCAGAGCATGCAAAGCTGCTTGACTATCTGAGCAGATATAAATAGTCCTATTGACATAGTGACGGTTGAGGTTTTCATATGCACAAAAAAGAATAGCGTATACCTCAGCCTGAAATACAGTGCATTGGGTCCCAAGGGCTTGGAAGAAGCTAGCCCTTGGTCTCAGCCCATATATTCCGGCTCCTGTCTTGTTTCCAATCCTGGATCCATCCGTAAACCAGACGATACTCCAGGGGGGTAACAAATCATGTCCCTTGGCCAGCCATTCTTCTCTACAAGGAAAGTGAATGACATAGTTGGGTATCGTGTTAAAATTAATAGTCAAAACAGTTCTAAGAGAGAGCATAGGAGATAAGTCCTGTGCTTCTCTCCAGATACTGGAGTGATAGGAGGTGTTGTCACACCATTTGCCTTGATTAACCAGCCTAAAGGCGGTTTTTCTGGCTTGATGCTCGATAAAGAGATGAAGAGGAGGCAGATCCAAAATTGCCTCCAAGGCGGCAGTAGGTGCCGTCTTTAAAGATCTGGTAATTCCTAGACAGGCTAGACGTTGAAGCTTACACAAGAGCTTCCTAGCCGTCTTCAGCCTTGTTCTAGTCCACCAGACAATAGCTGCATAGCACAGTGCAGTTCTAACCAGAGTCACATAAAGCCAATAAATAAACTTTGGCTGAAGACCCCATGAGCAACCAAAAGTCCTTCTGCACATCCAAAAGGTAGCAATGGATTTCTTGATCCTCATATCAAGATGTTCTTTCCAGGTCAGTTTGGAGTCAAGAATGACTCCAAGAAACTTGACACTTTTGGAAAGATCAATTTGTTTATTAAATAGGTTTAAAGTCAAGGTTTTCCCTATCTTTCGTTTCCTAGTAAAATTTACTAGGGTTGCTTTGTTAGGATTGACCTTAAGATCAATACTGCAGCACCAGGCCTGTACACAGCTAAGAGCCCTTTGCATGAGCTCAAAGACTGTCCCAGGATCTAGGCCACAAATAAGGATAGCAAGGTCATCCGCATAGGCTTGGGAGTAGAAACCGAGTTTCTGAAGTTCCTCAAGGAGAGAGTCCATCACCAGACACCAGAGCAATGGCGAGACAACTCCTCCCTGAGGACAACCTCTCATAGCCTTAGTTGAAATGGTGTTGCCAGAAAGGTGTACACATATGGTGCGAGTTGACAGCATATTCCTAATCCATCTAATAATAGATGGATCAACACCATGCTGTTCAGCTGCATTACAAATGGAGTCATAAGATGTGTGATCAAATGCTCCTTCTATATCAAGAAAGGCGCCAAGGGCCATCTGCCCATGGGACAGAGAACGTTCTATCCTATGTACCAGATGGTGTAAGGCTGTTTCAGTAGAGAGTCCTTTCTGATAGGCATATTGCCTGCAATGTAGTGGATGTTTCAAGAGAGCAACATCCCTTAGGTATCGATCAACCAATCTTTCCAAAGTCTTCAGTAAAAAGGAAGAGAGGCTGATTGGTCTGAAGGATTTGGCAGAGGTATAGTCAGACCGTCCTGCCTTTGGAATAAAGACAACTCTTGTCTTTCTCCAGTTCATGGGAACATAGCCTAGAGCTAGACAAGAGCGATAAATATGTACAAGGGGAGGAGTAATAATTTCCAAGCCATTTGCAAGAAGAGCCGGAAAAATATCATCCTCTCCTGCTGCTTTGAAGGGTTTGAAGCTGGAAATAGCTTGCTTAACCTTTTCATAAGAGACAATGCTTTTGACAAGAGAAAAATCTTTGCTCAAAGATGCATGTTGAGTAGAAGTATCAGAAGCTCCTGAGTCCGGGAAATGAACCTCCAGTAGGTGCCTATAAGCCTCTTCCTCGGATGAGGCAAAAACCCCACTGGGCAGTAACAAAGATCCCAGTTTCGTCTCAGAGCTTTTGGATAAAGCCTTGGTGAGCCTTGTGGCAACAGGCAAAGTCCCTATGTTGTCACAAAAGGCTCTCCAGGATGTTCTTTTCGAGTGCCTAATGGCACGTTTGTAGTTCTTTTGTGATTCTTTATAAGAGTCCCAAGCTTGCGTAGTACCCTTGAGTTTTGCTTTGTTAAGTAATTTTCGGGTCTTAGACCGGAGTCTATCCAGGAATGGATTCCACCAGGTTACGTTGTTCCTTCGTTTACTACGAAGTGAACAGTTCTGCCGATAAGCAGAGACGAGGGCATTTGTGAGAAAGCAAACAGAGTTTTCTATGCCATACTCGTCTCGATAAAGAGCAGGAAAACCTGCCATGCAACTTTTTAGATCTTCCTTATAGAAATCCCAATTGGTAAGCCTTGGGTTCCTATACAAGTCTTCACTGAGCACCTCCGTGCTCAAAGAGAAGAGAATATGTCGATGGTCTGACAAGGAGATCTCTTGAGAAACCCTCCAATTGCATACCTCAGTCCTAAGACTTGTGGAAGCAAGGGTAAGATCCAATACTTCTTCCCTATGTGGGGTGAAGAAGGTAGGAACTGATCCTACATTTAAAATGTCCAGATCAGTAGAAGAAAGAAACTCTAGCAAGGCCTCCCCTCTGGTATTGATGTCGCTACTACCCCACACAATGTGGTGGGAGTTTGCGTCACATCCCAGAAGAAGGGGCAATCCAGAGTTCATACAGTAAGAAACCAGTTTCTTTACCTCGGAAGGAGGCGGATCAGAATTTGGTTCATGGGCAAAGTAAGCAGATGCAATGACAATGTCGCATCTGTTATTTCTAGGGAATCTGATGGCTACCAGATCCTTGGTACAAAATTCCGAGAGGAGGAAAAATTTTTTGTGCTTTGTAAAAATACAAGCACGTGGAGTAGTCTGTAAGCAATAATGCAAAGATCCTCCACATCCTCCCAGACCTCTAACTTTGTCTTTATAGAGCCAAGGTTCTTGAATAAGGACAAAGTCAAGATCGAGCTCCGTGATTCTTTTGGAAAGTACCGCGGTAGCCGCTATGCAGTGCTGTAAGTTAATCTGTAAAAAAGAAAAAGAAGACATAATTTAAGCACATTTACTAGGTTAGAATAATAGAAAAGAAAACCAAACTTACCTAGTTTTTAGACTTCCATTTTCTCAGGTATAGGAGATGGTCCTTCCCTGTTAATGGCGTCTTCTTCTGTGACTTCTGAAGGAGTCCCTTTTTCCAGGAATTTAGGTCTCTCCTTTAGAGTCACTTCCGCAACATCTAGATTGATGCATGGTCGAAAGTTAACTTTCGCCAGTTGATTAACGGAATCCTCATCTAGTCCAATGACTAGCCTGAGTCCGTGTTTTTCTCTTTTGGTTTCCATGATCCTCCAAGTAGAGGCTTTAAGACCTGGATTCTGCCTTTCAAGCAGATAGGTCGCCTCACTTGGGTCAGTAATCTTTCCGGGAACCCAGAGCATAGCTCTGGTCAGACGGGGTATTTTTGTGGCTTCCACTGCGGAAAGCACGACCCCTTCCCAGATTCTTAGATTAGGGACTGTTCCAAGGAGCCAGTCCCTACTGAAGATGTTATCTGCAGTGACAAAGATGTACTCTGTCCTGCGTTTTGTACCTCTGAAGCGAGGAACTTGTCCTGCTTCTGGGATCTGATGTATCAGTCGTCCTACTGCATAAGACAACTCCATCTGCTCTTCTTCAGTGAAGCTTTCAGATTTTTTTGCCTTACGTATGGCAACCTGAAGAGCAGGATCCGCAGCTGTTGCATCAGCGTAGCTGCATGTACCGGGGCTACTAGAGGGAGATCCCCGTTGTCTCTTTGAGTGTAACACTGCTTCCGGTGGTGTGTTACCTTGGGACCTGTCACGTTTTGTGGCAGGCCCCTTGGCCCCACCTGAGGGTGCAGCAGGTCCCGGTGCTCTTTGGGTGGGCATGTTGGCAGCTCTTCCTGGTTGTCCAGTCAGAGCAGTACCTCCACGACCCTTCCCTCGTGCACCGGTTGTGCCGACTCCCCTCCCAGCAGTTCCGCCGGAGGTAGCCATGGCTGCTGCCTTAGCCTTCCTCCTTCTTTTTCTTTCTGCACCACTGATTCTGGCACGTTTTATTGCGTCCTGAATCTTCACGGTAAGTTCCCTTGTAGGTTCCCTACCGGAGTCAGAACTTTGAACCTCCTGAGGTTTCAGCATTTGCCGTCCCTCTTCTACAGTCTCGGGGAAGCTAGCTTCCGCGTTACTACCCTGAATAGGGATGTTTTCGGAGGTCTCTTCAAGAGAGCCCTCCATAGTTTTTGTGTTTAAATTTTCCATATAAAAACCAGGGAAAAGGGGGAAGCAAAAAGTCACCCTACGTAGTGCCCCCATGCGTAGGGAAGGCCCTTTTTTTATTTACTCCGGGATTCGGCCTGGTTTCCCCGAGGCACCGTTCAAGGCACTTTTAACCCCTGTGCCATCCATCCATCGGCACGGTCCGCATGACACCTTAGATTGGGGGGGAGTCTGGTTCGGGGTGCAACGCACTGCCTCGCCTCCCACAGTGTCCTCGGACCCCGTGAAGACGAGGATTTCCACTATCCACCACCCGTGGACCCGCCAGGTTGCTGACTTCCCAAAGCCCCCGGGTACAAACTGTCACCCGGCCTGGGTGACAGTTGAGTTTGAACATCTAAGTAAGCATGTGCTTAACTGAAGACAGTACTACACTTGTGATCAGTATTTACATGTAAAACAAACACATAATAAATAGTTTTTGTTCTTTAAAGTGTGTATACATTTTTCTGGTGGACCCTGTATATGCAAGAATATATATGTGGATTTGTTTCTGAAATTTATAAACTTATTTTTACTGAGAAATAAAAATAAAATAAGATACACTCATTGTACAAAGGAAGCTGAAATAAAAATTTAAAGAAAGAAAAAAACAAAAACAAACAAAAATAAACTATTACTATTTCATGATCGCTAACCTCCATCAACAACGATATCTGTAGCCATTAAATCATCAAAGCCTACTATTACTCTTATAAAGCTACTCTCTGGAATCATTGATTTTTCTAGGATCTTCTGCTGCTCTCAGCAATACTAACAACTTCCAGCTCTACTCTCTACAACCATTAACCCAAGGCTTCTTAACCTTTTTTGTGTCATGGACTCCTTTGGCAGTCTGATGAAGCCTATTGACCCCTTCTCAGAATAAATAATTTTAAATTTGTAAAATAAAATACTTATGATAGCAAAGGAAATAGTCAAAATAGGCCAGCTGAGCCTCATGTTCACAAAAAACTCTGGGAATTGTAGTATAACCACCCTCAGTAAAGATTGCTTTTCCAACTCAAGTCATCGGGACCACCTTAACAGGGGTGCCCTTTGCTTACTGGCATCCCAATGCTTTGTATATCACCTTGAGCCAGCCGAAGGTAATTCTTTTCCGATTCAAGTTCAAGGACCCCAGGTTAAAAAATCCTGTATTAGCTTCTGTAAGGCATGTTCCTTTTCAGGAAATAATTACCTAGGAGCTCTGCTGGCTGGATTCATTAATATCTTTGGAGCCTGATGCTACCACTCAGCAAATCTAGCTTTAATAAAACGTCATTAGCTGTAGTTACCAGCCAGTTGACTTGGATTCACTCTAACTTTTAAATGTACTGCTTAGAGTTATACTGAACTACAGACAACCAGCTAGTTACCACAGCTAAAGCATCTTTGTTAAGGTTAGATTTTCTGAGTGGCAGTCCCAAAGATACTAATGAATCTAGTCAGTAGGGCTATAGATAATCATTTCCTGTGAAAGCAACATGACTTAGAGGTTAATGATTCTTAGATAGCAGTGTTGGATGTGATTAATATTTTTTTAACCAACCACTGTTTCCAAGAAACACTAACATCTTCAGTGTTGTTTTTTCAATAGTTAGCCTCTTCAGGGCTTATAATTTCTCAAATATAACACAAATCATCATTGAAGTGGAATACAGTCTACTTTTAATCATCTGCTTTTCATCTGTCTGCTTTTAATCATCTAGCATACAGTATTGCAAATAGGAAAGAATGAACAACTCTCCCACAGTTATTTCTTGACAATGGACATTTTTTTTTTTTAAAAAAAGGGGAACCAAAAAACTTAAATGGAAGTAGTTGTTTTATGAGGTGAATCAGTGAAATTATATTGATGCAAAGTCGAAAACCTTCCCAGATTGGTAGTTAAACATCACTGTGATTGGCTGACCTGGGAGGGCAAGACTTCACGCGATTGGCTCCATCTCCCAATGGCAAACCGAAGAGAGATCTCCAACCTCACGTGACCCGTTCGTTAAGAATCCGACCTTCAGGCCTTTTATTGCTTTGACCTGTTTTTGGTATCCACCAACTTTATATATATATACTGTAAATAAAATGTAAATAAATGTGTGTATATTATGCCGAAACACCAACCTTGGTCTTCACTATTTTCAACCACAAATCACTGCTGCCGAAGAACCACGGACCCACCATGCTGAACCCCACCGATAACTCTGACCCTCACCACCCATTAGATGACGAGATTCAAGCTGTTGCCACTTCCCCAAACACCGGCAATCAGTACTTCTCCCACCTTACTATACCGAGAACCCACCCCTTTCTCCGATGCATCAACTGACCTCCTTGCCTGGCTCCGGGACTTCGAACATGTAGTCTGATTCAATGGGTGGACAGACGTCAACAAATTGGCATACCTGCCCTTCGCCCTAACGGACACCGCCCGCCATTGGTTCGATAACGAAGAAGCCACCATCCCTTCCTGGGCCTCCTTCATGACAAAGTTCAGCGACACATTCGTGGCACCCCATCACATCGCCACAGAGGCTGAGCGGACACTCTCCACCTGTCCCCAAAAGTCCTGCAAGTCGTACATCCAGAATGTGATTGACCTCTGCAGTAAGGTAAATCCTCACATGACTAACGGTCAGCGACTGCATTTGATATACACACAGTGTTGTTGGCCCTCTGCTTGTTGTCCGTCAGTGAATTGATCGCAGAATGCCGTTGATTACAGCATCAACGAGCCCACTGCATCACATCAGACCCTTTCCCAACCACCGGCCTACCATAGCAATCCTCAGCCCACAACAACCCCTAACTGCCATCCCTACCAACCACCTCCAAAACCAAACTGCCGCTTTAAACACCGCTGTCCAGAACCTCACAACCCTCATGACCAAGGGACAGAGCCCTGGAACAATCACCCTGCCCGACGGAGAACGACCACACCATGACAATGAGCCAACAAGTGGCATACACAGGATGACCAGCCCATCTGCTTCCGCTTCAACCAGACTGGCCACGTCCAGCACTATTGTCGGGAACCTTTCCTCACAACCACAGGCACCCCGATCATCTAGCCCCTGCTGTCTCAGTCCGTCTTCATCACCCAACTGGGAACGCCATAGCTGCTACGATAACTCCCCCAATTGCTGACTCCATGTCCCACAACATAGCCCCCACCGATCCAGCTGCTGATCACCTAGCCCATCATACATTGACCAGGGAAACTCAGAACGGCAGCGTCCGCACAGGCCGATGGAACAGCCGCTCACATTGGCCCAACACAGCAGATAAAAAAATTCAAATTCTCTTCGACAATAGGCCAGTCATAGCCCTTCTCAACACGGGAGCATCGGTCAGCATTATCACGGAAGATTTCCGCCAATCTCTATGGAAAATTATGATCCCCGTACAAGGCCTCACACCTCGCAACGGCAAATGGGCAGCCTCTCCGTATGATAGGCATCATAACCGCCCGTATAGGAGTAGGGAAATCAGCACTTCCGTTTCAGTTCCTTGTCATACAACAATGCACGCATGACGTCATCCTGTGATGGGACTTCCTAAGGCATTATGGTGCCCGCATTGACTGTGCAGCCGCCACAGTAACCCTTGCAGATACGGGAGACAACCAGCACACCTCCCTTGCCAATGCCGAAAACGTTGTCACAACGCCACTAACATGTACCGCCGCAGAAACCACCGGTATCCAATCAGGTTCCACTGCAGCCCTAGCAATCGTCCTGCCCCCCCGATGTTTCAGTGCCGTCATTACACGAAGTGGCAGTAGCAATAGCTGTCAGAGCATCAGTGGCCCGGTACTCAGCGACCAGTGCGCGAGCAGTAGCATGTGAATTAACAATTCCATGGTCCACAGTGCGAAAAGTTTTGAGGTCTATTCTTCACTAGTACCCGTATAAGATTCAGATACTGCACCAGTTACAGACGCAAGATCCACAAACGTGGTCAGACTTCGCATTTTGTTTCTTGGTGTGACCAGCACAAGTATTATTGCTAAAATTGATTGTGTTTATAATATATTTAAAACTGAGTGATTAGATAATGATTTTCATTGTAGTGTTTTCAGGGTCATTTTTTTTATTATTTGAAGATAAATCTTGGAAACGAAGTATCTATTGTAATGGATTATTGTATTAGTATATTGATAGTATAGAATTGTACATCCAGTTACTCATATTCAATGTAGCTATCAAATCTTTCACTCAAAATGCACTGAAAACCTAAAATTCAGTAAGGTTCTTCAATTTTAATTAAAAGTGAAAAATTATCAATAAGAAAAGCTCAGAGCAGAGCAGCAATTATAATTTCTGATTAAATATGCCATTTAATTTGTTTGTGAATGAGATGTGTTTTATATTGTTGTTGTTTTTTAGATCTAAATAATTTTTGATATTTCAAAATGTAGCAGAATAATCATGTGTACTTAAATATGTATTGAATGCTTAAGAATGGATATATTTTAATGTATTTATAAGAAAGAAATAGTGCAAGATAATGTGGAACTGAAATGCATGTAAAATCATTTTCAGCACATAATCCAATTTAATAACAATGTATATGTAGTGAATATATTTTTAATTGATTGTATTTAATCCTGTGTAAAAATCTTAAAATGGTTTTGAATGTATATATATATGTAGGCCTACTATGTTAGGAAAATTGTAAACTTGTGTTTTTTGTGGAAAAAACCCCAAGATGAAATCCTTTATGGAGAATTAGAGCAGGTCACTGACATGACTTTCGCTTTGATCTCCGTCACCTATCTTTTATTTCGTAGTTCAGTTCACATCTGTAAGAGGGTGTAGGAAAAATCAATAACCAATCACTATGCTTTATTTTGGGGTTAGAGAAATCTTTAAATTGGGGTCCCGAGTTTTTCTCGCTCTCTCTTATCCTCCATCACAGACGGACACTCACATTCATTACGGCTAGATACACTGATGAAATTCCAGGCTAATATTCAGACGGAGGTCGCTATGTAGGAATTGGAAAATTCTCACCTCGAAACATTCCATAGTTCAACTTGGATGCTGGATAGTAAGTAGCCATGTAGTAGTAAGTAGCATGGATAAGTATTCCTGACATGATATAACTAATGGCTAATCACGTATAACAATAAATAATGATATAGAAAAAGAAGAATCTAATGTAGGAGTAGAAAAATGCTTTGTGATCAGTTTTTGCCATAACGAAATCCAGATAAAAACATGTCATTGTGGTTATGAGCAATTGATAAAGAAAAAGTGAATTTTATGAAGAGAGTAAATCTAGAAAGATACGTCATTGTGGTTTTTGAGCTATTTGTAAGCAACAGTGGTATAGCTTAATCAGTAAGTAAAAGTAGCTATAACTATTAGCATCAAGTTGGATCAGGGAACATATAGCTTTATCTTGGGTAATGAATACAGTGTCTTAAATGAATTTGGAAAAGCAGGAAATTGATTTTTTTTGTAATATAATTACGATTGGTTTTTGATTTGACTGATTTTTTTTGTATTTTCTCCCTTTAATTAATAAGTTTAATTTAGTACTTGATATTTGATAATCTGATTATAATTAAGTTTCATTTTTTTTTTATTTTAAGCCACAGGTCAACCTGTAAAATATATGACATTTGAACTATTTTATTTTTGATTCCGTTGTTATTGCTAATAAAATATTTATTAATTGTTAAAAGGAATATGTCGTTTTTATTCACCATTAGAGAACAACAAGCTACCCATTCCCCAAAAACGTGTGCTGTGGCAGTAGATTAGTTAATCAATTAATTACTTTGGTCGAGAAACAGCCGCACATATTGGTTAAAATGGCTTTCGACGATGCGTGGCTCTGGAACATTCTGTGGACAGATGAGGTGCATTTTACGTTTGACGGCGCTGTGAATATGCAGAATTGTCGCATGTGAGGTTCCTCAAACCCGCATGTGGTGCATTCCCAGCCGTAGCATTCCCATTACGTGACTGCATGCTGTGGATTCACTGCAGATTTCATTCTGGGTCCATATTTTCTTGAGGAGATGACACCTGCAGGTCCTGTCCGGTGCACTGTTACAAGTGCACATTACTGTCAACTCTTGTTATGGCATGTGGTTCCAGGCTTGCAAAAATGCGGGTGTTTAGAGACAGCAGTTTTCATGCAAGATGGTGCAGCACCACATATTGGTCACCCAGTAAAGGAACTTCTTCGTGCCCGCTTCGGCGATGATACTGTTCTGTCGAGACACTTTCCAGAGGCGTGGCCTGCCCATTCACCTGACTTTAATCCATGTGAGTTCTGGCTGTGGGGAATCCTGAAAGATTATGTTTATGAGGGACACGCACGGACCTTACCTGAACTGAAAGCCAATATCATTTGTTATGTTGCAGCCATTTCACGACACACTCTTCGTGCTACTGTTGAGCACACTGTCCTGCGCTTCCAGCATGTCATCAACACAGATGGTCGGCATATTGAACAGTCACTCTAAAAGCATTAAAATATTGCATTCCCATCGTCTGTTTATGATCTTGCGGCGCCACTTTTTCAGCTGGTGGCAACTTTTTGAAATAATTTTTTTTTCGTTGGAATTCTCTTCCCCATGCTCTACATAGCTTATATACAAAGTTGCATTACTATCCATGCAATAATGCGGTCTCCAGACCGCGCAGAAGTGGGGAACTTTAATTATAACCACCCGGTACATTTCCGAAAGAATATAAACAGGAAATCTGTCATATAACCGTTAACTTCCATTAGTGTCTGCCTGCAATTTTATCTTATGTTTACAATCAGACCGCGCTGGAGTGCCTATCTGGCGAGTATTAGCAGAAAGCGGGATTGCATCACTGAACAAAAACCTCACATGAAACGAAAAAATGGAATGCATTTTCGAATTCAGCGCACGCAACAAGTTAAATATTTCGTAGTTTCAAGGTTCGGCATTTTTTTATTGTACTGTGTTATTAAAATTTCAAAATCATTGATGTCTATTTCTTTGAGTAGAGATTCATTTCTTTGAGTTAAATTTCACATTTGTCTTTGTAGTCCAGTCAAATTAGACCAAAAAAAGGTCGTGCCTTCCATTAATTCGTAAAAAGCTGGAAATTTCACTTTGGGCATCCCAAATAAGAGTAATATGAGTTTGCGACGATTTCTGAGGTGAGCTAAATTTTTGGGAACCAAAAAACCGCGAAATTTTGGTACTTTTTTCAGTTTTTGCCTTATAACATCTAATGGGTACAGAAAATGTCACTCTTACCAAAATTAAGCAGCATTAAATTCTGCGTCGAATGACCTACTGAAACATTAAATTTGGTTCAGTGGTTTGATCATAATCAGTAGTCAAAGATGAGCAAATTTTTCCGTTTCTGCTGAAAAGTGCGTTAAACTCACTTTCAAATGCCTTTCAGTTCGCCTTTAATCTGTGGGAAAGAAGCTTGGTACCCATTTAACGGAGGGCTGGGTGGACCCTAGAATTCAATGTGGAAAAATCTCCAACCTCTAAAGGGATTGAACCTGGCTCCTGCAGGCTTCAAGTCAAGTACCTTACCACTTGGCTATAATGTCCACTAATTTTTTTTTTTTTAATCCTTTGCTCTGATTAAGCAAATGTAATATAACATACAGTATTTGTTTATATTTTATTTACAATTCCTTTTTATTCAATTTACTCATTACTGGATTTTGCACATATCTGCTCCATATTATACACTAATATTTATCGTCCTTAATCCCAGGCCGAGTGACAGTCATTGGATTGTACCCCGGGGCTTTGGGATGTCAGCAACCTGGCATTTCCACGGGTAGTGGATAGTGGAAATCTTAGTCTCCAAGATGCCCGAGGACACTGTGGGAGGTGAAGCAGTGCTTTGCACCCCAAACCAGATTCCCCCAAATCTAAGGTGTCATGCGGACCGTGCCGATGGATGGATGGAACTGGGGTATAGTGTCTTAAACGGTGCCTCTGGGAAACCAGGCCGCATTCCAGAGTATTCAGGCCTCCTGCGCACGAGGGCTCTCCACAGGTTGATCTTCTTTATTTCCCCCACTTTTCTGCAGTCCCACAGGGATTGTTTAAAAAATATTTCAATGGAGGGCTCTGAAGAAATGCCCTCTCCCAACATCCCCATTCAGAGTACGAAGGAGGAAGTTATTTGCCTCGATACCATAGAGGAGGGACGGTCTTCACCAAAACCTCCAGAATCTCAAAGTTCTGACTCCGGGAGGGTACCATAAAGGAACTTACTGTGAGTCTACATGACGTTATGAAAAGCAAAACAAGCAGTGGTGCAGAAAGAAGAAAGAGGAAAAAGGCTAGAGCTGCAGCTGCAGCCATGGTCACCTCTCTTGAGTCTGCTGGGAGGGGAGCTGCCACAACCGGTGCACAAGGAAAGGGTCATGGAGGCACTGCTCTAACTGGTTTACCAGGGAGGGCTGCCAACATGCCTTCCCAAAGTGCGCCGGGACCTGCTGCACCCTCAGGTGGGGCCAAGGAACCTAGTACAAAACGTGCCAGATCACAAGTCAACACACCACCTGAAGCAAAGTCTGACTAAAAAAAACAAACAATGGGGACAACCATCTGGTAGCCCCAGTTTGTACTGCAAACTGCTTGTGCAGTTTTGCCATTGTAGCAGCTGCAGATCCTGCCCTTCAAGTGGCTATTTGTAAGTCAAACAGGGCAGAGATCTTCACGAAAGAAGAACAAATGGAGCTGTCTTATGCTGTAGGACAGCTGATCCGTCAGATCCCTGAAGGAGGACAAGTACCTTGTTTCAAGGAACTAGACACTCGACAGAGTACATCTTTGTTACTGCAGATAACATCTTCAGCAGGGATTGGCTTCTTAGTGTAGTCCCTAACTTAAGAATCTGGGAAGGGGTTGCGCTTTCCGCCGTGGAAGCCTCTAAAATCCCCCGTTTGACCAGAGCTATGCTCTGGATTCCCAGGAAATCTCCAACCCAAGCGAGGCAACCTATCTTTGGAAAGACAGGATCCTGGTCTAAAAACCTCTGCTTGGAGAATTATGGAGACAAAGAAAGAAAAACACGTACTCAGACTAGTCATTGGACTAGATGAGGAATCGCTTAAGTATTTGGTGAAATTGAATTTTCGACCTATTATAATTATCAACTTAGATGTTGCAAAAGTGACCCTAAATTCTTAGAAAAAGGGACTCCTTTACAAACCACAGAAGGCGCCAAGAACAGGGAACAAGTCTCTCCTGAACCTGAAACCATGGACGTCTCAAACTAGGTAAGGTTGTTCTTTTATTTTTTATTACCTTGTTAAATGCTTTATGTCTTGTTCTTTTTCTTTTTTACAGATTAATTTACAGCACTCTTCAGCGGCTACTGCAGTACTCTCCAAGGAAATCACAGAGCTGGATATTGACTTTGCCCTTATTCAAGAGCCTTGTCTCTATAGGGATAAAGTTAGAGGTCTGGGAGGATGTGGAGGATCTTTGCTTCAGTGCTCACAGACTACTCCACGTGCTTGTATTTTTACTAAGCACAGGAATGTTTTCCTCCTTTTGGAATTTTGCACCCGGGATCTGGTTGCAATCAGATTTCCAAGAATTAACAGAAGCGACACCATAGTTGCATCTGCTTACTTTCCTCATGAGCCAAACTCTGATCGACCCCGTTGGAGGTAAATAAATTGATCTCTTCTTGAATGAACTCTGGATTGCCCCTTCTTATGGGATGTGACGCTAACTCCCACCATACTGTGTGGGGTAGCAGTGACATAAATACCAGGGGTGAGGTTCTTATCTACCACTGATCTGGACATCCTGAACATTGGTTCAGTTCCTACCTTCTTTACCCCATATAGGGAAGAAGTATTAGACCTTAACCTTGCTTCCACAGGTCTTAGGACTGAGGTTTGCAAATAAGAGGGTCTTTAAAGAGGTCTCTTTGTCGGACCATTGACATATCTTTTTTTTCTTTGAGCAAGAAGGCGCTCAGAGAGGAAATGTATAGAAATCAATGGCTTACTAACTAGGATTTCTATAAAGAAGATTTCAAACTCAAAATGGCAGGTTTTCTTGCCTCCTATTGCGATGAGCTTGGCATAGAAAACTGTTTGCTTTCTTTCAAATGCCCTCATGTCTGCTTATGAACAGAATTGTAACTTCGTTGCAATTACCTGGTGGAATCCATTTTTGGATATACTCAGGACTAAGACCCATAAGTTGCTCAATAAGGCAAAATACTTCGCATGCTTGGGATTCTTACAAAGAATCTCAAAAGTATAAACGTGCCATTAGGTACTATAAGAGAACATCCTGGAGAGCTTTTTGTGATAGCATAGGAACTTTACCTGTGGCCACAAGGCTGACCAAGGCTTTATCCAAAAGCTCTGAGACGAAACGATCGTTGTTACTACGCAGTTGGGACTTTGCCTCATCCGAGGAAGAGGCTTTTAAGCACCTACTGGATTTTACTTCCCAGACTCAAGAGCAATTGATGGATTCTTACAATATGCAACTATGGGCAAGGATTTTTCTCTTGCCAAATGCATTGTTTCATATGAAAAGGTTCAGCAGGCCACTTCTAGCTTTAAACCCTTTCAAAGCAGCAGGAGAGGATGAAATCATTTTTCCAGCCCTACTTTTAAAAGGGATGGAAATTTTAGTACCTCCTCTCGTACATGTTTTATCGCTCATCTGGCACTAGGTTATATTCCTATGAACTGGAGAAAGACAGTTGTTTTTATCCCTAAGGCAGGAAGATCTGACTGCACCTCCGCCAAATATTAGGCCAATTAGTCTCTCCTCCTTTCTTCTAAAGGCTCTGGAGAGACTGGTTGATCTGCATATAAGGGATATCACTCTTTTAAAACATCCTCTTCATTGCAGGCAATATGCCTATCAGAAAGGACTTTCTACTGAAACAGCCTTACACTATCTGGTACACAGGATAGTGTCTTCCCTTGGGCAGATGGCTCTCGGTGCCTTTCAAGATATAGAAGGAGCATTTGATCATACATCTTATGACTCCATTTGTAATGCAGCTGAACAGCATGGTGTTGACTCATCTATTATTAGATGGATTAGGAACATGCTTTCAACTCGTACTATTTGTGTACACCTTTCTGGCAACACTATTACAACTCGGACTATAAGAGGATGTCCACAGGGAGGGGTCATCTCACCACTGCTTTGGCATTTGGTAATGGACTCCCTTATTGTGGAACTGCATGAACTTGGTTTCTACTCTCAAGCCTGTGCTGATGACCTTGTTATTCTTAATAGTGGCCTAGATCCCATTACAGTTTTTGAGCTCATGCAAAGGGCTCTTACCTGCATACAGGCCTGGTGCAACAATAAAGATCTTAAGGTTAATCTTAGCAAGGCTACTCTTGTAAACTTTACTACAGAAAGGAAGATAGGGAAAACTTTGAATTTAAACCCATTTAACAAGCAAATCTTTCCAAAAGTGTCAAGTATCTTGGAGCTATTCTTGACTCCAAATTGACATGGAAAGAGCATTTAGATACAAAAATCAAGAAATCCATTGCCTCCTTTTGGATGTGCTGAAGGACTTTTGGTAGTTCATGGGGTCTCCAGCCAAAGGTTATTTATTGGCTTTATGTGACCCTTGTTAGACCTACATTTTGCTATGCAGCTATTGTCTGGTGGACCAGAACTAGGCTAAAGACTGTTAGGAAACTCCTGTGTAGAATTCAACGTCTAGCCTGTTTAGGAATCACCAGATCTATGAGGACGGCACCTACTGCTGCCTTAGAGGCTATTTTTTGGATTTGCCACCTCTATCTCTTTACCGAGCATCAAGCCAGAAAAACCGCCTTTAGGTTGGTTAATCAAGGCAAATGGCATTACAGCACTTCTCATCACTCCAGTATCTGGAACGAGACACAGGACTTTTGTCCTAAGCTTTCTCTCAGAACTGCTGTGTTTTAATTTTAACATGATACCTAACTTTGCCATCCATTATCCGAGCAGAGAAGAATGGCTAGCTAAGGGACATGACCTTCTACCCTCCTGGAGCATTGTTTGGTTTACTAATGGTTCCAGGGTTGATAACAAGACGGGAGCCGGAATATACGGGCTAAGACCAAGGGCTGATTTCTTTCATGCCCTCAGTGTCTATTGCACTGTATTTCAGGCTGAGGTTTATGCTATTCTCTCTTGTGCTTTTGAAGACCTCAAACTATCATTATGTCAACATGACTATTTATATCTCATCAGATAGTCAGGCAGCATTGCATGCTCTGAGCAGTTCTGTTTGCACTTAGCAGCTTGTTGCTGAATGTAGGGAAGCACTATCCTGCTTGGCCAGGACAAATTTGGTTCATTTATACTGGGTTCCTGGACATCTAGGTATTGATGAAAACGAGAAAGTGGACTTGCTGGCCAAGAGGGGTTCTTCTACACTTCCAATTGGCCCAGAACCCTTCTTAGGATTCTCCTTTGACCTAGGCAAATGATTACTTAGAACTGTCTTGGGAAAACAGTTCCACAGGCATTGGATTGCCTCGCACGGTATGAGGCAGGCCAAATTGTTTATAAAAGGCCTGACTATTCCTTTGCAATGTCAATTCTAAATTTAGATAGGAAACATTGCAAAATGATTACAGGGGTTCTTACTCTCAATAGACACTTACATTTACTTAACATATGCCAAAGTAACATATGTAGGAAATGTGGATTGGACCAGGAAACTCCTGAACACATTTTATGTTTTTGCCCAGCTTTGGCTATGAATAGATGGGAGATCTTTAGTAAGGTTTGTCTTACTACTGATATTATCTCCACTTTTAAGATTAAGGTCATTTTATCCTTTTGTAAATCCACAGGACTTTTCATGACCACTGAATCTCATCATAGATTTGATGAGTTATTTTTGACATAGTCAAAGTGTTTCATGAGGGGACACAATGGACCCAATTATGAGGTCCGAGTGATTAACGGCGGTTGGCCGACCCTCTATCTATCCTTACCGTCCTTAATCATTTCACTTTTGGATGGATTCATAATTTTTTTTTTTTTTGAGTGCTTCTACTTAAAATTGGTACTGACCCATTATTATATCACCATCACAAGGGTTAGACAAGTTCCTACGCCTGATTTTGTTATGTACGGTCTACTGCTATTTAAGCATCTACCTATTAATATTTAATAATTCTGATCTTGATACCTGGGAGGTGTATCAAAACATCATAACTTTCAACACTGTTATTTTAACCTGTGCATTCTGGTATGAACTTTTCAAAATATTTAATGTGCATAAAATTGGATTAAATAAAAAAAAAAATCAATTTTATGCATATTAATATTTTGTTGTATAATGTATTTCAACAGGATGCAATTCAAAATAGTGCCCTGTATCAATAAAATATTAAATGACAAATATATATCAATATAATAATATTGATTACTTTATTATGATAGTATTAAATAAAATAAAATGAAACCCCTCTACAAAATAACTGAATTCCTTATATAATAAATCATTTGTTTTACTGGTTTTTTTTTTTTTTTTTTTTAATGGGACACTAGCAGAAATACCAGTGCTTCCTTCGGGTTACAAAAAACAAAAAACAAAAACGAGTTGTGATATGGATGACGAAGAACTTGTAATTATGAGATGACTTTAAAACTTTTCCAGTTGGTATTTAAAATTAATATTATATTCCTATTCTATAACTTTTATTTCGTAAGCCTTAGATATGAAATTAATATCAAGATAGGAAAATATCAGACTCCCACCCCTTTCTTCCCTTCTCCACACCCCTATCACTTCAAACTTTCCCCAGTTGATAAAAAAGCAAGTGATGATTAAAATGTAATGTTATATTCTGATTTTGTAACCTGAAAACCCCGTAAATGAGAAAAATAAAATAACGACAGAATCAGTAATATTTTTTTTTTTTAATTTGAAGGTATTATTACTTATGGAATTTGTTATAATGACAACTGACAATAACCTGTAATGACAACCTTTCCATGCAAAGAGTTTCTCATTACGGTTTTCATAAGTAATAAAACCTTCAAATATTTCCAATTTTCTCGTTATTTTATTTTTGTCATTTAGCAACCATAAAACAAAATAGTTTAGCACAAAATAATTTTATGTCTAAATGATTTTGTTTTTTATTTTTTAACATTTTTTTAAAAATTTACATTTTGAGTATTCTTAGTTCCTCCCCTCTCGAGATCAGTTTGATGTGATCCCAGGTTGTTGGCGATGTTGTCTCTATCGTTTATGTCATCAAGATTGGACTCACCTGCCTGTGTGCTTATTACCTGGCTTTTTACTTCCCAAACTTTATTGCATTCTGTCACTTCAAAAAGGGTCGCAGGACAACCTGAAAGCGAGTGTAATTTGTAATTTTTAAATATACTCTTTGTTAATAGTCTGTGTGGTGGCCTTCAATTTAATTTTAGAAAGAATATTATTTATTTCAAAATAATAAAAAAAAAAGAAAAGAAGGAAAGTAAAAACAGAAAAAAAAAACCAATAAAAAAAAAAAGGAAATACAAAAAAAAAAAAAAAAACCACCCCAACAAATTATTTCCACCAAGTGGATTTGAACCTGGTAACCATACTCAGTGGCGTAGCAAGGGGGGGGGGCCGCCCCGGGCCCCTGCCTGGGAGGGGCCCCACCAGCCAGCTTATTTCCTTTTTTTTTGGTTGTTAAATAGGAAATCCCCCTTTTTTTTTTTTGGTTGTTACTTAATAATGGAACTCCCGCCCCGGGCCCCCCAAGGCGTTGCTACGCCACTGACCATATCTCCACTTGAAAATTATATAAAAGTGTGAAGGGAATTAAATTAGGGGAAGGAGGAGATGGATCCAGGTTTCAATTGTAGCCTGTTATCGCATGGTCCTAAAGAATAATTCTGCAAAGTTTGGTCCAGATCAGTCAAAGAGCCTAGGAGTGTACAGCGAACGAACAAACACAAACAAACCAACGAACTTTCTCCTTCATATATATATATACTACATAGGTCCTTTTTTTTTGGAGAGATTTCCTCACTCCGGGATGAGATGTTATCTCAATATTTCGGCCCGGTGCCTCGGGCCTTCATTGGCAGATATATATATATCAATTATATCAAGGTAAGCACAAAACTAACAACTACCGTTGTTAGTTTCTCGGATAAGTTTCTCATGTTGTTTATTCCGAGCAACTGCTGACCACACTGCAAGAGGGAGAAGGGAGGGGACAGCGAAAAAAAAAAAGAAGAGTCCTTGGGGACAATTTCTTAATTGCATGAGGGGTGTGTGTGGAGAGATGACAAACTCGACTGGTCCCTTTGAATTCAAAAACACTGTTATATTGAAAGAAAACAAGAACAACAAAGGGGAAGAATTTAAAAAAAAAAATGATTAATATGTATATAAACATAAATAAATGAATAAGTGGAAATGATTGATTGATAGAAGTGGGAAGATTGGTAAGAGAAAAATAGTAATAATACTATTCTTGCTATTATGCTATTCTTATACTATTCTTGCCGTTCTTATACTGTTCTTGCTTTCTTTCAATTTAACGGTGTTTTTGAATTCAAAGGGACCAATCGAGTTCGCCACCTCTCCACGCACCCTTCTCATGCAATTAATTAATTGTCCCCAAGGACTTTTTTTTTTGTCCCCTCCCACCCCTTCTTCCTCTCGCAGTGCGAGAAGTCACCAGTTGCTCGGAATAAACATGAGAAACTTATCCGAGAAATTAATAATGTAAGTTGTTAGTTCTGCATTCACCTTGATGTAATTGATATATGGAGGGTTCAGAAGCCAATCAGTGTAAGTCAATAAACCAAAAAATGAAATTCAGGACCAAAATATATAAGCAAAAATGATTTGAATGATTTCAAAAATTTCCAGTAACATGGCTACTGTAGTTATGATGTGACAAATGGTACAGTTGGATAGAGCGCATGTTCAAGTTTTTTTTGTACATCTCAGAACAGTGAAATATGACCTACACTAGTCACACGGAAACTATAAATCCGGTTTGCACAGTCCTGGCAAACATGACAGCAGTGGATCATTGGCTGTTGCACCGTGTAACAAATGATTGCCGCTGCTGCTCGCAATGTGGTGTTGTTGACAAAATGGCATTTACAGGTGAGGAAAAGGCGTACTGTGTTTTAGAATATCATGCAACCAGGTCGGTGACAGTGGTACAATGTGGTTTTCGCACCAAATTTTAGAATGACCCACCTGCCAAGAACTCCATTTCTAAATGGTATGATCAATTCAAGTGCAGAGGGTGCATTTGTAAGGGTAAGTCGAGTGGCCGACCGACAGTCCCCGAGGAGAATGTGTACAGCATTCGGGTCACATACCGTCGTAGCACTAAAAAATCAACGTGCAGAGGAAGTGCAGAACTGGGCATCCCGCAGACGATTGTGTGGTACATGCTGCAAAAACACCTACACTTGCATCCATATCGCCTGAAGAGGCTGCAGTATTTGACACCAATGTCATCGCAAGGCATTCTGTCAGGCGATGTTACAGCGATGTGAAGTTGAGAACTTTGCAACCACCATAATCTTCAGTGACGAGGCAACCTTTCATGTCTGTGGAAGAGTGAATCAGCATATTGTGGGAATTAGGGGTACGGAGAACCACCAAGCTTACATGGAGCAAGTGCAAGATTCACTGAAAGTGAATGTTTTCTGTGCCTTTTCGGTGAACACAGTGTATGGCCCATTCTTCTTCGTAGAGAACACTGACAGGCTCCAACTACCTTGACATGTTAACAGTTGGAAAACAACACAGATGACTTCATTCTGCAGCAAGACGGGGCACCACCCCATTTCCACTCAGGATTACGTGACCACCTGAACGAATGGTTGCCACAATGGTGGATCGGCCGTGCAGGTGCAAATGATCAACAGCTGTTGACGTGACCTCACTGTTCTCCAGATCTCATTCCCTGTGACTATTTCTTATGGGGGTATGTTAAAGTCAAGGTGTTTGTACCGCACTTACCACAGTATCTCAATGAAGTAAAAATGCACATTTCCACTGCAATGACAACAATAGATAGCAATGCTAAGTCGCGTTTGGGAAGATTTTCAGTAACGTTTGGACATTTGTCGTGTTAACAATGGTGGTCATATCAAACATTTATAAGCTATGCATACAAAAAAACTTGAACATGTGCTCTATCCAACTGTAGATATCGTTGTTGTTTTTTTTTTTTTTAACTAAATTACAGCTCATAATAATAAACAGAAAACTATAAACTAGTGTTACAGGTTAAAACAACGTGAAATGTACAGGGTTCTTACACATTTTAGAAGAAAAAAATCCAAGGAGTCCAAGAAATTTCTAAGGAGTTCGGTCAAAATTGCTAGATATTATATTGGGTGAGTGCAAAAGTTCTGTTTTTGGATATGAAAATTTGCAATGGAATAATTCACACATGACATTGCCCTCACACGACATTGTAATGACGCAAATCGTCTGCCAATCAAACATGTGGATGCCTCACATATAAATGTATCGTGTCTCACAAAGTTAATCATCTCAAAAAAATATCAGAGGGTGTAACATGGAACGCGAGAAGGAGGATATAAGACATTGTTTGTTATACGAGTTTGATAAAAAGAGTACGGCAGCCGCAGCATATTGCAATGTTTGTCAAGTTTATGGGGAGGATGCAATAGACAAAAGCACATGTCGTCGATGGTTTCGTAAATTTAGGAAAGGAGACAAACTCCCAAGATCAGGCTAGGAGTGGACGGCCATCACACGTTGAAGAGGACGATATTGACCGAGTCATAAGGAACAGCCCGAACCCAACCGTGCAAGAATTAGCGGAGACCTTCAACGTACACCGGACAATGGTCGAGAGACGGCTGGATAAGTCGGGTTTTACGAGAAAGTTGGATCGTTGAGTTCCACATAACCTGACAGCTAAGCAACAGGATGACCGAATCGCCATCTGTGTTTCCTTGCTTTCCCGGTACAAAAATTACCCATTCTTGACACGAATTGTGACAGGAGATGAGAAGTGGGTTATGTACCGTAATGTAAAGCGTCGTAGGACTGTGTGTCGCCCTTCTGATCTTCCTGCATCGACTTCGAAAGCTGAACTTCATCCCAAGAAGATGTTATTGAGTGTGGGGTGGGATGTGCAGGGAATAATTCACTGGGAGGTCCTGCCACTCAACCAAACCATCAATACTGCCTTCTACTGTCTACAGTTAGATAGGCTGCATTCAAATTTGGTAGCAAAGCGGCCAGGTCTCATCAATTGTCGCGGTGTTATACCTTCATCACGATAAAGCCAGGCCACATGCTGCTGTCATTACTCGCCAAAAGTTACTGGGCTTTGGTTGGTAGGTTTTACCCCACCCTCCCTATTCTCCTGACTTGGCACCAACTGACTATCACCTATTTCGTGCGTTGAACAATTCCTTCAGTCAGAAAATCTTTGATGATCTTGATGCTGTGAAAACTGCAATCCAAGACTTTTTTGACTCGAAACCGCCGGAATTTTACCACCGTGGGATTCATCTCCTACCAGACAGATGGCAAGAGGTCCTAGATAGCAATTGGGATTATGCACAATAATACTGTTCATTTTGCGTTTATTTGCTCTTCTTTATGGGTAATAAAAACGGGTAGAACTTTTGCATTCACCCAATATATATGCAATATCCAAAAAATGTAACATGTTTAATTCAATAGAGATCATCATTTGATGAATTTAAAGACAATGTAATAAAGAATAGTTATTTTTTTAGTTTGTTTTTTCTACAGATATATATAATATGCATTTTAATGACCATAATAAGTAGAATTATTTTTCCTAAACAAACAAACTTTTTTTCTTCCTTATTGTCTTCTCACTTAAAATTATTATAAAGACAGTGTTCCTACAGCTGCCAAGTGCCCACCCTCTAGGTTTTTAAATACCACTATTTTTGAAGAGTTATCTTTGTCATGTTTAATCGCAGAATTCTTGCAATTAAATAAAAGCAAATATTCTGAATTAGTAGTACTTAGAAATCTGGAGGGTTGACAGTTCTGTACTATAAAACTATGTTCTATGTTTGTGCATATCTCC
The DNA here is from genome assembly GCA_023159025.1 of Thereuonema tuberculata. NCBI lineage: Eukaryota > Metazoa > Arthropoda > Chilopoda > Scutigeromorpha > Scutigeridae > Thereuonema > Thereuonema tuberculata. The sequence goes on from JAFIDM010009631.1 coordinate 115,211,211, forward strand.
GACTTTATCAAGAACTAAATTTTAAAAATAGAGTTAGAATGGGACAGAAGTAAAGTGTGATGATTAGCAATAATAAAAGAAGTGTGCTTATCTATATCATTCTTTAATTAGAATATATAACATAAGGAAGCTATACAAACTAAATAAAATACTCTTGAAATTTAAAAATAAGACAGATTTGTTCAAATGAATAATATACAGGGTGCTTATAATTAAAGTTGCGATTTCAAAACGCCCTAACTTTAAAACTACCGGTCAGATTGACTTATTTTAAAAGAACAATCGTGAGGTAATGGAGTTTTGTTTGGCAAAGGAAAAAAAATAGTTCCAAAATGTGTCGATAGATGGCGCTGTCAAGGTTCAAATTGCTGTTGTGGAGGTATGCAAATTACTATGACGTGTTAGTAATGTCTTAGTAATATCTATCTATTGGCACATTTTGGAACTATTTTTTTTCCTTTGCCAAACAAAACTCCATTACCTCACGATTGTTCTGGTAAAATATCAAGTCAATCTGACCGGTAGTTTTAAAGCTAGGGCATTTTGAAATTGCAACTTTAATTGTAAGCACCCTGTACATTCATGCATTTTTTTTTTTTTTTTAAAGGATGATTTAAGGAGTTTCTAAGGAGTACTTGGCTTTTCCAAGTAGTTTTAAGCACCTTGGAAAATGTTTTTCATTTTTAAGGAGTTTCTAAGGATTCTAAGGAGGCGTGCGCACCCTGAATGTAAAACAATTAAAATGTAAATACTACTACTGTAATATTTACATTATGTATATTAAAAAAATAATGACTATTTAAAATTATACAACTTTATTAGTATTTTCATATTTAACATTTTTTTTTCTTGTCTTCATTAGATCAACCAATATATAACTTCGGAATTATGTAAATTAATTTACTTAAAGTAATACCAATTAGTGCTGTTATTAAATTATATACAGTATTAATAAATACGAATACATAACAAAATATTGTACATAGAGGTTTTATTAGAATGAAACTATTTATAGATTTTTATCATTGCTTTAATTCCTTTTTTTTAATTGTATAAAATCCAGACTCAGAACAGGCTTTTCTAATCGAGGCTATTTTGACAATTTTGCTAACAACCCAGAAGACTGAACAGTTGAACATTAGAGACTATATTTGTGTACAAAAAAATCACACAACAGGAATTCCATCTCCAATCAACATATTGAAAGGAGGGGAAGGGGTCAACTTTGGATAAGGCTAACAATATCTCTCTAGCTCATTATCTATTCACTGATATCTCTGAATTTGAATTACTTAAGTTATTATTCAGGAACAACTGAACTGGTCTGCAAAAATCAGAACTAGGAATTTTGCCTCAACAATTCACAATAACAGCCCTTATAGATTTTTGATTTCGGCCTACTTTGATAAAAATCAGTACCAGGGAATATTTCAGAGTAATACTATGAATCTAATGATAGCTTTGAAAATTAAAAATGCCGTTTCAAACTGAAGCCCAAAATTCAATTATTTTAATCTGACTAAGATTTAGTCTAAGATCAAACTAAGAATTATGAGCTCTCTGTAATGATGCAGTAACAGACAACTATTGAAACAAAGATAATAAATAGACAAAAATAAAGCAGCATGAACCAATAAAACAAGATAAAGGAAACAACTTTGAGAAGCTCAATGAGTAAAAGTGATAAATGGATAAAGGAGTTGAAAAGCAGGTAGAAAAAAAAAATACAAATGCAAGTTAATGCCAATTTTCTGTGCTTCCTGACAATCTAAAAAAAAGCTCAAAATTAGGGATACTGTAGAGGACTTTTCAATGATGTGCATAAATCAGGCAACCAGGAATTTCACTCCAAAAGGGAGGAACTACTTTGAAAATTCAAAATGGCCACTCCAAATTTTAAATTTTTTTTAGTCAGGCTTGACAATTTAGGTAGCAGCAGATGGACGATTGATAACAATGAGCCTTCTACTCCAGAGGTTAAAATAAAAATTAAATTCTCCATAATGGCAGCCTATAATAATAGAGCAAATACTGAAAGATGCCACTAAAGCAGTTACCAATTCTGATTCTATCAGGATTTGTCTCTTGTAGAAAAGCTTATATATTAGTACATTTTATAACAAAACTGAATCAATTAAAAAAAATGCAAGGGATACAAAGCTTCTTTTGAATAGACTTCTTGAATATAAATGCTTCTTTTGTAGCTATGTAAATAATATGAAATACTGTTAAAATGTATAAGTGTGCATGGAACTGTTACAGTCAAACATTAACTTATAATTCTGTGCCTCTAAAATCTTCAGCCTCTGAAAACTGGTTATGATCAATGTCATCATATGGCTGAGAGTAATGTGATAGAATTTTTAACAGTAGCTGAAACTAACTTGTTACATTTTTGTTTGTTTTTGTATGTTTTTATCATATTTTCTTTGATTTTTTTTTTTTTTTTTTTTAAAGAGGAATCTAGTAGTTTATATTTGTGAAAAGTCAAACAATCATAAAACAAGAATTATCTAACACAACTGCCTACAATCTGCTCACGTCTCCCATTCATATTCAGGTCAGTGCTACTGTTTATTTTATCCCATTAACCACCAATGTTTTAATCCACTTTTTGAATGGAATTCAATATTTCCAAGACGTATTATCTTCACAAGGATTTATCCACATTAAATCAGTCATTTTATAACCTTTTAAATTAAGACATGAATCCTTTCATATAAACTAAAAAGTAAGGGATTAAATAAATAGTAAGACCAAAAATACAGAGTATATAATAAAATTTTATTAATTCCAGAGTGGCTATTACAGTTTGGTTTGAACATTCTTCTGTCATTTCAATACTACTAAATTATCTACAATCGATTTTTAATTAACTGTATATTTCTAACATGAATTTCATTGGTTATGCAGTACTGATAAGCTTCAGGGGATAAGGTAACAAAAATGAATAATAAAAAAAAAAAGAATGAATGGATTAAAACTTTAATACTAATATTTTAATCACATAATATACATGTACATCAGTACTGATAATAAATTATATTAGAAAAATTATATATACTATTTAAAGTGTGAAATATATATATATAAAGGAAGCAATGAAAATGTACAAATTATACAAATTTAAATATATTTACATATATGTATATTTCTGTAAGTACATGTATATAAATAAATATGCATGTGGAATTTAAATTTTGATGTACATGTAAATTTATTACTGAATAATGTATGGCTAAATATATTTTTACACGATTTTTTTTCAAAAACCAAAGCAAAACAAAAAACGAAAACTAAAACAAATTAACAATACACTCATTTGTTTACCATTCAAGCATTACATTCAAAAATTTCTCATTCTGTATAAATCTAGGTAACTGCAATACTAAATGCCCATCTGGTGGCAATTGTTAAGTACAAGTAGGGAAATTTATACTTTCACTAAAATGGTGTATTACCATTTCAAAAGGAATACATATAAAAGGTAACAAAAATCTAGTGGAGTCTTTTCTTATTTAAGAGAGCAGGATTTGAGCAGTAAATATACAGTTCTACTGATCACACAATGTTATGGCCAAGGAGTTAATACTGCAATTATTTTACAAAAGGTTAAAATGTACCAAAATTCATTATTAGCCTAAACTATAGAGGATTTTCTAATTAAAAAATCAGAAGAATTTTAATTTATTAGAAACTGTGTTTAATGCATGCACACTATTCGATACAATCAAAATTGGAAGAGAAAAAGAAAATAAAGATACGTATTCAAAAAATAAAATCAGATTTTCATCTACAATATGACCAGTAAATTTTTAAATTTAGCATTATTCTGCCTTCAACCTATACATTAATTACACAGCAAACTATTATTTACATATTACGCAACATTTCTTGAAAAAGTTTCTGAAGCTAATATTTCAACATTTATAATTCAAAATTCAATTATTTATATCCTGGAAAGTTTTATTTAAGTTAAACACAACTGAAAAATTTAAATGCACTTGAATCAATAACTTATCAAAATACATTATTGAAGATCTGACAATTTAACTCCTTTTTCAAGTCAGTTGTATTTTTTCTTATACAAATGAAAAGTAATGTTACTTTTGAACATTACTAACAGCAATGCTTTTAATTACAATGTTATTTCTGAAAAATTAAGGTTTTCACTTACTCCCAAAAGTTTAAAAAAGGTTAGCATAATTAATAATTATTTTGTAATTTCAGATTTTTAAGCGAGAAGTCATTTCTTTTCACTCATTTTCTCAAAACAACCCTTAATATTTTTCATTTTGTCAGATTTATTATTTAAAAAATATTTTCTCAATGTATATAGAGATGATCAAAAATAAAATATGATAAATTTGGAATAAAAATAACTATATTTATGGAAATAAAAATTTAAAAAACTGCAATTTGGTTAAAATTTCAAATTTTGTCTCCTTTATATACAAAGAGAAACATCACAATTTCAACTCCTTATTAGAATTACTTGCCAGTTTAATTTTTTTTCAAGTGAATTGAATAGAACTAAACTTCAAAACGATACTGATGTATCAATTATTTAAAAATGCAACTGAAATGATGACAACTAATTAAGAAACATAATAGCAAAATGAATACTTTGATGAATAGTGCTATTAATTAAAGACAGCAATCTTTGTTTTAAAAAAAATTATAATAATAAAAAAAAAAGCTTGTTTCTTAAGTTAGATAAAACAGCATGTTGAAGTCCTAGATATACATTTTTAATTGTTAATTTCTTTTCTTTTCTTTTTTTAAAAGTTTTGCTAAAATAAAAAAAATAATAATTTATATTTTCAGTTTATCATAGTATTCAGACTGAAAATTGCTGTTTTCCAGAGAACATTTCTCATCTTATAAAAACTAACAGTAATTAAAATACCTAAAATGAGAAATGGCATTAACTTAAAACTTTCTTTCATGTATCTTCAATTATCTATATCCACATTTTAAAAAAAAAAAAATCTGAGAGAGAAGCAAACAGTCAATGTTGATTTTCATTTTAACTATATTTTTAAGTACTCTTAATTTTATTATACAGTCAAAATACTTATAAAATAATATAGAAAGTGCCTAATATTTGCATTAAAATTTTAATACACTGCTCATTCAGAATAAAATAAACATCCCCTCAGAAAAAAAAAAATACAAAATTGTAAGGCATGTTAATTCACCAACAAGAATGTAACCAAAAGATGCTTTGGCAAGTGCTATAGTTAGACGACATCAATATTATGATTCAATTATATTCTTTCCATAGCTTAAATTTCAGAATTAACAATTGGTTATTTAAGAAAAGGTAGATATAATATGACTCAAAGGTTGCATTATAGCAGTCTATCCAAACAGTCTTTTTAAGGATGTCAAATTTTCTCTGCAAAATAAAATATTAATGGAATTTTCTTAATTTTGGATGTTTGTATTCATCCAAACTACATTAATGGAAAATAATCTGAAAGCTCCAAAGCCAATTAAGTAAACAGTTCAATTAATCAAAAATTTCATGCAATCATTGCTACAACTAGTGTCTCATCTATGGAAGAGCCTCCTGTGCTTAATAAAGCCAAGTTGCTAATAGTGGAATTTTTTTTAGTAATATTAGAATCATTCAGCTTAATTTTGTGATCATTTTTGATCAATATATTGCTTACTGACTTTTTCTCTGTTGCCTGTCATGTTTGCAGATAAAATACTCTGAATTATGAACCATTTAGTGATAGTATCACATTTCATAGGATCTTCAGGAAAATAATAGACAGCAACTGTCATATGTTCACTGTGCCATGAATCACACTCCAAAGATTTTACTGTAATTCTTCACTTACAGTGACACTACACCAGTGCAAACTTGATTTTATTACTGTACTCAAATCGAAAACTAAGATGATGGTTAAAATTCTTTAATTTTAATTTGTAAGTATTTATATATTCATTTAAATACTCTTAAAAATCTGCAGTCCTTATTTACACTTTTGAAATTTTATATAATACAGAATGGCCTATCATTTATATCTTGAATTTAATTAATCAATCAATAATCCACATAAATGATTAATAATTTTACTATTTTACTTCTTTTTTATACTTACATTATAAAGAAAAGGTTAAAAATAACACTACTTTCATGTTTGCTCTTCTTGGAAATTTATATTTAATTTTTAAATATATGTACATTCAATTAAAAGTAAAGCTAGTAAGATAGACTTTTATATTTTTCTGGTAGAGCAGTGTAAAAGCATGAAGAAAATTAAGAACAAAGCCTATCAAATATTTTCTTGTATCAAACTACTGACAAACGGGGCAAATTACAAAGTAATTTTTGACCTTTGAAAAATAACTCTGCATTCAGTAAAAGAATCTTCCATTTCATTTTAAATGTTAATATCTTATTAATAAATTAAATAGTTGATAAATAAATCCCAATCATAAAACTATGCTTGTCTAAATAATAATCCAGTATATGAAAATGATGTCATGGAATGTGACACTTCACTTGGAAAATATTTGTAGACACTTCGAAGGCAAATTACAAAACATTGAATGTTAAAATGAAGCTATACAAAGTTTGCATATATTCAAAGAAATTACGACGACAATTCCTAATTATAAGATTGAGAAAAATCAGTTTGTCTATTATTTTCAAAAATCCTGCTGATCATATATTATCATAAAAATCAAAATATTTATATGGAAGGTAAACGAAATACAGGATTTGCTTTAAAAAAAGAAAAAGAACAAAACAAAAAAAACTATGCATTTTTTGAAGCAAGGTTACTAAAGAAAGTAATGAATTGTTCTTATTGTGTTTAACTACTAAAAAAATTATTTTATTATTAATAATTTCCATAGTTATTTGAACTTTATATAAACTGATTAAATTAATTATATATGAATTTTGTAAAAATATCAAATGGCACAGACATTTTCAAACTAATTTCCAAGCTATTAGTGTAAAGCTGCTTGAGACACCAAGAATGACTAGTTTAAAGTTTACTATCATCCCTTAATATATTTATAATGATAAAATAACTACAGCATTCAAAATGTTTCAAGTCTGAAATAGCTATACAAATCTATGAAACAAGCACATTACTTTGTGAATAAAAAAAAAATAAAAACATACAAACAAACAAACTATTTTCTTGCAAAAAGAAATCTTATAAAATTTAGAAATTAATTCAAATATCTGTAAAACACCCACTCATTCATTTATTCTTGGACTCCACTATAGGAGCAAATAGGGATGGATAATTATTCATACATCAAATAGTATGGGCCACCAATTTATTGTAAAGATAACTTAAATAAATTTAATATGTATAAAACTTACAAGTTGAGATCTAGTAAAAAAGAAACTGTATTAGCTGCACACACTAAATTTAGTACATAAAAAAACAAAAAACACCCAGAGCAAACTATTCTTTTGGTAACAACAAATGTTGTTAAGCTTAAAGATACTGCCATTGGCAATATTTGATTGTAGTTATCTCAAAGACCCAGATCTCTACAATGAACTTGCATCATCCTGAACTATATACTAATGAAATGCATAAATACCAATGACTAAAATGTAAAAAGTTTTTTTTTTTTTCTTCATCTGCTTTCTTAATGTTGGAAGAAAGAAAATGCAGGGGAAAAAATGAGGAGGCACCATTATTATTAGTACTACTACTATCACTACTACAGACATATTTTAGAGCTTAATCGTAAATATGGAATTTCTTTATTGCCACTCTAGGGCATTGGCAGTATAGAAGAATTTGTTTTTGACTTTATTTGTCTACTAGAAATGGAGAGAAGGACTTTTCAACTATTATTTCATTGAAGATGGACTCTCAGGTCAACAGTGCACTTAACTTTCTTATAAAAATGATTTTGTAGAGGAAAAAGAAAAACTTTCTGAATTAGTTTCCAAAGTTTTCTTTTCCATAAACATTATTTTTCAACATTCAGAAAAAAAATATAAAATTATACAATCACCTTTCACTGTAGGCAACAATATGTGAAAAACAGCATGTAAAGAAATCAAGCATTTTAACAAATCAATAAAAAATGAAAAAATAAATAAAACGTAATTCAGTATTTGTCTAAATAAAATTTATTCTATTATATAATGGCTACTTTGTAGAAGTATATAAAACTTTCTTAAATGTCACTGTTTACTTAATAATAATAATAATAATAATAATAATTAATGTCAGTTAAATAATCATTCAGTGAAGTTATTTAAAAAAAGGTAAGAACTTCAAATGACTTCAAAACATGTTTGTAAAGGATTTTCGTACCTAATTTTTAAACTAATATAAGCCTTCATTGCTATGCTTTAATCGCATGCCATTTATTATTTAAAGTTTACATATAATCTAGCTTTCTTAAATTAAACAACATTAGCAATAACTGCAGTAAACAGTTCACACAAGCTTTTCAGAAGAAATTGCATGGTTATACTGCAATTTTCAGCAAATTAATAATTCGTATTATTATTTAGAACATTAACTATTTTGATGTTATTTTCAGAAGAAAATGAACTAAAATTGACAAAAATGTAACTTCAACAAAAATGAATTGCAAGCTAGTTGTAATCAATACCCATTTTTTTTCTTTCTATTTACATGTTCTAAATAAAACTTATAAAACTAAATATTTTTAAAAAGTAATCTTCTTTTGTCAGTATTTTTTCCAACAAATATTTTTTGTAGTATTTTTTTTTTTAATAATAATCAAAAAATAAAACTTGAAAATCAATCAGAATGAAATATTTTCTGTATCTAAAATAAGTATTTTAGGCTAGAATTGGTTCAAAATAAAGAGATTGGCTACATAACAAACAAACAGGTAATTCATTAGCAAGTTATTGTTTAAAATTGGATTCAGCAAATTTATTTTCATATTTATTCTTCAATTATAGTTTTAAATTAACTAAACATGTGACTTTTGGTAAAACCAATAGCAACAATACATCAAAGGAAGTTGCTGATTACAAAATTAAGGACATAATTTATTGCAATGTTATACATATAATTGTGATATTCATTCATATCTATAGAAATTTCATTAAAATGACTAGGACATTACTATCATATGATTTATCTTCTGATTTAACCAGACACAGAATTGTGCATGCTATCTTGGTTAACAACATTTGCTATTTCAAAGAAAATTACTGCCCAAGAAATAGAAGGGTTTCTGGTTTCCAAGACCTGATGGATATTCCAACCAATATCTCAAAAAAAATTGTATTTATACACAAAAATCCATATAATTTTTTTTTTTTTTTTCAAGAATTAATTTTAATTTTTTTCCTCACTGTTCCTGAACAATAAATACCATTTTATCCCACCCCCAGCCTGCTAAACTTTGACTTCCCTAATATTTTTTTTTCAACATGGCTGGACAGGAATTATAGTGAAAAAATACATAAATAAATAAAGCCAGAAAAAAGAACCATTATTTATTTACTCAGTTATTCATATGAAAGTCCTGAAGGAATATTCTGAAGTCTTTACAGTATGTGTGATTTTTCTTTGCACAAATTACTTAGAAGCTAAACGATGATGAAATGGACTTTTACAGTGCAAGTCTAAACAGAGGGGGGGAAACCATATACTTTAGAATACTTCAGCAACATATTACCTTGCTACATATGAAAATACCACCTAAAAACAGGTATATAATTGAAATTAAAACTAATTAGTGCTTTCCAGTTTTCATGGATTATGGTTCGGTTATTCATTATCATTTAAATACAAAAAGTCATTTTATATCATACCTTTGGTATGATAATATAGTATGTGAGAAAGCTTCTGGTTATTGGTAGTCTTTTTTTCTTTTTTAAACTTCCCACAATCGAATAATATAAACGAAAATTATTGTTAACAAATATGTATTTGACTTCAGAGGAAATAAATTTACTTCCTGAACTTGGGAAAAAATATTTTTGACGTATCTGTAGTTCTCAGAAACACTCACTAACAGATTAGGATAAAATTCCAAGTTTAAGCTCTTAATTGGTTGTTTCAGAAAGAACTTGAGAAATTTTTGAATAAAAGTAATCAATATTTTAGCACCTTTAAATATTGATTTAAAAAAATAAATAAATAAATAAATAAATAAATAAAATAACCTGGCAGTGAAAATTAACAAATACCAAAAAGTTGTTGTAATACAATTACTACACTATCAAAAATGAAACTAGAAATTGGTACTTTTTATGTAAGAGATTTAAGTTTGTATACCAGTCAATTTCAGTGATCAATTCACTGTTCAATAGATATTTTAAGAAACATTATCAAAATAAATTACAAATAGTGACAATTAAAAATAAAATTACAATATAATGATGTATGAGAAGAAAGTTTTCCTCTACTATCAGTTAGAGAGAAGACAAGTGTTTAGGTAAATGATTTATATAAACATTAATGTAAATATTCTTTAGCATTTCATTTTCTTAACTTCATCATAACATAAGTTTATAAACCAAAGATCTGCAAATTTAAATTCCTTCTTTTTATTTATAATTTATTGTAAATATAATAAACCTGAGTCACAATTAAGGATTCTATTTAGTTACTGGGTATTCAAGCAATCAGCAATAGTATTTCAAATGAGTTAGGAAACTTAAATATATTAAGTTCTTTTATGGAAATTTAATTGCTGTCTTAATATGAGAATTCAAATAAATTGTACTAAGAAGAAGAAGAAGAAGAAGAAATGAAGCATCCTATTGAGGAAGTTTCCTATTACTATGGCTCCCTTTCTTGGAAAAGAAATTTCTCAGTAAAATTTATACATGTATAAACTAGCTTAAAAAACTTTATTGCTTAAATGAATTAAATCTGCAAAATTTATATTTATACATACTAAACTATGACTAAAAAAAAAGGTTAAAATAATTACAAAATTTTACAGAAGCATACTTCAAAAGACTAATGTCTTTATTTCTAATAGTGGCTGTACAAATTTGAATAAATATATGCAACTGTTCTATAAAAACAAACAGATTGATTTAAACACATTAAAATATGCTGAAAATTACAGTCTAATCTTAATTTTCCTTTGGAGTAATTGCAAATCAATTCATAGCTTTTATTATTATTATTCTGTCAATCCCCCCCTCCTTCTTACAATGTTTCTTATTCAAATATCAACCTTACAAAGATGACAAAATTCTGATTATCAAGTATAATTTGCTCTTCCTTGGTTTCCAAGGAACAGGTTATGTCAATGGATAGTTTTTGGATAGGTTGTATCTAAAGTTACTGCAGAGCATTAGTAACTTCTTTCAGCTTATTTAAAATTTATTCAAAATTTCAGTATTGAGAAGACCTCTTCATATTAAAAAGTTTATAATACAATTCATTTAAGTTTCAGTACAACTGTCAACTTCAAAATTTACAATTAAAAAAAAAAAAAAAAAAAAATGTTCATGATCAGAATAATTACACACAGATATACCTTTTTCTTTTCCGACTAAATATTTATAATTTGTAAACAGTACTGCATTATTTTTAAGTTCATTTAAATAAATAAAACTTAAAAACAGAAACAAAACAATTAAATAGAGATAAATACTGTTGATTAGTTATCTAACTGCATAATACTTTTCAATTTCTTTTTAATCATTTTGTTTTGATGTTTTGAAAAATCAGTACCTTTCTAAACTTATGATCTGGATATCAATCTATTACAAACAAGTTAAGGAGACAACTATGTGCAGAAAAATAACCTGATTACTTCAGGATTTTATAAAAAAGATTCAGAAAATAGTTAAATGAAAATATATACAATCAAAAAATGAGTATTTTCCATTTATTATGTAAACAAAATATCGTATATCTAATTGAAACAACTCTCAACCTTTATTATTAGTCCAAGCCAAAAATCTCAACTTAGCTTCAGATAAATCACTTTTGAGCTTCCATTATTTGACAATTATTTCACTTGAAGCGAATAAATGCATTTTGTTAATAAAAAAAAATGAAGATATCACGAGTCTTGAAATAACTAATAAATAAATAAAATCATCATGCTACATTTCAAGTACACACAGACATGCAAGTAAATTATTAACATTAAAGCATTACTGCAATGTAATTTAACACATAGGTAACTAAAAACTAAAATGAAAAAAAAAATTAAATGCACTTTTTATGAAAGGTCTAAAAAAATCCCATCTCTTCCAGATAAAACTTTAGCCATTTTCAAGAGCAATAAAAATATACAACAGTGGAATATATATCATGCATTCTTTTTCTGTTTATAATCCACAGTCTATTCTCTTAAAAATGGAAATAAAATAATGTGCAATTACATTTTTACATTTTTTACATTTTTTTTAAAAATTGAAATCCAAATCATTACATATTTTAGAGCTTTCGAGTGCTTTGTTAATGTCAGTCTGGTCAAAAATGATCTTCTGGAGCTTTATAAATTTGTTGCAACCAGTTATTTTTTTAGTTTCTTTATCTTCTAAATTTATTATGTTAGTAGCTAATATAAAAAATAAGCAATTCAAAAATTAAAATATATATTACCAAACTACACTAGCAGCTATTTTAAACATTTTTGCAGGAAACACAGCAAATGTTAAAAAAAAAAAAAAAAAAAAAAAAAAAAAAAAGAACAACCCTTTTGAACATTACAAAATTCTACATTATAAAACTTACAAATACACGAGGTTGATGTAAATAAAATGTAATAGAAGAAACTCGAAACAACTTAAATTAACATAATATATACTAACGTTATTTTTTATTTTTTTTTGTATGTGTTACCTGTATTTTCATAATTTTATTTTTAAATATCAAAATCAAAATGCCAGTTTTTACTTATAAAAGAAGAGAAATGATCTAACATAGTAAGTTTTTTTTTTTTTTTTTTTTTTTTTAAAACCACAATTACATTATTCAATTCAGGGGAAAAAATAAATAAATAAAATAAAATCTTGCAATATATTAGCATTATAAGTAAACAGAGAGCATGTGTAAGGTTTTCATTATATCAGATGATGAAAATCTGTCTAATAATTCAAAACATAGCAGTAATTTGAGCAATTTTTCATAAACACCAACAATATAAAGGAAAAATATTAATTTAGAAGCTTCTGTATTTATTTAGCAAGTGATATCCAAATTGAGAGATTTTTATAAAGGATTTGATTTTTAAACAGATCTAAAGTATTTTCTCTTCTGACCATTACAGAAGATTCAAAAAATGAACTGAAGAAAGGGTTTATAATATTTATGCACTTCATTATCTATCTAAATGGTGAAGTTAATATACATGTGAAAATGTAAATAATACTGATTTTTAAAATAAATGAAAAATACATGATAATAAATAAATAAATAAATAAATAAATAAATAAATAAATAAATAAATAAATAAATAAATAAAATCACAGGGAAAAGATAGTATGCTATTATTGCTTCTTGCCTTAACTTAAATTATAATATTCAAAAAGAAGATTTATCTTTAAAGCTAAACTTCACAGTCAAATATTTTTTAGGAAGTTGTGAAACTGCTTCTGATACGGTGAGATATCTTTTCCATATTAATAGAATTGCTAACTTCACATATTAGAATTGCTAACTTCACCTCACAGGACTTACGATTTTAAGATAGCTGAAGCAGAAATGATGCATAGTAGATATTTTAAAATCAAACTGGATAATTACAACATTATAGTTTTACAAGTTGTTAATGCAGTGTAACTGGAGAATTCAAGTTCATATTAAATCTGGATAACAATCTAAATTATCTTTCACGTGAAACTGAGAAAGAGCAAAGCATTTTCACACTTAAGTTCGTTTTGCTGTTAATGGATACAACACATTAGTTTTAACTGCATAAAAGAAACTGCCAAATCATTTAATGCACTTAAAAACTAATTAAAATAAATTATTGGGAGATTTTTTATAATATTCATTCTTTCGAATTATTAAATCAATTGGAAAGAATGTGTAAAAGGAGAAATTAAAAGTGTAAATTAAAAATAAGCCTAAGCAAGAAGCTTTAGAACAAAAACTTAATCTGAGATGATAAAAAAAAAAAAAAAAAAAATTATATATATATATATATATATATATATATCCTTTATGAACAAAATTGGTATGGCTATTTATTCCATCTAATAAATCAGATGGAATAACAGTAATTCAACAGTTCAATACATTTGTATTTCCAAACATTTCTTCTAAAAGCTCTTAAGAAACAGCTTGCTAATAATTTGAAGTGAAATTTAAAATTCTTCTAGGCATCAAAATTTACTTAACCAAATCTGAAACAAAGTTATCCCCATAACCTCTTTTGGTTTATGTATGTGTTTGTATCTGTGAGGGACTGTATTTAAAACAATGAAAACAAAGTGACTAATTTCCTATCAAAATTGGAATAAAAAAAACTAAAAAACAAACAAACAACAAACAAAAAAAACTCGTCCAACTTCATATATTTTAGAAACATCCTTTGAAATTTCATCAAAGGCATTTTTGCAGTGAGTTAAAGGCTAGGTTAAATGGAATAACATTACTTAGGAAATAAATAACTATCACTGGTATTTGGAGTACAGTTCCAAAAGCAATGAGTTATTCAAGTACAGATAATTCTACTGAATTCTGTGATAAATGGTCAATATAGTTGGAGGTGTTTGCTTTGGGATAAAACTCCCTATAACGTGTTTTGTAGTTTAGTGTCACATGTGGAATGAATGGGTTTAAAGGGTTAAAATAATTAGAGTGTTCATTTGAATTTGCTCATCAACAATATCACTAATTCTGCATTTCAAAATCTTGGCAAGCAAATACATCATAGCTTTTATTGGATGAGCTAACAGCATGGAATGACAATTGGTGCTACCAATATTTACTTTGACAAGAAAAATGACTTGGGTCAGGAAATAAATTGTTTGGGCACCAAACAGCCATGGTCTTCAGGAGCGCCATCCAATGGGAAGAAGACTGAATAGCCTCACAGCAATTGAAACAAAGAAATACCAAAGCTTACGAGCTGTTGATGAACGTAACATGAGCAAACGCCAAATTAAAAGTATCTTCAAAAGATTTAAGAAATAGCTGATAAACATCATCCTGCAAAATATTGGAGAAAAAAAGAAATATATATCTATATATCAGATTTAAATGACATTTACAAACTATTAAAAAAATGCTGGATGATTAAGACATTATAAAATGAATCAATTTTTCAAATAATGAAATAAAAAGTTTTCTGAAATTTGTCAAATTCAAATTGTTTTATCTTAAGTGCAATTGCTCATATTTTTCAAACACAAGTTTAACATATAAATAGCATTTAAATTATTTCAGTTTTATATACATACAGAAACACACATTTTGATAAACAGAAACACAACAAGGGATATAACTTAAGATCTGAAGGAGAAGTAGGGAATGCTAATTAACATATAAAAAATATAAGAGTGAATGAGGAATTTTCCAGCTGATATGAAATCTGGTATGAAAGCTCATCACACTAGAAATGCAAATGAATAATGACATGGTAGGGATAAACACCAAAGAAGGATTTGCACCTTGTCCACTATAAAATGGAGGTCAACAATCAGTTGATTTTCAACTATAGTTTTAATGATTGTATCCCATATGCCCATAAATTCTGGAACAAATTTCGAGCACAAATGTTTTGTGTCAAGAGCATAGAGTGGGCATGTGTAGGTCTTATTCCTCATTTGATTTCCTACAAATTGGTAAAAACAACTTCCGGAATATATATATCAATTTTACTTCACAATGAGTGACCTAGAAAGAAACAGTACAACAATTATTATATCATCATTTAAAGGGTTTATCCAACTGTGATAGTCGAAGAACACCACAGTAACAAGAAATTTGGTTTATGGCACATAAATTGATGTCTCACAAAGGGAAACGTTTCGGATCACAGCAGAAGTGGTCACTCTTGGGACAAGAATACACCAAGAATGCTGAAAGCATTGAATGCCAGAATTTGGAGAAATCTATGGTGTGTCCAGAAGAATGACACTGCAGATGAACATCTCAAGACAAACTATGCAGCGAGTGCTCAAACAAGACTTGGAAATAAAGGCTATAAATCGTGGTACGTGCAACATACAAATGAACATACAGAAGGAAAATAGGCTGTCTTGCTATAAAGCTTCCTCTTAAATGGTACAGCCCTAAATACATGAGAAGTATTCTCTTCAGAAACTAAACAATTTTCATGATGGAAGAGAAGTTAAACAAGCAGAAGAATTGTGTTTATGAGACAAATTTATTCAAAATATTCCACGAAGCAAATGGAAATCCCTGAGAGCCCACAATCCAAGTTATGTGATGGTTTGGTCAGGGGTCAGCTGGTTAGGCAGATCTGAACTTCATTTCAAGTGCTACATGGCCATCTGCATCATCAGATCTAAACCCCTTAGACTATTCATTATGGTCAAAGCTGGAGCTGAAGGCTTGCTCAAAACCCCACATAAGCATCGCTGCTCTCAAAAGATCTGTGTGCTGAGAACAGAAGATGATATCGACAGACATTGTGAGGAGCACTATTGAGGACTGTAGGTCTGTATTAAGGCATGACATGGACATTTTGAGAAATAAATTTATATTTATACTAATTACATATTGCTGAAATACTTCTAAAGATTTCAGTAAAATATTAGTAAGTTTGTTAAAGTTTGCTTTTTTTCTTTGTACCAAAATTAATAGGCACACAGGGTATTTAGCTTGAGTTTAGTTTAGACTACCTCAATAAACTAGTTGTTGACAGTACAAACAATGGAGGTTGAGAGGGGTTGAATACATGGTCTTCTTGGCATTCATTGGATATGCCAATATATTCTGTGAACAATGACACTGTGCAATGGTTGGATGGTGTTGACGATATACTTTATCACAACCATAAACAACACAAGTAATAAACAACTCCAGAAGAATATCATGGGGTCCTTCGATAAGCCTCAACAAACTTCAACTTTGTTACTGATCACCTAGGCATCTTTCTGTAACACTAGCTTTAGCAAGACTTCATTCACAATGCCCATTGAATGTTACACAATATTGTCAACAATTACACAATAATATAGCTTTTATCAGATGTCACACCTACACAGACTGGAAGTCTGTAGCATGACATAGAATTATCTTTAGAGGAAAGTATCACATTTGTTTTGAAGTAGATGACATTGCATTCATGTAGGATACAACATGGACAATATAACATTGGAAATATACATGAATGGCAACTAGAAGTAGTAGTAGTATCATAATAGGTATAGGTGTTATATCTACAATCCAACATGTCTTGCACAAGTTTCTTTAATACACTTCAGTGACGTCTTACAGCTATGATTTCAAATAATTTGGTATTTATATGTTCATTACTTTGTCAGTGTGTTTACACCGAGTTGGCTTTACATTAGGTTAGAAATGGAGTGGTTTGTGGTGATTGTGGTTTAGAACAACTGCCTTAAGATTGGAAAGTGTAGACATGGCAATTACCTGTTAGTTCAAAAAAGAACAGTGATAGCTTTGTGATATATCTGACTTCAAAGTATCAAAGTTGGAAATATGGCTCTATGATTTTATTTTTTTGCTTTATATGCATCACATCATCTCCTTCAGTGTATAGAACATTTACATGCTGCCTATCGAATGTGAATAAAAATAAGGTGTAAACAATTATTTTCTACGTAATAGTAAGTATGAAATTACATAAATCAATATCCTTTAAACTGTATGTTTTCCTTAAAAATGAAACTGAAAGGCCATTTTATGAATCCTATTGTTCAATAACAACATAATGAAGAGCTACTGTAAGGTTAGAGGCTAATAAAATGAATGATCTCATTTTTCAATGTCTACAATTCTATTACAGTAAAACCTCGTTAAGTCATCACCCGGATAAGTCGTCGTTTTCCTTTGGTCCCGAAAAGATCTCATACACAATAATGTAAAATAACCCTCCTTTAATTCAGTCACCAAATTTAATTCTACTCCGGATAACTCGTCACCCTCAAAATGACCAAAAGCATCTTTCTTCTCCATTTTGCATGCCATCGTGTTGTCTTTTCAGCCCCGCCCCTTCACTTTAAGAAAGCCAAGCCTTTACGGGGAATTTTCGACTACGCCTGTCACTTCATTCCTTTCCTATCCCTTTGGGGGATTTGGGTTCATGGAATCTCGCTGCTAATCATTCGAAGCACACTTCTCGCTGCGACTCTTTCGTGTGTAGACATTTTTCTTGACCCTCCTGAGTGTGACTTCATTTCATAAGGGCTGTTTTTTCTCTTGCAATTTCGATTACGTTTTTAACATGACTGACTGACTTACTTATCGCCCATTTCATGCAGAATTGCATTTGGGCAACCTCATGGGCCTTTGTGCAATGATTTTCCATTGCTTGCGATCTGTCGCCATTGTTGTCAGGAAATCAAGCCACTTGGCATTGTATTGCTTTCTGCTTAAGCAGAGAGGTTTCAGAACTAGTTCTTCTGCCTCCTTCTGTATTTGCTGCTTCACTGTGGAACGTGCGCCACCAAAGGGTCTTTTCCATGTTGAGTAGTTGATGCTTCTGAAAGTGGCTACGGGAATGCGTTGTGGGGGCACTCTGAGAATGTGTCCAATCCATTTCCATTTTCTGGTCTTAACCACCTCCGTGATACTTGAGACCCCACAACGTAATCGGACGTCTTCATTTGTAATATGTGCTAGAAAGTGGATATCCAGGATTTGCCGTAGGCATCGGTGGTCAAAAATCTCCACTTTTTTATAGTCTTCTACTCTCATTGGCCAGGTCTCACTGCCATATAGGAGGATTGCCCTAACTGTGGCGCAGTAAATTCGAGCCTTGGTTTTGTGTCGTTTGTCTTTCCTCCTCCAGATGCTTTTGAGGGTACCAAATGCAATTGATGCTTTCCTTATCCGGCTGATAACCTCCTCAGGAGCCCCACCTGATGTTGAAATTTGGCTACCAAGGTAGGTGAAATTATCAACTCTCTCTATAAGTTCATTTTCTAATTTAAGGGGGACAGCTGGGCTTTGGAGTGAGCAAAGATATTTTGTTTTGGATGCATTTATCTCCAATCCAAGTTTTTTTGCTTCTATTGCAACATGTTCAAGCATCCTTTGAAGATCACCATGCGTTTCTGCTATGAGAGCGATATCGTCTGCGTAGGTTAGGTCCTTAATGATTAGCTGGGATGGGTGCAATAGTACCACAGCTGGGATTGAGTCGAGTGCCTCTTTGAGTATGTGGTCCATACATAAGTTAAACAACATTGGCGAAAGTATACCACCTTGCCGTACTCCTGATGACATTTCAAAGTCCTTGCTGTAGTCATTGTAGGCTCGGATGTGACTGTTGGTTCTTTTGTACATTGCCTTAATTAGGCTGCATATTTTGTGTGGTACCCCATCCAGGGCTAGCATCGTCCATATACTTTCACGACAGATGCTGTCAAAAGCTGCAGTAAAGTCGATAAAAGCTGTATGAGTTTCCTTTCTAAACTCATGACGAGATTCAAGTATTTGTCGTAGGGAGAAGATCTGGTCGATGCAACCCCTTCCTGGTCGAAAACCTGCCTGTCCTTCCCTAGTACGTTGGTCTCTTTCATAGATTATCCGGTTAAGTATGATTTTCTCCAAGATCTTGTAGGCTATGTTAATTAGAGAGATCCCTCTATAGTTACTACAGACGGTTCTGTCACCTTTTTTATGAATAGGAATGACGTTTGCAGTTTCCCATTCCCTTGGTATAGTTTCACTTTTCCATATTTCTTTGTACAAGGATTCGAGATAAGGTGCTAAAAATTGGTTACTGGCTTTATAAATTTCAGGGCTGATGCCATCACATCCAGGGGCTTTACGGTTTTTTAGAGTTTTTATTTTTAACATGACAAGGAAACAAAACCTCGTTATCTTTAAAAAAAAAAGACTTAATTGCACTTTTTGAAAAAAATCAAATGTTTCGAAACAGCTTTTGCCAAAGAACACCATATTCCCAGGACTACATTAGATGATATTCTATCATCGAAACAAGTACTTGAAGAAGCTGACTGCAAAGACAAAAGAAAGAGAATGAGGAAATCGAAGTCTGACGAGATCGAGGAGGTTTTAGTTCGATGGCTAAAACATGCCAGATCGCAAAATGTGCCAATTTCTGCCATGATTTCAAAGAAAAAGCCATGGAAATTGTTAAAGAGTTGAACATTGAAGATTTCGGCAGCAGCAATGGTTGGCTGGACCGTTTCAAAGACAGACATTGCCTTTCTTTTAAAACGATTAAAATATGGTAACTATAAAAAGTTTTTTTATTTTTTTATTTTCATTCATTTGCAAGTATTGATTTCTGAAAATCTTGTTTTTCTCACCAAATCCTAAAGCAATTCATGAAAATGCTGTATTTCAGTATTTTTTTTTTTTTCAAAAATTCCCACTCCGCTTAAGTCGTCAAAAATGTTTGGTCCCTTGAGTGACGACTTAATGAGGTTTTACTGTGTATGTATGTACGTATGTATGTATGTATATATATATAACAAATTTTACTCTTTTAAAAAAATTGCACAGTGTAAACGCTCACCGAAACAAACACAAAAAAAATCACGTTTATCACTGGCATTTTCTTAGTCAAGACGGGCCTCAACCAGGGGCCTAAGTGTTGCTAAGGTATTGACGTAAAATGTTCGCAGTGCCAATGATGGCTGTCTTTTGTAATTCAGCTGTTGTTATTGCTGGTGCTCCAAGTCTGGTGTAATAGTCCATAAATTTAGGTGATAGTGTTCCTAGTGCACCAATGATGATTGGCAGCACTGTAGTTGTTTTATTCCATATTCGTGTAATTTCAAGTGCCAGAGCCCTGTATTTGTTGATTTTTTCCAGTTCTTTTTCCTGGACTCTACAGTCCCCAGGGATGGCGATGTCAATTAGGGTCACATTTTGTTGTTCAATTAGTGTAATATCGGGCGTATTAGCTGTTACATGCTGGTCTGTTTGGATACGAAAATCCCAGAGGATTTTAACTTGCCCGTTGTCCAAGACCTTTTCTATACTGTGATGCCAGGGTTTTTCTGATGTATGGAATCCAAATTTACGGCATAGTGCCCAATGTATTTTCTTGGCTACATCATCATGTTGCTTTTTATATTCTGCGTGAGCAATTGTAGAGCACTCACAGATTATATGATTTATAGTTTCTGCTCGGTTGTTACACAGTCTGCAGAGGCTGTTGGTGCTTGTGCCTTGTATTTTGGCCTTCATAACGTTGGTCTGCAGGGCCTATTCCTGTGCAGCAAGGAGCAGACCCTCAGTCTCCTTTCTCAATGTACCATTTTTTAGCCAAGTCCAGATGATATTTTTGTCATGTTTATGTTCGATTCCTTTGAAGAAAGCCCGATGAAGGGGCTTGTTTTTCCAGGTTTCTAGTCGAGTATTGTACTGATCTTTTTTGTACTCTATTTTGGATTTGGTGGCTTTCAGGAAATTTTCAGATTTAACTGCTTTTAGCAGTTTTTCATTACTGTTGTTGATGTAGTCACGGAGGCCACATTTTTCCTCTTCAACAGTTTGTTGTATCTGTAACAAACCACGACCTCCAATGGTGCGTGGTAAATACAGTCTATCAATGTCACTCTTAGGGTGTAATGAGTGATGTATAGTTAGGAGTTTTCGTGTTTTTTTTATCGAGTGTCTCCAGTTCAGCGATTGTCCAGTCAATAACTCCCGCTGGATATCGAATTAAGGGCACTGCCCATGTATTTATTGCACGAATAGTGTTTCCAGCATTGAGTTTAGATTTTAGGATCTTTCGAACTCTTTTCAAATACTCTGATCTAGTAAGGTTTTTGACCCTATCATGCAGTATGTTGTCCATTTCTAAAATACCGAGGTATTTGTATAGGTCTTCCTTATTAAGTGACCTTATTATATCTCCATTTGCCAGTTCAATGCCTTCTGTTTTCTGAACTTTTCCACGTTGTCAGCATTGCACATTTATCCAGTCCAAAGTTCATTTTTATATCTGCGCTGAAGATTCTCACAGTGTTCAGTAGTGTTTCTAACTCAGTTGGACTTTTTGCGTAAAGTTTTAAGTCATCCATGTAAAGCAAATGGTTGACTTTTCCAGCCTGAGTAGAAATTTGGTAGCCAAGTCCAATTTTATGTAAAATTGAAGTCAAGGGTATAAGGGCAATATTGAATAGTAAAGGAGACAGTGAGTCACCCTGAAAAATACCACAACGTATTTGCACCTTGCCTAATTCAGTATTGTCTGCCATAAGTGTTGTTGACCACTGCTTCATACTATTTTGCACAAATTTTCTGATGTTGTCACTTATTCCATAAATTTCCAAGCAGTTGTTGATCCAAGAATGTGGCAATGAGTCAAAAGCTTTTTTATAATCAATCCAAGCCATGTTCAAATTCGTTTGGCGTCGTTTACAATTTTTTAGTATCATCTTGTCAATTAGCAGCTGGTCTTTTGTGCCTCTTGACTTCTTGAAATTTCCTTTTTGTTCAACAGGATAAAGACTGTTTGTTGTTAGATGATTGTAGACTCTTGTAGCCAGAATTTTAGTGAATAATTTAAAAGTTGTTGGAAGGCAGGTGATTGGGCGGTAGTTGTTTGGGGGTATTGTCTTTGTCCAGGTCCTTTTTTATAAGAAATGTTCGTCCTTGTGTTAGCCAATCCTCAGTTGTAGTGCTTTGGAGCATTTTATTGAATTGTACTGCAATGCGGTGATGTAGACTGGTCAAGTACTTTAGCCAGAACCCATGTAGTTCATCAGGCCCTGGAGCACTCCAATTTTTTACTGTTTTAGCATGCTTTTGGACCGTTTCTTCTGTTATTGTGATGTTATCCATTTGCTTATTTTTCTTTTTCTTGTTCTTCTTGTCAATCTCCTTGATCCAGGAAGCTTCTGTATTGTGTTTGACTGGGTTTTCCCAGATGTTTTTCCAAAAAGCCAAGGTCTCCTCCTTATCTGGTCCTTCATTGTTTTGTGGTTCTTTTCCTTGTTGTAGTGATTTGTAAAAATTCCGCTGGTTTTTACTAAATTGCATATTTTGGGTAAATTCTTTGATTTTCGCATCATATCTTTGTATTTTTGCAGCTGTTGCAAAAACACGTTGCTTTAGTTCTTCAATTATAGTGGCTATTGTTTTTCGTTCAAGATCATGCCTCCTGTAGAGGCCAATTTTTATTTTCTCATATATATATAATATAATATGATATATATATATAATATAAAATTCAAAGTAATCATGGAGTGATTTTTTTTACCCCCTTCTAAACAATGAAAACAAAACAATTTTTTGTTATTTTTTCCTAGCAGGTATGAAAAGTGTAATTTCCATTTGCACTATTTTTGCATTGCTCATCAAATCTTCTGAGAGTTAACTCTGGTGATTATTTGAGTTATGCTTCAGATGCATATCATTAATTGTCTAAAAATTATGTCCCTGTCTTATCACTATTTTTCAAATGGCTGATATACAGCTCAGGCTAAATTTTTAATTGTCTTAAATTAATCCATCTTACTGAAATTGCCAAAACAGTATATTCATCATTGAAGGTTCAGGGAGTGCTGTTGAGATACTGTGGCATGCCTTCAATTTAACCACAAAGGAACAAAAGGCAATTTTAATGCACGACATTGAAATACTTGAACAGAGCAGTCTGCTTTAAAAAATTAAACGAGATAATTAATGCTTTTAGCCAGTGTCAAAAGCAAAGCGGCACCATAATATGCACAATTTTATAAATAAAATTTTATCAGACTACCACTTTTGACCCTCGAACTTCCGATCAGGGAGTGGTGCTAGAGGTATTATTTTGTTTTGGACGTGGTCACTTACTTTTTGATTTTGAACACAATGGTGAAGGTTTCATTCTAATATCTCTAACCATTTGGCAACTACAGAGTGTGACATCCAGCAAGCATTAAAGCAACAGCGGTCCCCTATATTGTAGGCAAGCTGTAACCTAGGGGCCGCTAAAAACATTATGAGATAGTTTGGTCACATTTATAGTCCGATTTCCACTACTGTTCTACCACATTCTACTTAAGCAGATCAATACAATATGCTTCCTTGTTGACAAAAATAATTTCTCAACACAACATTCATCCATGGTGGTGCTTATTTTTTATGCAACTGAAAACTTATGTAACATATCCATGTAAATATAAATATTCTTTTTATACATGTGGCTCGTTATGAAAGTCATGGCATTTTTTTTTTCCTGCAGCACCACTACAATTCCAGAATACTTATTTGAAAGTTTGTTGGATGTGCTACTGATTGGCACCACTAACATGGTCGGGTCAGCAGAGGAACATCATGGGGTTCCAGTGGAAAACACGTATTTGGCAATCATTAATAAGGCAACACAGTATAGACGAGGAACAAAAAGGAACTCAGGAATGTTCCATACACATTGTTAATACCCCTCAGAGTAATCTCGAAGACTGTCCACTGTACGTTGCCTGTGTTTGGGAAGGTGGAGAATACCAATGGCTGCATTTGACCTCTCGCCAAAACACCATCAAAATCTCATCTTTGTTTGCAAAGCGGTTCCCAAGCAATGGCAGCTTGAGTTTTGGAATCAAATCAAAGTCGAATGAACTCAAGACTGGTGAATGTGGAGGGTGTTCCAAGACTTCCCACCACCATCAACATAAAGCCTGTGCAGGAGCTGCTGTTGAATGATGGCACTGGACAGTATTTCTGGACATTTCTCATGAATGGCACGATGCAACTATACTCTAGAAATGATTTGTAGTACTGGGCATTCACAGTATGGCCCTCATGAACAGGGTGATACACAAGAACACCTTGACTGTCATACGCCAGAATGATCATGAGTTTCATGGAAGAGATTCTATTGAACCTTGTAGCGTCGTGGCAATCCACCATGATGCCATACTGGACCACCAGCATTTGACTGACACTTCAGTTCAGGTTTGTATGTGCAAGTCCAGGTTTCATCAATTGCAATGATGTGCTTTAACATGTCATTCCCTTTGTGAAGATATCACTCCAGTTGGATGCAACATGTTTCACATGGTCCATTTCTGTACCTCCGTCAACTGAAGTGGCACCCACTTTCACATTTTAAAGTCAAGAAAAGTGTGCAAACAGTAGTTGAGCATTCAGGAATGCCCAATGCCAGTCTTATTCTAAGCAATGTTCGATTTCTGCCAGCGACACATCTCTCTGAATAACACACACAATGTCCACTATGAGGCAGATCAGCTGTTGATATGCGTCCAAGCATAATGGACCCACAATGCCTGAACCCATCTTGCCACTGTTCGATACGGCATAGCTCGTCATGACACTTGCATCCATTTTTTTCTGCAGAGAACTGAAATTTTAATGTACAATTGCTACTCCACTTTATTCACTTCAGTCTCAGAATGGTGCTGGAAACACACTGACTGTTCGATTGCATGGTATCGAACTGTGCATATATGCACTCTAGTGGTGCCAATAAGAAGCACATCCAACAAACATGTATTCTGGAATTGTAGTGGAGCTGCATGTTTGGCAGATAAACAGTTGCCATGACTTCCCTAACAACCCACATATATACAAACAAAATCCCACTTATCGGAGGGTTACAATTGAAGTCACAACTTTTTTTTTTCTATTTTATTCAAAAACAAAACCTGAAGATTTTTAGAAAGTATTTTTGGAAAGTTAAATACTGTATATGCAAATAATATTGACGACATCTTTCCGCATTGCCAATAAGCAAGTGCTTTCCCAGTGATCTGGTTCTTTTTCAGTTTTGGAACTTTTATCAGTAATTCTGAACTAGCCACTTCTTAGAAAATGCCCAACAGAATTCATTTAGCCGATTCTTTGAAATGGTATCATTAGTTGGATGGAAACAGGATTGAATCAACCCGTTACAGCCAGGAAGTTTAATATCTCAATGGTGATATCAAAGCCATGGAAACAGTTTCAGAATATGGCTATCACTACACAGCTTCAAATCTTTGTAACGCATGATTTCCAGATGACAGCCACCTGCAAATAACCACTAGGCATCACAGACGTATGATCTAGTCTCGGCTTGCTTTTCCAACTTGCTGAAGCTACTGAAAGGTAAAATTTAAGGTGAAATGTGATCAGGAGGCTTCATGAACTTTTGTCAAGAGACCAGCAGTTTGTCTCCTTATCCTCAATTCTGAAATGTGCATATTTGGAATGGCATCATCAACATATGAGTTCAAGCCGTAATGTATGGCAATGTATAAACTGCAATTGGATTTCAGAAGGATTTATCTGAGAATGTGATATAACATATTTGCCACCCAATATCAGAGAACTATCATATCAATAGATCTTCACTTCTAAAATGGGCAAGAATGATATCAATGGCTCTACTGATCTCCACTTCTTTAAGAAAAGCAATCTCAACAGTGCTTTAGGAAGAAGATCCTTGAACAACAAGTTCTTTCATTTGCAGGTGCAGTGGGTCAAAGACTCATTGGTCCACAAGATGTTTGTGTGGGCAGGCAGACATTCATTTCCACATATCTTAATGAACAGGGAACTAACTGAATGGACTTTCCCAGTCAATTCTCCTGATCTGAATCCAATTGAGCATGCACAGGATGCTCTTGGAAGACTGACTGCTGCTCTTATACCTCACCTCCTAACCTTATGATTAAGGCTACTCAAGTAATAGCCTTCAATAACTTCAGGACTAACAACCTTGTGGCCAGTAGAAAAAAGTGCTGTAAGACCTGCTTTGCTCTCCAATGTGATCAAACATCTTAAGTTTACCGGTCATGAATTTTCTTAGTTAAAATTTTTTATCATTTTGTAATTGAACTCAATTTTTTTGTAACATTTTCAAGTTCATTAAGTTTCATAAAAATGAATTTTTTTTTTCAGAAAATTTTATGCGTCTGTAATGTTTGCCCTTTACTGTAACCAGTGCTCAAAATAATTTCCTGTGTTAAATGCTGTCTAACATTTGTGCATATAAATCTTATACCTTCAGCATAAAGAAAGTAAATATATATCTGGATTTTTACATCTGCATTCGTAAATGTGTAGTTGATTTATTTGATTGAACTAATCAGAAATGTTTTTATATTTTTTTGGAAGGTCATAAAAAATTCAAATTCAAGACCATTGTATGGCTCTCCAAAGGTGTGTGTGTGTGTTTTTTTTTTTCCTTCCCCCCCTTTTTCTTCCCTTATGTAAATATAAGTAATTATGAGAAAAAGCATGAGAGTTCAACAATAAAATGAATTTCATATCAGAGGATTGGAAAGTCATTTTGATTAAGTCTAACTGTTTATTTAAAAGAAATACTAAGATATCCAAGAGTTGAAGAAACTGATTTCAATACAGCTATTTTTTTATCATTCCATTTGATACTTGAGCAAAACAGGTAAAAAATTCCAAATCACCTTACAGAATTTATAACTTAAAGCAATACCACTAACTGAACTCTAGACAAAATATGTATTTCAAATAATTTGAGAATTGACAGAAATAAACATTCAGAAAATAAGTACTCTTGGCCATGGTGTAAACATGTAAAGAAATATAAAGTACCCCTGTTAAATAATGAGACTTTTATAGGTGTATTGTAAATAACATCAGCATTTTAATGATCTTAAAAACAGTATACTGGGGTGAATGCTTATAGAATGCTTGTGTTTTTAATTGGCTCATAAGACTTGAGATTGTAGGAATCTCTAGGATACTAGCCACAATAAAGAAGTCCCATCTCGGTTTCGTCCAATACAAATACAGAAACAGCTTGGAATTTCATTCAAATGAATCAATCATCATTAAAAACTTCAGAAATTAAATATAAAAAATGAAGCAGCCCACGAAGTTTTACTGGAAAAAATCAGGGGAAAATAAAATTGGTTTAAGATCAATCCCACTATTTTTGATCGCTGAACAGAGTAAGTTGCTTGCTGTAAAAATTTTGTTTTAATGGTTCCAAGATGATCTTACTTCAGAGATAAATGTGGTCCCTTTCAGTACAACCTAGAAACAAATTGACAAAGCATAGAATGGCAACTGCTGTTGTCTTGATTCAAAACAATGTTGATATTCTTTGATATGCATGAAATTGTTCTTAAGGTTGTTCTGAGGGGTATACACTGTTAATAGAAGTAGAATTTCTGTCATGGAATATCCGCAACAATCCAAGAGAATATATACAGTAACACCAAAGGGTAGGCAATTATTTGCTGTATGACAAGGCACCTGTGTATTGTGCACTGAGCTAGAAACAGTTTCGAACTTCTGAATCCACCACAGAGATGAAACATCCGTGAAATTTTCCATTTCAAACAGATTGAATTCTTTCTTGTTTCAAAGTCAAAACCAAAATTGAAAGGACACTGGACTCATTTAAATTAAGAACATATTTTGATTAAATACAAAATTAAAAAATATTTTACGTGAAGAATTGTTAAAAAGAAACTTCAAAACTATTCATTGCTGTTAGGTTTCAAGCTGCTTCTCAACATAACCTATCGAAATGTAGGATGGCAAGTTCCAAAAATTTACTGAAGCCTTATGATTATTCTCTGGGTAACAATTAAGCTATTCTTAATTAGCATTAACTTGTAAGAAAACTTTAAATGATTCCAGTACGTACAACAAAAATGAAATAAAACAGATTTTTTTTATTATAATTAAACAAATAATTTGCCTTCATTGGATTAAAAATTATTTATACTTTTTCCCATTGCTTCAAGATACTCAGCAAACATTACACCATTTGAAAAAAGTGTTCTTACTTTAGAGCTTTGATGATAGTTAAAATTTTCTTTCGGGTCATTTTCTTGGAAACAAAGGACTATGGAGCAGAAAACAAGTCACACACATCTTTATTTTACTTACAGATTTACCAGAAAATTTGCCAATTAACTGCAACATCAACCTGATCACTTCGTTAACAGATGGTATCCAGAGGTGTGTGACTGTCAAACAGGGTTTAGTAGAGTATTGAAAATAATTTTTTTCTTCCTGCAGTTCTTTTATATGACTTTAGTCCCATTATTTAACAGTAAACTTTTTATAATTTAAACAGATAAATAAGGGAAACTGAATCAGAGGAAAGCAATGACTACTTACTTTCTTATATGTTTTCTTGCAGCAGGAAGGGAATCCATATCCTCTTTTAAAACAAACATTTTAATACCTAAACAGTATCTTTCTAAATAAGCTGGCCAACTCAGTGGTTGTATATCAAAGTAAAATGTCTGAAAATATTCAAATAATAAAAATGAAAGGAAAAATGCTATGATGAAATAGTAAAATTAGATTTTTTTTTTTTTTTTTTTTTTTATTTTAAATTCTATCTGCACTTCATATTTACCAAGAAACTGGATTCAAATGGTTCCAGAAATGTAACACTTAAATTTACAACTCCTTCAGTTCTGTTAAGAGCTTCAGCCCATTTTTTATTTCAACAGTTAGTCATCTAAGCCAACTCCTTAGATAATGTAGATAATGTTATATCTTATATCCATTTTCAACAGAAAAGAGAAGAGTCTTGGAGACTCAGCAGGAAGCAGAATTTATAAATGGAAAAAGAAAATTAAATCAAGAAAAATAAGGTAATGCACACAAGTTTGGAAACAGAAAATGAGCCATCAGGAAACAGAAAATGTTTAATTTTAGGAGGGACATTTTGCACAAAGTTTAAAATACCATCATTATTCACATATGTAATTATCAATAGTATAAAATTCAGAGGTTTAAACTTAGAATCAGAGAAAAAGGAAAAGAATTGCACTTCTGTCTAGAATAGCCAGCATTTATTAAATACAAAACCCTTGCTCGTCTCAAGTATTGGATTATTTTAATAATAAACAGGTTCTAGTAACTGGAGTCAAGATTAAATTGGCATGCAATAGAATTATTTAATTTCATGACTCCCAAATATTAATAAATTATCACTTTTCCTTAAAGTCATCAGCATTTGCAGTGAAAAGAAATCATAATTGTGGCAGTTCAATGAACAGTATATCCCTTCAGAAGAAAAGCACCTTTGATATAACTGCTACATCTCAACAAACCCACAGTCATTCGAAGGGTTTGGTTTTGGCATTCATTTCAGTAATGCTTCAGAAAGAAGCAAGAAATCATTAATATTTCTTTTCATTTAGAGATTTGTTCTAAAAAATCTTAAAATATTAATGATCTTAGTAAGTATACTTTTGATTTTAATGTGTTCATGCTTTTATAGATTAAAAGCCTATCCTAAGATAATCAATTTTATATAAAAAGTAGATATTATATAAATATATAGTCTCTGAAAATTAAGTTTACTAACTGCTGGCAGAGGCCAGTATATATTAGAATGAATGAACAATGGAAGATTAAGAAGAAACAGCTCTTTAAGAAAAATCAGGTTTTGAAAAATAAATGTTTCATGTAAAACTTAGTCCATTAGAAACTAGCCACTTGTCTGATTTTACATAAACTGCAAGAACAGAAATAAAATAATTGGCTAAATTTATAATTTTTATTCTAACAATCTATGCACAATATTTTCGAGCTATTTAAGATTATTTAACAATATATAATTGACAGTGGCAGCTCTATTTAATGCCCTTCATATAAACAGACATGTGTAAATGTAAAATTCCAAAATTTGGTATTATTGCTACATGTAACAGGAATAAAATCAATTTAATACAGAAATGCTAAAAATTAAAAATCGCAATTTGAAATGCTTATTTTTGTTACGTAATGATTCAAACTTAATGTTTCAGGAGTTCAAGTTTTTCACATTATATTAATATTTCAGGAACTGCAACACAGAAATTATAACTGTTTATTTATGATATTTATTTTACAAGTATAATTCAAATGAATAAGCACAAGTTGAGAATCCATAACAAGAAGGATTAATAATCCTGTTTCAGAAAAAGGTGAAAAGACTTAAAAAAAAAAAAATAATAATTTCTTCATTTAGTCTAAATGCATTTTTTGTCACTGTAATTGGTAAAGCTATATCCTAAATTCCAGTAAAACTAGCCAATATAACTACCAAAAAAAATGTTTTATCTCGTTCCATAAAAATGCTGTGTTGATGAGCAATGACACTGACCTTTCAAAAGCTTTACCAGTTTCAAAAGCTTCTGCAATAAAAGATTTGTAAAATATGCAAACAATAATAGTTATCAATGTTCGTATTTATTAATTCTGATAACTGAACTTAATGCCTGGGTTTGTGCATTAAAAAGTGGCAGTTTTTTGAAAATCAGTCACCATTTCAAATCGTTGATTGTTCTTCTTTGCATAAGTTACACACTAATCATAAAACATGACCATTATGAAGCAAATATTTCTTCAAATAAATTAAATACTTTTCAGTTCCCACTTTCTTTAAGTTTACATTTCAAATCAAGCAGCATAGTTTGATCTGAATGGAAAGTTTATCTGCTTATGCAATCAGAAAACACATTAGTCTCATATGCCAGCATCAGCTTGAGAAATTGTAGGAATAATGTGAAGTTGTTCGGTTAATAGTTGAACTTCAAGGATATTATATTAGAAGGATCAATAACCAGAAATGGTTCAGATAGCAGAACAGTTGGAGCATCTAATGAAAACAAAGAGGCTAGATGAAGAAGTAAAATGACTGTAACCACTTCCAGAAGAGTAAATCAAACTGATTTTAAGAGATTTCAAATCCAAGAACAAATAAAGCTCTGATAAAAATTGCTGCCTCTGGACATCAGTTGCAGATGTTGAAAAGCTGATGACCACAATAGTTGACAGAATTTTCAGTAGAAATATGAATCTAGCTTTAATTTCAGGAAAGCTCAGCCCAATAAAAACAGACAGGAAGAGACTTAGTAGGTTGAGGAATTTAAATGAGATGGACAAGGAACTAACATCAGGTAGAGAAAGAAACATCAAATAACTTGGTGAATAAGAGGTATCAAATATTATTTTGGAGTGAGAGTATTTCAAGCATCATGAACATATGGAGGGTTGATTCATGTTCATTCGGTCGATTTCAAGGGAGCACGCTATCTCGCACTTGCACGTGACGCAGCATTGTTGCGTTTGAATCAGATCATAAGCCTGTAGTTGATTATCTGGTAGCTGGAATTGTGTTGCATTCTAAATATGCCGCCAAAAATTTCGAATTGGTGGGAGAGGTATATAGTTGCCCTTTCCGATGCTAAATATGCTGCTTCAAAAATTGTAAACATATGCAAACGCTGAAATTTGCAAGTTCACTGTCAACCAGGTAATAGCAGAAAGTCGTATGAAGCCCATCAGCCCACAGCAGGGTAAGCCACAGGCCCAAAAACAACATCCACGACCGGCAGCAGCTTCTAACATTATTAAGAAAGTGAAGGCTATGATTGTAGGCGAGAATCCTAGAACCCAAAGGACAGTTGCCCAGGCTGTAGGAGTTTCTCCGCCAACGGTTGCATGGATAATTAGGTGTGATCTGCAATTAGAAAAGCATCATAAAGCTCGCATTCATCGCCTACTTCCTCCACACGTTGCTGAAAGGAAGACCAACAGCTGAAAGCTTTATGAGCACCACTTATCGGGAGAAAAATGGAAGTATGTCACTACTTTGGACGAGGCATGGTGATACCAAGAAGCCAAGAGCAATATTTTATCACCTTTTTGATGCCAAAGGATGATCCGAGTGGTACCACGAATGCAAAGAAAACTTCTCGAGAGGATTCATGATTGTTGCAGGTTACAGCTACAGAGGAAAGTTGCCGCTGAGGAAGGTACCTGCAAAGGTCAAGATTAATGCTGTCTTTTACCGAGAGCATGTGTTCAAACCCTTGTATTGTGACGATATTCCTGTACTGTATGGCAGCGACAAAAGGAC
The DNA here is from genome assembly GCA_023159025.1 of Thereuonema tuberculata. Classification (NCBI taxonomy): domain Eukaryota; kingdom Metazoa; phylum Arthropoda; class Chilopoda; order Scutigeromorpha; family Scutigeridae; genus Thereuonema; species Thereuonema tuberculata. The sequence continues at coordinate 115,244,094 of JAFIDM010009631.1, forward strand.
AGTGTGGATTCATCAGGACAAGGCATCGAGCCATACAGCTAGAGCGGCCCAGCTGTACATGGCCAATATGGCGACTAAAATCGGTATACGATCAATCACATACAGTAAGATTCTTGTAAAATCCCCCGATGCATCTCCAATGGACTTCTGTGGGTTCGGATTACTTAAACGGGCTCTGGGAACACAACTGAAAACAGTAGAAGGGCTTTGGAAAGCTTGCAAAGAGGAGTAGAACAAGATCCCCCTTGTTTACTTCCAACGCAGCCTTCTTCAATGGAAACTGTGATGCAGAGCCATTGCCAGAATGCAGGGGCACCCCATTGAACACAACCAGTGATGGAGAAAAGGGTTCTGCTAAGTCTATGACGTGATCAAAATTAACCGAATAAACATGAATCAATCCTCCGTATTTAACACTCCGTCGGATGCAACTGATCTGCTAGGCACATCTCAAGCTCTTTGGTTAGTGCCACTAACAGTGGCAAGGTCAGTTAGTGATTTTCTTTTGTCATTTCCGGTTGACAGACTAAACGATCTAATAGGCTCATTGTGCACGATTATGTTTCCAACCAGAAATGAAAAAAAAAAAAAAAATCACTAACTGACCTTGCCACTGTTAGTGGCACTAGAAGAGGGGAAGCTTCTAGGATGGAGAAGTGGGGACGACGTTTAGAGGGGGCAAGGCAAACGAAAGAGCTCGAGGTGTGCCTAGCAGATCAGTTGCGCCCTGACGGAGTGTTTTAAATTTCCAAATTCCATCAACTATTCGAAATCCTATCGATAACTGCAACAGTTGTTTTATAACATGTGGGTATTTAATAATAACAGTTATTAATTGTTTTTTGTAAGAAAACATTTATATATGTAGAAAAGATTAATAAATCAAGCAGTGCCTCCCAGACTCAATGCAGCAGACCGTGTTCCGAAACATATTGCGCCTGATGGAGTGTTAAGGTCATTTTGGAAAAAGCCAGTTATCTCCAAGACTCCTACCTACATTCAATGTTTAAGAGAAATACCCATATAATTTATGATAAATTCTCAGATCCACACCACAGAATCCCACCAATAAACAATTAAAATAATACTTATAATTCAGAATTACACTGAGAATCTAACAGAAGAAAATGTAAATCTTGATGCTTGAAATAAATACTGCACAGGTAAATAAGCCAAACATTTAATGTGATCTGCATGATTATTTGAATGGAAATGATGAAGTCTCCAACAAGGCTGGACAGTATATTTAATTTAGAACTTATTTTTGGAATCACATGCATCCACAATCACAAGTACAGTAGGAAAGACAGAACACTCGAAATAATGGGTAAGCTCTTTTTCTTTTAAACCATTTTTAATTTCTATTTATTGAAAGCCTTAAAACATGAAGTTGGAAAATAACTAGCAAAATTTCAAAATTATACAAATTTTAATTATTTCAATGAATCAGAATTTTTATTTTTTTTCCTCTTTATTTTTCCTCTGGGGGATGATGGAGGAGGATAAGTTTTGAGGATAAATATAAGATACGCTTCATAACAATTTTATGCCTTCCCTAATCATGTGTTCAATAATAAACTTCTTTCAATATATATATATATATATATATATATATATATATATACACACACACACTGGGTGATCGTAATTAAACTTGGCCTATTCAGAGCACTTTGTAGCTGTAACCAATAAGAGTATTGACACAAAAATTTTTATACAGACTATTCAAAGTATGCAGAAAAGAATTATGCTAAAAAAATAAATAAAAAAGTTCCCCTAGGGTGTTCTGTACGGGACATGACTGCTGCACGGACCATTTATTGTTGTAAGGAATATTGCTCGATGTGTTTCCCATTGTGAAGTTGTAAAATTTGCAAGTGATGAACAGTCAATGGCTGACTGCAAGTGATTTGTGATGCTTTGCACATGTAGCATAATACGGTGCTTTAAGTCAGGCAAACTTGCAGCATTTCCACAATAAACCATATTCTTTAAATGGCCCCACAACCAGAAATCACATGGGTTCAGATCCAAAGAAAGTGATGATCAGGCAATAGGAAATGATAAACTAATCACTCAGCGATTGGTGAAATGTTCGCACAAACAATATTGTACAGCAAATCCAATATGGGAAGGGGGGGGGGGCATCATCTTCCATAGAAGTTTAGATGCAAGGCATTGTCACTATTGAAGTGTGACAAAATTCTAAGCATGTCATGATATCTCAGGTCATCACAAAACATGTGTCAGGGCTGTTAGGAGCAACTTCTTTGAAGAAGAATGATCCGATGATAAATGTGGAAGTGAATCCACACCAGACAGTCATTAAGAGAGTGCAGGGGAAGTTCCTGGAAAACAAGTGGATTTTTCATGGCCCAAATATGACAATTCTGGGTATTATCTGTTTCATTACGATAAAAATATATGCTATAGTACAAAATCACTCCACAACATGTTCCATTGCCACGACACAAACTTCCATTCTCGCAAGAGCAGTCAATGTAAAGGTAAGTCAATGGTCCTTGTCGACAGCAAGCAGCTGGTGGTTGTGGCTGATCTTGTATGGAAAAAAATGCACAACCTGTTGCAGTACCTTCCACACTGTGGCAGACGATACATTTAACTGTAGTGACACTGCATGTGCACTACTGGCACCAGAAACAAGAGTCACTGACTGTTCAAACAACAGCTGTCCCAACATCTTCCATGAATTCTTCAGTGACAGACTTGCATCCTCTGCCAGGTTGAACTCTTTAACAATCCAGTTTTCTCGAATCAATGTATCATGTTCCTCACAGTTTGTGCAGACACTGGTCCATGGCGTAAGTTCTTACAACGGCTAAATTCACGAACTGGAGCCACAGCATTACCATGGTTTTTGTAAAAAAGCTTCACAATAAAAGCACGTTCAGGTAAAGTGATAGCCATTTGTAGCTGATAAGAATGGCATTCACTATACATTCTCCAGATCTGAACCCATGTGATTTTTGGTTGTGGGGCCATTTAAAAAATATGGTTTATCGTGAAAATGTTGCAAGTCTGCCAGACTTGAAGGACCATATTACACTACATGTGCAAAGCATCATGGATCAGTTGCAGTCAGCCATTGAACACGCCGTCATTTTATGGGTATAGCCATTTTTATACCTAGAATTCTGCTGCAATGTGGGTGCTTATGCAAATGAGATTGTTTTCTCATTGATTGCAGTGTCACATGTGCCATTGTTTTCACTAACAAGAGAACCTCAGCAACTTAAGACAAGATTATTGATAAAAAGTGGCTCTTTGGATAAATCTCAGTCTATGAACCCCGTTATGTAAGCTGTGTGCCCAATTTGTCGATTGATTTGTAGCACTATCTGAGTGTGAAAAGGATAAACTGCATCAAGGTGTGTTGTGGGCTCCAATACTCAGATTTTCTAGTGAATCTGTAACAAGTTTATATCTGAATAATAAAGAGACAGACTGACCTTTATTAAAAGTGAATAATCTTTAGTTGATGTATTTAACCTGTTGAAAATTGAAAGGAAAAGTGATAGAAATTATGTCCCCCAAGAAAAAATTGGGTGAAACAGTGATTAATCCACCCTAAAGGGACATATACTGTTCCAGAATATAATAAATTTTCTCCGGAAGTAGTATTTTCCTGATCCGTGAAAATGAACAGAAAAATACATGATCATGTTCACATGACTGGGGTTGAGAGTATGAATTTATTTATGAAATAGACTGAAACGCCACGTGAGTATGCCATAGTGAGTGTGAATGTCCATTTTTTTTTTTTTTTTTTGAAGTGTTAAAATATGAAATTATAAATGGACATTCACACTCACTACGGCACACTCACATGGCATTTCAGTCTATTTCATAAATAAATTCATACTGTCGATTCCAGTCATGTGAACATTTATGTATTTTTCTGTTCATGTTCAGATCGAAAAAATACTTCCGAAGAAAATTTATTATATTCTGGAACAGTACATGTCCCTTTAGGGAGGATTAATCACCGTTTCGCTCAATTTTTTTCTTGCGGGGACATAATTTTTATCACTTCTACTTCCAATTTTCAACAGATTATAATCAATAAAGAAATACATCAACTAAAGATTATTCACTTTTAATACAGAGAAGTCTGTCTCTTTTATTGTTCAGAAGTAAACTTGTTACAGATTCACTAGGAAATCTGATTATTGGAGCCCACAACACACCTTGATGCAGTTTGTCCTTTTTTTCTAACTCGAATGGTGCTACAAGTTCAAACTACAAATTTTACAGGTAAACTGCTAACACAATGAGATTAACAGACCGATATTTATCCAAAGAGCCACTTTTTATCAATCTGTCTAAAGTTGCCGAGGTTCCCTTGTAAGTTTATTCATAATACTGATAAATGCAAAATATAATTTGAGGTTGGTTTTAGTTATTTACAGTGCTTTTTTTTTTTTGGGGGGGGGGGGGGTGTATTTTGCTGTAAAGCGGCCCCATAGGGGAACTTTTTTTCTTTTTCATGATCCTTTTCTGCATCCTTTGAATAGTCTATACACAAATTTTGGTGTCAATCCACTTATTGGTTACAGCTACAAAGTGCTCTGATAGGCCAAGTTTAATTATGATCACCCTGTATATATATATATATATATATATATGCATTATATTTATATATACAGGGTGTTCATTTTATCTGAAGACATTGAAATATCCCAAAAACTACAAATCGGATCAAAAAACTTTATAATTAAAATTTGCTCATCTCGGAGGGGGACATCCAATGATACCAAACTCGACCCCCCCCCATCCTCTATGAGGTGAGGGGTTGGGAAGAAAAACGTAAATAGGAACCCCTAATTTTTATTGCAAACTCGGATTCTCCAGAAAATTTCACATTGATTTGATACACTGTACATTGGGGTTGCTCGCAGATGGCGCTGTAATCGACAAAAATCAAAACGGGTAAAACATCGTTGAAAATGGGGATATCTCAAGAAATAAAAAATCCTATGAAATCAGAAAAATAAAAATGTAGACGTATGTGATATTTATCAAAATGCTATCCAATGACACGTGAGTTAACCCCCCACCCCCACGCTGCGAGAGTGGGAGAGACAATTATTTCATAACTTGTAATGGGAAATCCTATTCTCAACGTTGTATTCCTCCGACAAAACAAAAAGGGGACTGCTCTATCATAAAAGGCAGTGCAGTGCGATCACAGCTCACTTATCTTTCAGAATTAGAACTACTGTTACAGGAGAAGCTAATGAAATAGCTGTACTAGCAGCTGTTCACCAAAACCCACAGATAAGCACTCGGCAATTACAACGCAATTCCGGAATGTCCCTAGGTAGTATTGTCAAGATATTGCATCGTTATAGGTATCATCCATATCACATTTCATTGCATCAAGAACTTCATGGCGAAGACTTTCATAATCGAGTAGTATTTTGTGAATGGGCTCTTCAACAACTGCAAAGTAATCCCAATTTCTTTGCTAATGTACTATTTTCAGATGAGGCTACATTCACAAACCATGGTAGCATTAATCGGCATAATATGCGTTAATGGAGTGTAGAAAATCCCCAATGGTTACGACAAGTTGAACATCAACATCCTTGGTCAGTTAACGTTTGGTGTGGAATCATAGGGAACAAACTCATTGGTCCTTATTTTATTGAAGGTATTTTGAATGGAATCAGATATCGAAATTTTTTGGAACAGGAACTACCAATACTACTTGAGGATGTTGCCTTGGACGTTCGACAAATATGTGATATCAGCATGACGGTTGCCCAGCCCATTACTCACGTCATGCACGGGAAGTATTAGACTGTGATTACAATGGTCGGTGGATTGGCAGAGGTGCCCCTATTAATTGGATTGCTAGATCACCTGATTTGACATCATAAGGTTTCTTTCTGTGGGGTTATCTAAAAGATAAGGTTTATCAACAAGTGCCAACAGACCGTGAAAACATGGTAGAACGCATAAGAAACACCTGTGCTGAAATTCCCACAGATATGCTTCTGTCCTGTGTACAGTCATTTGAAGACGGGATCAATAAGTGTATTGAAGTTGAAGGTCGTATTTTTGAACACTTACTGTAATTGGACAAAACACTCCGATATGTGAGACAAGAAAAAGAAGAGACAATGGAATACATTACAAGTTATGAAATAATTGCCTCTCCCCCTCTCGCAGTGTGGGGGTGGGGGGTTAACTCACATGTCATTGGATAGCATTTTGATAAATATCACATACATCTACATTTTTATTTCTCTGATTTCATACGATTTTTTTATTTCTTGAGATATCCCCATTTTCAACGATGTTTTACCCGTTTTGATTTTTGTCGATTACAGCGCCATCTGCGAGCAACCCCGACGTACAGTACATCAAAT
>JAFIDM010009631.1:115268590-115301038 GCA_023159025.1 Thereuonema tuberculata
CTCAACTAGGTAGTGGGTGACATGGCCTGGATGACTTGACATGGAATAACCCAATTATAATCTATAAGCCAACTGCATATCCCATTTTTAATAAATGAATGCAATCTTATTTATTCTTTATTCAAAATTTGTCATTTTAAGTATAAAGATAGATTTTCACACAAAATACAGGGAAAATATTTTAACAACATATGCTTCTAATTTTAATATTTATAATTTAATTTATTAAGGGCAATTAACATCAATACTTAAGACAGTAGGTTATATCAAAAATTAACTTATTTTCTAATTTTTGGAGGAGGGGACATTTCAAAACATTTTTGCTAAAAATAATGACAATAAAGACTTTTTTTTTCTCTTTTTATTTGAAGGAGAAACTTGGCAAATAGTTCAAAGATATTTTCAAAGCTTTCTTTTACATTACTTTTTTTTTTTTTTTTTTTGTGCACACATACAGCAGGTGACCATAATTAAATTTCCCCTATTTAGTCATCTGTAGCTTTAATAACCACAATGTCACCAGATTCGGTAGGGAGAGTAATTAGGATAGGAAGCAGGATTCCATGAAAATAAAAAAAAAAATAAAAAAATTAGTTCAGAAAGTCACCAATACGGAATAGGGCACTGTACAATGAAATTATAGCCTAAAAATGGACAGACAAAAAAATTTAACTGCCGTGAACGATCACCTTTTTGTGTTGCACTTATAATATCAATTTAATTTAGCACAATAATTCTGAAAGTTAATGGAGTGCAAGTGTCATCAGAAACCATTAGAGCACATTAGCTCACCCTTGCAGAAGAGGATCTGGTTCAATGTGGCCAACATGCTCATGGACCAAAAATTACATTCAGTACATAGCATTCTCAACAGCAGAGAATGTAACATGTCCGCAGAAGTGTTCATCACAGTTTGTACTACACTGTTCTTTAAGGCTGCCAAGTTCAAAACACTGCCACTAAAAGACATTGTTCTTTAAGGCTGCCAAGTTCAAAACACTGATCTTCAGGTAACATCTCAACCAAAAGTCACCAAGCACCTGTCAAACTCCATTTTGGCCAGTTAATGTCACAGCAAATTCGTTTTATAGAAATTATTGATTTCCTGGGCTACAACAATACCAAGAAACCGATATTCCCCTCTTAGCAACTTTTTAAACTCAAATTTTTTATTTTATAGAATTCTGCTTCCCACATAATTTATCTCCCTGCTGAATTTGATGATATTCCAGTTGTTAGATCTAGCTACAGACAGCTGTAAATAGAAGTTTCATTATGGCTACCTGACGTACACACATGCACATACACCGTCCAGCCACTTTATTAGGTACACCTACCTAGTAGTGTGTTGGGCCTCTTTTAGCCCTAAAACAGCCTGAATTCGTCGAAGCATCGATTCAACAAGATGCTGAAAACGTTAAGGTATTGTGTACCATGCAGACATGAGTATGTCAAGCAGTTCCTGAAGATTTGATGGAGGTGTAGGCCTGGAGCAAACAGCCAGTTCCAGCTCATCCCAAAAATTTTCAATCAGGCTGAGATCCAGGGACTGAGCGGGCCACTGCAGCAAGGAACAGTTATCGTCATGTTCCTTTAACCATCGCATAGTGAAGCGGGCTTTGTGCACCGGCGCATTATCTTGCTGAAAGTAGCCATCTGCATGAGGATGAACTGTTAACATGTACGGCTGCACTTGGTCAGCTACGATGTTTAGCTACGCTCTAAGATCCTGACATGTCTCCTAAGGTATTGATGCCAACTTATGCCAGGAAAAAAATCCCCCCACCATGACACTATCCCACTGGTTGAAGAGTTTTTGAGAGACACAGCATTTGTATGCACGGCAGGGGTGTACCTAATAAAGTGGCCGGACAATGTATATATGCCACTGTAGGATGTGGTCTACTAGGACATTACACTGCAGGATCAATTTATTAATGATCATCAAACATACATACATACATATAGATATTGAGTAGTGGTATAATATTAACATAAACTTAGTATCACATCCTTATTTGCAGTAGACTGAACACTATAGTAGCACACAGGCATGCGAGAGCGCACACATACACAGGGCGATTCAAAATTACCTGTACAAACTCTAAAGGTAGGCTCTACTCAGTAAAACAAACAAAATTAAAACAAAAATGTATGTCCGGAGTTTTCGCGAAAAACAGTTTCCATTATTCAATGTCTGGTTGCTTTCTGTTTATTTTTGTTGGCACAGTACGAGATAAAATGTATTTCAAAAAATTCATAAATTAAAACACAAGATATACAAAATGGGGAAAGAGTGATTTAATAAACTGTTTAAAAAAAAAAAAATAATGGGTCCGGAGACGAATAGTTTTCCTTATTCAATGTATGGTTGGTCATTTCCAGACCCAATTATTTGGAGTTTCCCCCCCCCCTCACCAACACCGTATCTTAAATCATTCTTTCCTTATTTTGTATATCTGTTTTAATTTATAAATATTTTGAAATATGTTTTATCACATTAACCTGTGCCCACAAACAACCATACATTGAATAATGAAAACTATCCATTTCCAGACCCAAGTTTATTTGAACTTTTTTGACTTAATGAGTAGGACCTACCTGTATGTTTTGTACAATCACCGTGTGTGTGTGTGTGTGTGTGTGTGTGTGTGTATAAATAAATAAAAAAAGAGGAGATTCCAAAAGGTGGGTCAAAAACTTCGCCATAAGTTCTACTTGTGAAAACAAACAAAAAAGTCACTATAAACATGGGTCCAGAAATGAATAGTTTGAGAAAAACATATTTTATCATTATTCAATGTAGGTGTGTTTGTTTTTTGTTTTGTTGGCACAGTATGATGAGAGAATATATATTGCAAATATTCATAAAATGAATAACCAAAATAACACAAATAAGCAAAATAGGGAACAGATGATTTAATAAAAGGTGTTGTAAACCAAAAACAAACAATTAATGGATCCAGAAATAAATAGTTTTCGCACAAAACATAGTTTACAGTAAACATTGTATTGTTATAAGAGTCAAAGAAATTAATTGTTGCTGCACCCGCGATTAACTTCATTCACATTCGCTAATTTATTGAAGTGTTTTATTCAACACCATTTATTAAATCATTCGTTCCCTATTTTGCTTATTTGTGTTTCATTTTATGAATATTTGCAACACGTTTTCTCATATCATACTGTGCTAACAAAACAAAACAAGAAACAAACACCTACATTGAATAATGTACAATACGTTTTCCTCGAAAGCTATTCATTTCCGGACCCATGTTTATAGGAACTGTTTGTTTTCATGAGTAGAACTTACAGCTCAATTTTTGACCCACCTTTTGGAATCACCTTTTCTATATATATATATATATATATATACATACACACACACATATACGTATACATACATACAGGGTAGCCCAAAGGTACACGTCCAAAATGAAAAATGAATGGAGGGCCTTAAGACCTACTAGGATAGTCCCCATGCATGTTCTCTATTATGTACCGTTGTCGAGATATTAATTTTGTGATTTTTGCAGTAGTCCCTACCTTATTACGGTAAAATGTTTGTTGTGATAACTTTTGTTAGTTTAGTTGTGTTCTTTGAAAAATAAAATATATATATATATAAAAGACAAATTATATAGGTACAATATTGTTTGTTTTGTGAAAATCATTGTGAAAATCAAGGTCGAAGTATGAAGTTGTGATTTGTCATGAAGCTTCAAAATCTTTGATAGGAATTATATAAAAAAACAAAAACTGGTAGATATTTCTTTTCCATTTAATAGACTGTCAGAAACATACAAAACATTTTACACATAATAGGTGAAAAAGAGACAGTATTCAAGGTAAAAGGTACAAAGATAGATTTCAAGATGAAGTTGATATTTCCTGTGATAACACCACAATCGACGTTTGACGATATTTCATATAGTGTCAAAGCTGCCGTTTCCAATAAAATTGACAAAAAGTATAAAATTTACAATTAAGCATTGATAAATTACGCAGCATGTGAACATGTATAGCGAGACGGATAATAACAATGAAAGAAGGTAAAATCAAATTGCTACAGATAAGGTGACTGAAGCCTTATCTGAAAACAATTTTATCTGAGATTCTGCATATGCACTATCCAAACATAACTGTGATTGGTCAGCATGCTAGATGCAATGTGCCATTTACGTGGCGTGGCAGGCATTCGCTGTCTGATTACTGCTTCTACTATGTTATGTTCTGTTAGTCTGTGCTCTCATGATCTACTACTCTTGGAATTGGATTGTAACCTACCAGGCAAAAGTACTGGTGTATATATTGGACATGATAATGCTTTGAGACTTGGGTTTTCGTGACTATCGGGATTTCATGTTGACGCTATGAATTACTCGCATTGTGAATAAATAAAAATGCATTATTTCCTTGGCGTTGCTCAAGGAAATACCCATCTAGCTTTAAGGATGTACTGAGAATATGTGGAATGCCAAGGTGGACCGCAACCACAAACATTCCCTGACCATTGTGTTTTCATCAATACACACAATGACTGAATGGAAGGTCGCTTGCTTGGATGACTACGATCTTGTGAAGGGATTGCAAGAGTCGACCAGGATAGAACTGTGGTAGTAACTGAAGAAATACAAAGCAATCCTGCCACAAGTACTAGGGTCATTAGTCAAACACTCATCCCAAGATCAACATATATTGAAAGCAGAAGGATATCATCAGTTTTATATTCCGTCTGTTCAAGCTCTGATGCTTAAGGAAAAAAAAAAAGTTAAATTTTCTGAAATCATGCTGCAGAAAGCTAGAGAAACTTCTGATTTTTTTTTTTTTTTTTTTTGAACACACATTCTTGACAGATTAATCTAAATTCAAAAGAAATGGTGTGTTCAACATTCATAACTATCATAGCTGGTCAATAGAGAATCCTCAGTAATCCTTGAATTACCGGACCTCTTAAATGGAGAAACATACCTGAACTTCCTTCAGAATGACCTACCTATTCTCCTGCAAGATGTTGACTTGGAAACCTGCCAGAGAATATAGCTGCAAAATGATGGAGCCCCTTGTCACTGTATGACTGAAGTCTGACAATATCTGGATGAAACATTTTGCCTTTGACACTAAGAAATATCATCAAACATCGATTGTGGTGTCATCACAGGAAATATCAACTTCATCTTGAAACCTATCTTTGTACTTTTTACCTTGAATACTGTCTTTTTTTCACCTATTATGTGTAAAATGTTTTGTATGTTTCTGACAGTCTATTAAATAAAGAAATACCTACGTATTTTTTTGTTTTTTGTAATTACTATCAAAGATTTTTGAAGCTTCATGACAAATCACAATTTCATACTTTGACCTTGATTTTCACAATATTGATTTTCACAATGATTTTCACAAAACAAACAATATTGTACCTATACAATTTCGTCTTTTATAAATAATAAATAATATACCAGGTCTTCCGGCTTAAATCCGCTGTTTTTTAGGCAACAAAAAAGACGTTTTTTCAATAGAAAGTGAAAAAAATAGTTTATTCAAAGTACTGGCCCTCGCTAACTACACATTTTTCCGATCTCTCGGGCAATTTGTGGATACCTTGCCAAAAAAATTCCCTCCCTTTTCAAACCAAGTATCAAGCCATTTTTGGACGTCTTCATAGGAATTGAATTGTTCCTCAGCAAGCGAGTGGCCCATTGACGAAAACAAGTGGTAGTCAGAAGGTGCCAGTTCTGGCGAGTTAGCCGGCATGGGGTAGCAGCTCCCAGTTGAGTGCCTTCAAGTAGTTGCGGACCATTGTTGACATGTGTGATGGTGCACTGTCATGGAGAAAAATCAGCTTGTCATGTCTTTTCAGGTCTTCCAGCCATTCAATTTGATCAGTTGTTGTTGGTAGCGATGGGCATTGACAGTTTCCCATGGTTTCAGCAACTCATAGTAGACAACACCCTGCTGATCCCACCAAACGCACAGCATCGTCTTCTGTCCAAAGCGATTGGGTCTTGCGGACGATGTTGATGGTTTGCCAGGGTCAACCCATGATTTTTTGCATTTAGGATTCTCGAAATAGATCCACTTTTCATCTCCAGTAACGATCCGATGCAGAAAGGACTTTCTTTTTTGTCTGGCAAGCAAAATTTCACATGTGTTTTGGCTTCGCTCCATCTGCCGATCGGTAATTTGTGTGGGACTCATTTTCCAACCTTTCCCATGGCACGTAGGTGATCGGAAATGGTTTGTTGAGCAACACCCAATTGCTCGACAATTATTTTTTGCGATTGCGTGTCGTCCTCGTCCAATAGCGCTTGCAGTTCACCGTCCTCAAATTTTTTAGGCCGATTTTCACGCTCCTTGTCGGTAACATCGAAATTGCCGTCTTTGAACCGAAGAAACCAGTCTCTGCACGTTGTTTCCGATAGAGCACGGTTGCCATAGGCCTCCACAAGCATTCGATGTGATCCGACCGCCGATTTCTTGAGATTGAAGCAGAAAAGCAGAGCTCCCCGCATATGCTCTTTTTTGGCACAAAACTCGACATGATTAACACAGGAAAAAATTAATTTTTTCTTTGAAATTGCTATTGTTGTGCACTGCTTATTGTTGAAGGATGTCAAACGCATGAAACTTATCAATTCGGCGGTTCGATAGTCATTTTATATGACCACTTACGCCATCTATGAGCAAACAGCAGGTTTAAGCCGGTAGACCTGATATATATATATATATATATATAATTTATTTTCAAAGAACACAACTAACAAAAATTGCAACAACATATATGTAATGAAAAAAAAAAAAAAATTTACTGTAATAAGGTAGGGACTACGGCAAAAATCACAAAATCGTTAATATCTCGACAACGATACACAATCTGGGGTGATACATGGGGGTGATTCTGGTAGGTCTTGAGGCCCTCGATTCACTTTTTTCTTTTTGGATGTGTACCTTTGGGCCACCCTGTGAATATAGATACTGTATGTACATATACATACTGACAAAGCTGTGAGTCAAATAACTTAATGTAATTGATTCTCTACAATATCCCGAACTATCAACACCACATTGAAATCTGAACTCCAGCATTTAAGGAATCTGCAGAAAAGTTAAGGATAATGCAAGTAATGGTATCCTGAATGTTTACTAGATTATTGATTTTACCAAGGTAAACAATGTTTTTAAAATATCCAAAAAGCACAAGGATTTAAATCAGATGACTTTAGTGGTTGCTCATTAGGGAAATGTCTGCTGATTATCCTGTCTGAAATGGTTTTTACATATTCTCTACTATAAAATACTGCCCCACTTTGCATGAAGATTATTTAACTATACTGTTGCTGCAGACTGACAATCACAAAATTGGTCAAAATGATTCATACCTGTCCACTTACTGAACAAGTCACTGGACCTGTTCAAACTTTCATCCAAAATGAAGGGACTAATACAAAAGTCATCTGAAAGGCACACCATACTATCACTTTCGAAAAATACAGAGGTTTAGGTTTCATGGATCTCATTTCGATTTCCTGTAGCTCAAATTCAGCAGTTTTGAGTGTTAACATCTCCAGAGAGATTAAAATATGCCTAATATCTATACACAAATTGATAGCCACTATCAATTTTCATTTGAGCATGGAACTGTAACAGCAAGTGTGTCTCGGCAAGATGAATAATTAGTGAGGAGTGACGCAATACATTTTTTTACAGATATAACAATTTTTGAACAATTTTATTAACTATGGTGACTAGCAAGCCCACACAATGTAAAAGCCACACAAGTTCTACAACTTCCTGATTGTGATTTTTTTTTTCCTCCACTGCAAGAGCAACATCATTAATATACTATCACAACAGGTTTCCTTCGAAGTCTAAGTTTAATAATGCTCAGTAAACACAGTTTCTCAATTTATTATTTTTTATCATTTTTCTAAAAACAGCAGTTATAAGACATGCCTTTCAACATTCAGAATTCTCGCAATGCAGCTGATGCATTATTAATGTACAAATAAAACAAAGTGTACATTATATAATAACTTGACCAACAAAGTGTAACCTTCAAAATCACAAGCAATGGTATTTTCATTGACAATTTTTCATGTTAGGAAGCATGCTTCTATAGTTGATAATCATGTGACATTTGCATGTTAGGATTATATTATATTTTACTTTTATTTTACCATTGCAAATAATGGTATATATCACAGAATTTTTTATGTGATGAGTATTCGAATCCACAACTTTTTGTGAATGCATTATTAAGGTATAGAAAGTTTATCCCCTGTAAACTGGTAGTAATTTTACAAAAAGAAACTAGTTCAGATAATTCTTCCCCATAACCTCTGCTGTAATTTTACCAAGTTTGAGGAATTTTGCTGCCCAGTTTCCAGTCTAATGGGAAAACAGGAGGGTTACAAACAATAACCTAACTGTCTGCGTTGATTCCATTCTCCTTAATGAGGAATAGCGATACATTTATACAAGTTCAGTAATGAATATTTGCACCTAGACACTTCTTGCACTGTATCTTCAAGCAATAAAAATATTATTCGTATAGACACCTCTTGCATTGTGTCTTTTTGTTTGCAGAGGAAAGGCACTTTACAAGTTGTCCCTCCTTACATTGTGTCTTCAGCTGTGTCAGTAACGCCTAGTTCTCAGTTTATTAGCTGTTTTAATAAACTGCTCCCTAACTGTTCTTAATTCAGAGAATTCAGCTTGAAATATGAACTGATAACATTGTTTAATTTAACGAAGCTAACTTTATAAATTGAAAGTACTTAACTGCTGTTGTCTGGTTCTTTCTACATTCACGAACACTTTTGCAGTAGTCACAAGTCTCGTCCGATGCCAAGTTTCTGCACTTCAAAGTTCATAGGAAGGTTTTTGTTCTGTTCCATTTTCAGAAACCACTTTTATTTTTCACTCTCTTCTTGGAACGAAATCCAAGAATCTCAGTCTTGAAAACCAAAAACGCCAGAATCGCTCTCTCTCTCCTACGAATACTCAAGTCATACTGAACTGTTTTCCACCAATCGCTGACTCTACCTTTGCTTCTGATAATGAGGATAGACTAATACATTGTCTACAGTGGGTCAGGGTAATAACATATAGCGGTCCCACTTATCTTTACAGGGGACAGCATTCAGTTTATAATATGCAATCACAATGGGTGGCATTTTTGCATTGCAACAATATTACCTCTTTCTACAGAGCTTTTAAGTGAACTTAATTATGATAATGTGTGGCTTTGAAGTCATAATTATTCCTAATATTTAAACTTAAGCTTAAACTTCTAAATGAAAAATCCCACTTTCATTTTGTGTTAAGGGAGGAGGGCGACATTAAATCAGCATACACTGTCTTGCCATATAAGACAGTTAAAACTGTTACAGAAAATGGTTTGTTGAAATGAAATATTAAGTTTAAAAACATAATTGAAAAATGAAATTAAGCATGTAGATTTAAAAAAAAATATCTTTCTAGGTAAGTTCAAGAATAATTCAACAGACTGAATTTGGATGGTTCCTTTGACATCCTTCTTAAATAGTGCAACTTGTTACCTAGAATTAATTTTTAACAAACTCAGTTAAGAAACTGAATGAAAATCCAATATTAAAACAGTGCAGATCAAATTCTTGGAATGTTGATAAATGCTGTCACAAAGAATTTTAGGTTAAAACATGAAATTCAATGAATTATTTGTATTTTATTAGATTTTTATCCCCCAATAACCATGACATTACTGGGTTATGAGGCTGGAAGAAAGAAACAAAAGTTAATTTTAAAATTTCTTTAAGATACTTAACTGAACAGTAATTTTATAAGAATTCAGAACTAAAATTTGGCCAACTTAAAGACATGGTAAAAAGAAAGCACATCTTGAATTATTATCAAGAAAACAGATTGAAAGAACAGAGCTATACTATGTTCAGTGAAAAGCAACGTAATTACTTACCTATGTGTAGCAGTAAACCATGCAACAACAATCATTAAATTAATTGGGATATCTACTGGGACTAAATCTGCTACTAAATCATGATGGCATAGAAGAGTACGAAGAATTCCCTTGCCAGCCTTAAGAAAGAAGAAATCCAAAATATACCGATTTATGATTGGTTTTGAATTGAAAGAGCATAAGTTTGAATTGAGAATATTTAATTGTAGATGCAGAGGATAGAAACATTTCATTATTGTCATGGAATCACTATTTTAGAAGTTAAAAGCAAGCCTAAAATTCATAAAAATACAAGGATAGTTTAAATATTAAAGGCAAATCAAAAATGACTTAATTGTATAGAATATCAATTTAGAGAGAGAGAGAGAGAGAGAGAAATTCAGACATATCTATCTTTCTGGAACTTGTGTATTTATCTCCCTCACTCCCACCCACTAAACCACCGATTTAATTTCACAGTAGGCAGTTGCTATTATTGTTTAAACTACTGAAAATTACATCCATTTATATCATTAAAAGCTTTGTTTACCTAAACTTAGTTTACAGATGATCAGAAAACTAACACAGCAGGCATTCTGCATTAAGATATCTAAATTTAATACATTTATGAAGGAGCAGCCTACTCCTGCACAAAAGTTTCAAACATTTCTGATGTTATTTTCACAAACAATAGGAAGCCATTTGCAAACGTGATGACCTTATGCCCATTATGTTTGCTGCCGTGACATATTCAAATTAATTAATATTAAAAAAAAGTCAATACTAAATTTGGAGATCTTAGTCCAAGCTGTTAAGGTTTTTCAAAAGTCACAATACTCAAAATAAACACACAATTTCATTAAATATCATGCATAAAGGATAGTTTAATGGAAATAAAAAAAAAAAAAGAATTGTAGATGATATTGAAGATGTCATGATACATCAATTTTTAAAATGAGAAAATTTGATTTGGAGTTTTAAAGTACAATGAACATAATACAAAAACTCCAATGTAAACTTTGAGAATTCCAAAAATAATTGTGACTTACAAATACGAAACTATGTAATAAAAATCTTCAACTAATTTTCAGTTAAAACAAAATCTTACAACGCGCACTTTTTTTTTTTTTTTTTAAATGGAATTTTAAAAAGAAAAAAAAAAAATAATACTAATAGAAGTAACACTTGTAAAGATTGTTTATAACTATCTTTCTAGTCTTCTAACAACTTCTTTGGTTTACAAGCAGAAATGTTAACATTAAGGAAATTAAGTAAAGTGCACTTTTAAAATTTAAAACATATGCATAAAAACAATTTATACAATACCTATATTACATAAATTTTATATATTGTACTTTACAAATCCAGCTGTTATAATATTTCAATTGTAAACATAATTTTTCCTCTATTGTCCAGAATTTGGTTTCTTGTACTTGTATTTATTTCCTTTTATTTTTAATTAAATTTTGTTTCTGTATGTTGAACTAGTTTTTATTGTTAATTAGTAGCTATGTTTGAACAACAGCAAATATAAGTGTACCAATATAAATGTATTTATATTTATTCCTACATTTAAACTTCAGGGCCACAAGGAGTTTAAATGTAGGAGTTTAGTGTCCTGTAGTGAGACACTAACTTTTTAAGTTCCAAAAATCTGCCAATAGGGTACTGTACAAGAGGAAATGCATGACAAAGTATCAACAAATGAATACTAAGACGAAGCTAAGATGAAATTTCAAATTCTTATGTTTGCCCTTTTCAAAAACAAACTGAATTAATGTGATAGAGGAAATACTATCAAGCTCGAAATTCACTCAAAGTGACATATGAAAAGAATTTGATGCACAGTGAGCTTGACCGCAGAATACAACATCCCTGAAGTAATATGTATATGCTGTGTTATGTTGCCCTTCAAGACAGCTAAGTTAGAGACATTTCCTCGAAATTCATTAGTCCCACATGTAAATCCCACAATGTAAGGTCAGACAGGAGTGGTGGCCAGGAAATGGGAAAGAAGAGACTAATGACTTTCAGAAAAGTGATCTAGTAAACAGCTGCTGTACTGGTAGTGCTATATGAGAAGCCCCACCTTGCATAAAAAGTGTCTCGTCCTGGCATTCACTTTGCTGCAGTTGAGGAAAAATGAAACTGTACAACATATGATGATATCTGTGTGCTTTAAAGGAACAGGTCGCTACTCCTGATGGGTTCAATTCCTCAAAAATAATGGTTTTAGGATGAAATTTGAAGTAACACCACACGGTAAGTTTTAGTTAGTGTAATGACACATGCTTATTTAGAAATTTTCCCTTGGTAATAAAGTGTTGTTGTTGTTGTTGTTATTGGTTGGGTTTTTAATGGTGCAAAAGCAGCTGTGGCTAAGCTGCGCCAAGAAAGGTAATAAGGAGAAGAAAGAAGAAAATGGAATGAAACTAACTAGATTAACTTACCTAGATAAAAAGAACAAAACAAGAAAAGAACAGGTAGTGCCAAAAGGAAGATGATAAGAAATAATCTATAGTGTATAGAAGTAAAAACATGAGAATTATAAGAGTGGTAAGGCCACATTGATGAATGAAGCGTAAAACTGATGAAATGGGTAAAAGATCATTGTTGTTTAAAAGCAAGGAAATATGAAAAGGAACGTGAAATTTAAAAAGAGGATAAAAGCACTGATGATGATGTTGAGTAAAAGCAGGACAGTCAATTAAAATATGATGAACGGTTAAAACTACGTAGCACCTAGAACACAGGGGAGGTGGACGATTTAGCAGTAAATAGCTATGCGTAAGTCTGGTATGTCCAATCCTGAGATGTACCAGAAGAACATCTTTCTGGCGAGTTGGAAACAGTCGATTGGTAGGAGAAGATAATAAAGGACTGACAAGACGCAGTTTATTGTCGTGAAGATCATCCCATTCATGTTGCCACGCAGAACGGAGACGAGAGCATGTAAGAGCATAGATGTCAGAGGGCAGAGTGGAGATCCGTCGCAGTGATCGACTACCAGCAGACTTGGCGAGAGAATCAGTGAGGTCATTGCCGACAATGCCGACGTGGCCTGGGATCCAGCAGAAAATGATAGTGCAATGGTGAAAACGCTGTAAAAAATCTAAAATGGATAAAACAAAAGGGTGAACCTTCAGGGTGTGACTGCACAGTGCCCGCAAAGCGCTCTCAGAATCGCTATAGATAAGTGTGTGCGAAAACTTCTCCTGCAAAGCATACATTAAAGACAAAAAAAATGGCATAAAGCTCAGCAGAAAACACCAATACCTCAGAAGGAAGATGAATAGCATTACTGAAAGTAGCAGTATAAAAAGCTGCTCCAACATAATCTGCACCTTTTGATCCGTCGGTATAGAAAATGTTGAAATCAGAGTGACTGGACAAATTATCATGATGCAGAGACTGAAAGACTGTTGAGGGAGTGTTGATTTTCGCAAAGATACGAAGCGAGAAATCACAGTTGGGTAGAGGATATTTTCAATGCGCTGATGGCGAAGTAGGTAGAGTGGCAATGTGAAGGTCAGTGAGCTGTAGTGTAGTGAGCCAAGTCGTCACCCGATGTCCAAACGGTGGTATAATGGAAGGACGATTGGTGAAAAGACGTCACTGACGGGGATGACAGACACATTGATGAGCAGGATTATTTGGAAGTGAAGAAATACGGGCGAAATTCTGGAGACACAAAACTTGTCGACGAAAGTGCAGGGACGGTTCCAGAGCCTCTGCGTATAGGCAGAAGTACGGAAAGAAGAATCGGTGAAGTATGGAAAGCACCGAGGCAGAAACGGAGGCCTGATGGCGAACAGGATCAAATGTCCGAAGGACAAACGGCCGTGCAGAGCCATATACAATGCAGCCATAATCCAATTTGGATCGAATAAGAGCTCGGTAAATGCGCAACAAGGCCAAGCGATCACCACCCCATTTTGGAATGCGAAAGCACTTTGATACAATGTAGCCCCAAAGAAGAATATCAAGCGACGGCGCGACAATGTCACAGAACGAAACTGAGGGCTACAGGAAGATATCGTATAGAACAGAGGTCTCTTTTTTTTTTTTGGTTGTCGATTTGAAGATTCGTTTTTTGCGGGACATAAACGAAAAAAAAGTTTAATTTTTTTCTGCACCTGCAGAAAGTTTTTCATCTTAGCATCAATCGTTGCAGAAAGATATAAAACATTCTGCTTTCGAGCAATGTAGTTTAAAAGACACCGTTTCCGAAGGTCAAGTATGTGATCCTTAAAAGTCAATTTCCTATCAAAAATGAGGCCTAAAAATTTATGTTGAGAAAGACATGGAAGTGGGACGCCACCAAGAGTCAGCTGGGGATCAGGAAAAATTCCCTGACGTCGAGTGAAATGGATACATACAGTCTTGGATTGGGAGAAAGTAAAACCATTAGAAACACTCCAAGTCTGCAACTGATGCAGAGCTAACTGCAGTTGTTGTTCAATCAGATGTAAATTAACAGAACTGCAAGAGATCTGTAAGTAGTCAACATACAAATAGTGGACAGACGAAGGCAAAACAGAGATGCCATTAATCTTGACAGAAAAAAGGGTAACGCTCAAGACACAGCCGAGGTACTCAGAGTTCTTGAGGATAACATGTAGAGAGCATAGATCTTAGACGGACTTGAAAGGTACGATTCGCAAGAAAGTTGCGAATGAAAATAGGCATGTGACCACAAAGGCCGTAATGATGAAGATCTTGTAAAATGCCAAATTTCCACGTGCGACCGTATGCCTTCTCCAAGTCTAAGAAGATGGAGATGAGATGTTCGCTATTAACAAAAGCATGACGATAGCATTTTCCAAACGTACAAGATGGTCAACTGTAGAGCGATGTTGCCAGAATCCACACTGTGTGGTAGCGAGAAGTGTATTGGCTTCAAGATACCATTTGAAGGCAGCAATTTCCCATGCATTCAAGCGTCTTACACAAACAGCTAGTGAGGGCAATGGGGCGATAATTATTGGGATCACTGACGTCTTTACCAGGTTTTGCAAAAGGAATGACTACAGCTCATTGCGAACTATCAGGAAAGAAATGTTCTAACCAGATTTTATTGAAGATTGACAGAAGAACATTCAACGATGAAAAGGATAAGTGACACAGCATCACGTAATGAATTCCGTCAGGGCCGCAGGCAGTATTTTTGCT
This sequence comes from Thereuonema tuberculata, assembly GCA_023159025.1. Lineage (NCBI taxonomy): Eukaryota > Metazoa > Arthropoda > Chilopoda > Scutigeromorpha > Scutigeridae > Thereuonema > Thereuonema tuberculata. Next base: position 115,283,697 of record JAFIDM010009631.1, read on the forward strand.
GGTGTCTAGAGCAAACAATAATTCCTGTAAACTAAAAGGGAGATTATACGGTTCTCTGTTCGAAGAAGAAAACTTTAAAGGAATAGCTTCAGCACGGTCTTTAATTGTTTGAAAAGTAGAAGATAAAAGTGCAGGGCTGTAATTCCATGCAAAAGCACATCCAAGGGCTTCAGCTTGTTTGGAGATAGTAGCTATTTCATTTCCATCTTCTTTCAGAATGTGCAAAGATTGAGATCTATAATTTCCATGCATCTTACAAATGTTATCGCAGAGGGTCTTTGAAGACAAAGTACAAGTTATCGATGATACAAAACGTTGCCAAGATTTTCTGACTAATGCGGCAGATACGACAAGCAGAAGCGCGTGCTCTTTTAAAAGCTAAAAGATTGGCAGAAGTGGGATAACGTCGGAAAATGTTCCAGGCTCTCTGTTTAATTTTCTGTGCAGACTGAGTCCACCAAGGTTTGGGATGCAGAGGGAATCGTTCAGATGTTTGTGGAATTGTTGCTTTGGCAGCACAAATAATGGTATGAGTGACCTCATCAGTAAGTTGATCAATGGTAGCTGAAAGATCAATGGCCTCCAGATTATAGCGGCTAGTAAAAGTTATCCAATCAGCAGAGTCAAATTTCCAGCGAGGATGACAGGGTGATGAAACAGCAGAACGAGGTAGCTCTTCGAGAATGATTGGGAAATGGTAACTGCCAACAGGGTCGTTGATAACATCGCATGAGAAATGGGGGAAGAGCGAAGCAGAACCTATAGCTAAATCAATAGCAGAGAAGGATATTGGCGAGGATGTGAAATGAGTTGTGGTGCCTGTGTTAACTATACAAAGATTTCGCCGAACTAAAAGATCTTCAATAACAGCACCTCTAGGATTGGTGGATGAAGAACCCCAGACAGGAGAATGAGCGTTGAAGTCTCCAACTAAGAGAAACGGAGTCGGTAATTGATCCAGAAGATGAGCAATGTCTGTAGGCAGAACAGGGGCTGTGGGGGAAAGATATAGGCTACAGATAGTGAAAAGGCGAGCAGCAACAGCTTCCAAAGGAGTCGTAAGTGGGACACGGGAGGACGGAGTGTCATGTCGGATAAAAAGACAAACGCCTCTGCCACTTCTATCGGTTCGCTGTTTACTCAGCTTGAAATACCCAGGAAAAGAAACTGTCATTTCCTGTAAGAAAAGTTTTCTGCAGACACATACAGACTGGATGATTTGTAGAAAGGAGGGCTTTAACATCGTTCAGGTTGGAGCAAAGTCCTCGACAATTCCAATACAATAAGGCCATTATTGGTATAAGTAAAAATGGGTAAAAGTCTAAAAATCAAGGAGGAGGCGCTGGTGGTGCCCTAAAATTAGGGTGTTTGGAGGAGTCCTCCAGATCGTCTTCATAAAACCGTCTGGGAGAGAAATGTCTCCGATGACCACGAGAAGGTGAATGTGAAGTGGTGCGATGAAAAGATTTGTGTGGAGATACGGAGGGTCGTTTCTGTGTAAAGTTGATTAGAAGGACTTGAAGAAACTGGCAAAGACAACATGGTGGATTGTGACGTAAAATGTGTGGATTGCGACGGAACTCTTGTGGTAGGAGTAGCAATGGTTTGAAATATGACTGAAAAGGACTTGTGAGGACAAGTGATGTCAGTTTGACAGGAGATCGAAGCCATCTGTCTAGATTTTACAGCAAAAGAAAAAGTCTTTTGGGCTGGCGCAGCAGGTAGCATCCTCCGGGCCTCGGGATAAGAAAGAGAATGTTTCACTCTGATGGTTTGAATCTCTTTCTCCTCTTTCCAGCGAGGACAAGATCGAGAGTATGAAGGATGGTCTCCTAAAGAATGACACACTTTAGAGGCAAAGTGCACTATGTAGACTAATGGGAAGGCTCACCACACTTAGGGCGGATGGACTTGCCACGATAAGCTGCAGAGCTATGATCATAACATTGGCATTTAAAACAGCATAAAGGGTTCGGGATGTAAGGATACACAGGACAGCAGAGATAGCCAGCCGTAACACTCGTGGGCTGTGTGGAAGAGTTGAAACTAAGGACAACTGTACGAGTGGGTACTTCCTTATTATCAAGATGAATGTTAATTCGTTGGACAGAGAAGGTCAGCATCATGTAGACCGTCCAGATCAGGTTCACGGATGACGCCGCGACTAGAGTTCAAAGTCTTGTGCTTAGTGACAGATACCGGAGTATCAGCCAGAGTCGTCAAATTAAGAAGTTGGTCCACAGCTTTTGAAGAAGGCAGCTGGATTAACAAATCGCCAGACTGGAGTTTCTTGACTGACTTGATATTTGAAGTTACACCTAAAAGTGCTTTGGAGATGAGAAAAGGGAACAGTTTGGACAAAGGTGTCTCAGGGGTTAAGGAGTGCATAATTAGAAAGGTCGGACTGGTAGTACAAGAAGGAGAGGGAACATTGAAGGTGTGGGAATTGCTTCCCAATGAAGGAAAAAAAGAAGTATCCATACATAGGAGAATTAGCTGGGGAAAGTAAACTGTCACCAGGCAGCTATCCCCATATCTGTCTGGATGGCACTGCCGAAGCAGTTTAAATACTGTGGGTGTTGCCAGGCAATTTTGTTTTTTTTGCCCACAGGGATCGTTCATGACACTAAAATAACCCTGTAGTGCCACACATCCATTGGCACGATACCTTCCACCTTGGATTCGGGGGCAGGCGTTTAGGACCCATGGAGAGTAGCTCATGGAAAAGAGAACCCTCCATGGGTGGTCCCCTCACCAAATACTAGAACCTGCACCGAGGGGTAAAGAAAAGTGACAAGAGGGAAAAACTTTAGATGTGGTGGCAGCAAGGTTGTTAATATCTTTCTAGAAATTATGAAGGAGTTGCATAAGTTTTGAGAAATGAAAAATATAAAATTAGTGAAATTTATAAATACAGCTCATAAAACTTTACCCTGAACTTCAAGCCTACAACACTGGAGCCTACATCATCTGTCTATAGTATACTGAACACAATACACATTTTTTGCAGTATTATTTTTGCTGAAAATTTCTTTTACAATACAGGAAGTCTTATAGTGGCTTATCACTGCATATAATGCTTGCATTTAGCAGATGGTTCTAGTCAGGGCACAGGGAGCAACATTTGAGAAAGCTGCACTTGGGGTAAGAAAACAATATAAATTTTGGTAATGCAATTTATTGAGGAAGGTACAGTGACACCAAGGCGGAAGAGGAAAATCTGAAAGACCCAAAATGGTAAGAGCATATCTAATATTATTTACTGGAACTTATAATGATGTATCATAAGAAAAGCAGCCACAGGCATGCAATGGAGCTGAGATACACTTACTCCATCAGATATATAATGGCTAAATAAATAGGGGCAGTTGCTTACTATATACAGATCACCTATTCCTTTAAGATTATCAACAAACATGCCAGATGCATCTTTATCTTTGAAATGGTCTTTTTTGACAAGATCTTTAAGTAATTCATTTACTCATCCCTAGATGCTTATTTGTGAGGATGATAAAACAGCCGATACTGTATTTCACATGCTTTATCTATCCAACCTAGTCAATTTGAAGAAACATATTCATAACTTACTCTCTGACAGATGAAAACATGTTCAGCATAATGTTGAAAAAGCCTTCAACAGCAATATGGGTTGTGTTCAACTACAGGGAACATACCCTGATCACATTGTATAAATGTTTGGCAAGATGTCCTGAATAAAATAGCTGCATTAATTGCTCAGCAAATTTTCATATTTTTGTGTATGTCTACTATTACAAGATATTAAGTACAGTACGAGACAGAAAAGTAAAGGTGCTCCACTACAGGACATGCAGGTCCTTGGGAACACGAGAGGTTTAGACCCCCACTGATTCTTGGCCAATGGCATTACTTGGGGTCAGATAGTCAGTCCGGCGACCACCCACCTTAGCCGCAACTCTTTATCCACTTGACGTAGGGCTAGACAAACCCTAGGGTCCACCTGGAGGAGAAACTGTGGAAAAATCCCTGACCACCACCAAGAATTGAACCCAGGCTCCTCCAGTCCATAGTTCAGCACCTACTAAACCATTGGGCTACCAGACCCACACTAATTAGTAACTTGTAGGAAAGTCTAACTGGAATACAGATTTATTTTAAATACTGAATGAAGTGTAGAAAGAAAGAAGCCCTCCTTAGGGCAAAGCTTTGGTTAGGGACAACTTTCACAATATTTTCCCAGTGAAGGTGAAGAATGGTAGGAGTAAGGGCAAATATTTAAACAAGAAATAACTAAGAAAAGTGAGACTGCCAAAAAATTATTAAAAGTCCTTAGTGAAATTTAGTAGCATAAAATATCATAATGCTACAAAATGCTAAAGCTGGTATCTGCAATAATGCCCCAATTGTGATATTGCAGTGAAGCCCTCTGTATGGATCAATTATGATTTTTTTTTTTTAACATACCGTATATGCTCCAATAGAGGCGCCCGGCGTTTATTTGCAAAACTAGCCTCAGCTCCCGGCACTTAATAGAGACCGGCTACTATTAGAAGCCGGCCATTATTAACAAAAACCTTCAAACGCAATATTTTTACACATAAATCCCGGCTAATATTACAAACAGCTACTTTATTTGAATTTCACATGCTACATAAGACTACATAAAGATAAAGGACAATGTCTTTCTGTACCTTTCGCTGCTATTAGTCGTCCGAATCCGCAATAACAGGCGTCCGCCTCACCGGAAGTTTGTTTCGCGTATTCCACCTCATGAATCTTAAAGGCAATGTCAAATGACCATTTCAGTGGCATTTTGTAAGGCAATGTACCGTAAGGTATTACGCACGACTATAAAGATACGGACGCTTCAACTAGTACCGGTAGACAAATATCAAAGATCCGGCTACTTTTAGAGACCAGCTATTATTTGACCTTGTCATCTCTGCAGCCCGGTGCTTATTAGAGACCGGCCACAATAAGAGCCTCGGCGTTTATTGGAGCATATATGGTATATATTTTGATTGTTTGAACTAAGTTCTAAATTTCACATATTCGGATTTTGTTTTTGCTTTGTTAACTTCGTTGTCTGTCAAGAAATTACTGTGCTGTAGGAACTTCAAAATATACCTTACTAACAATTTCTATCAAACTCAAACTACTTAATAAAAGACAAAACAAAGCAGAACTATCTAATGTTACTTACCCCTGCTATTAAACCAGTTGGTCCATTTAGATTATCTATCCAGCCCTATAAAGTTTAATACAGATTGATTAACTTTATGCAAAAACAAACATAGAAAGGGAAAAAAAATGAATGTTTAGACAAATGAGACAAGTGGCATAAGCTAATAAAAAATATACAATTACTTGTGAATGCCACATATGGATCTGGTATCTGGTTAGCTTTAAGAGGTAATACAAAATTTATAAATTTACAGACACCCACAAGCAAGCTAAAAGACCCCAGCTCATTTTGAAGCAGGCAGATACGACAATTACAGTCTTTGACGGGGAAACTTTGATTGCCCACATGTAACTAAAAGATATCTTAGACCAACACATAACTCTTTAGTAGAACTGTTGATCCCAAGTTTTTCATGGACTTGTCCTTAAGAGAGCAAGTGTTGAGAATAAACATTTGGGATGTAAAGATATCTGAAGAATGGATTGGCCAGCCAGATCCCAGTTTTGAACACATCAAAAGCATGGCTGGGCTGTTTTAGGAATTCAAATTGCAGTGTCAACCCTCACTCAGAACTCTCCAAGCTGAACCTGTTGCTAGAGGAGTCTCCATACCAAAGTTCCTGAGTCACCCAGTTGTAGTATGAAGGTTTGTGTTAGACCTGTACAGCTGTTGTCAGAAAACCACTAATTATTGATCAAAAGGAGTTTCTAAAACATTGTCTAAAGTCAGTATCTACAGGCTTGCAACATATTTTATATTCTAAATTTTAGTTTTATTAATTTTACATCTTTTTTATTAATTCTATACATCTTCCATCAGGCAGGCAATGGACTGACTACCAGACTTCAACTTAGTCCTGATGCTCAGAAAGCACTGGGACCCCAAGGGCCATATTGGCCTGTACTGGGATATTTCAACTTTTTACACATCTTCCATGACTCATTTACATCTTCTTTTCATAGTACAATACACAAAGATGCATCAAGTCTCTAGCTCCATTTAGTTTTCTCCTACTTTCAAATTAATTCATATAACTGACAGATTACTGGCAAGCAGATCAGGATTCTAAAGGTAGACAATTTGATCTTTTGTTTAAAATAATCTCAATGGATATGCACACCAATGTTTACCTGCCAGTCTGAAGTCTGAAACAGGAAAAAAAGAAATCTTCATTTGTACCTTTGCTGTCATTGGCATACCAGGAGGGGTGAGGGGATTGATAGGGTTTGCATCCGAAAAAATAGGAAAAAAACTAGTATTTTTGATTTGTCGTTTTGATAGTTCATTTGTCTGTAATGAAGAAATGAACAGTTTGACATTCCAAGAGTAAGCTGAACATGTAAAGGTTAAAATTAAACTGCAATGTTTTCAAGCATATTAAGAAAAAAAAAAAGAAAAAGTGAGAATAGATGTACAAAAAATGTTCTTGCAAAGTCAGGAATAATCAAAGAAAATTATGTTTTTCCCCTTACATACATAAACATTATAGAAGAAATAGTTATTTAAATAGAAGACATCCTGGCCTTCAGTGATCCATAAATAAAACTTGAACAATTGAAGAAATAAATCTGTAAAAAGGCACTTTACGGCAGAAGCAAAGCAATGTCTTTGCCAGTTCTGGATACTAAACGTGACATGAACTTGGGAATTGTGCAGTGGCACTACCAGATTCTTTAGAAGTCAGGTAAATGGCACAATAGCGAAATTGATGAGGCTTGTGCAAAATATGAGTAAGCCCACTTTTTGTAAAAAAACGAGTTGTACATCTACAAAGGTAGAGTAACTGGAATCACAGGAGATTTGCTAAGAAATATTCAGCAAAATAAAATAAAAAAAGTGCACCAGCCCTTTCTGAACCAAGTCAGAATTAGGTCAGCTGGCAGGAAAGCAGCACCACCAATGAAAATTAGCAGAGAACACCTACTTGGGAAAGACAAAAAAAAAAAAAAAAAAAAAAAAAGAAGCTATTTTAAACACACAAAAAATATTGCAAAAAGTTCTGTAAAAATACACTTCTGATATACAGTCGAATCCGGTTAATTGGACCACCGGGTAATTGGACCAGCCGCTTATTCAGACCGAATCTTAAAGAACCAAAACAAATCCTATGTACATAAGCCTAATATTATTCGCTTATTTGGACCAAAATTCCGTTTAAACGGATCAAAGAATGTGACAGCGACTAAGAAAAAGAAGCCACAAGTCACCTGCGTATAGCAGATGTAAAGCAGGTCAGCGACATATTGGAGGATCTCTGGGCTCCCCTGGAGAATTTACCCAGTGCTTTTATCAAAGGTCAGGAAGTCCGAAAGTAACAAGAACAGAACCAGTTTCTTTCCTAAAACGGACAGCTGGGTAGCTGCCAGCGAGGTTATTTGACCCACTGAGTCTCTGCTTTTCGGGGAAATGAAATGAAGCGTAAACAAGAGTGTTTGGCAAGAATTTTGTCTCCCTCCTGACCTCCACATCTTGACCCCGAAACACCAAGGTTTCTTCAGAACACTTTAGTCAGTGAACTGTGCGTGTCTTGTCAAGAGAATGTGTCAGGTCACACTGGATAAGTTCTTCAAACGTTGACTGGAATTTGGTAAGAACTTTTTTATTGTGATTCGCATGTTGAGTACTATACATGTATCATGTAGATCGTTTCAAAGAATTTGTTTGTAAATTTATTTTTCAGTGAACAAAATTCGACTGTAGTTCTTGTTTGTATGTTCGCCATATGTGTGTGTGCAGAACACTAAAGGTCATAATGACATTTTAATACACTGTATTTTACGTATACAGTAGGACGTCCCGTCTTAATTGTAACATAAGGCATGTTCGTGTAATCGGACCAGCCGGTTATTAGGACCAAAATCATCGCCTCCCGATGTGGTCCGATTAACCGGATTCGACTGTATTAAATACCATATATATATTGGCATACAAGTATGGCAATGACAGCATATGTACAAATGAAGATTTCTTTTTTTTTTTTTTGTTCGCCGTTTAAACTTCAGAGTGGCAGGTAAACATTGGTGTGTGTATATTCATTGAGATTTTACATATCTGATTTAAATAAAATTATTTTTGATGGAAAAAAAAAATATTAGAAAGTTGAAACAGTACTAGGCTTCCTACCCCGTTCACAATTAAGTTACTATATACTGATGTTCCATTTAGGGATTTTTATTACTATAACTACAATGCAAAAATATTTGAATATTTTTTAGTAATATTGCAACTAGCCTCAAAACAACAACAGAGTTCAAAAACCAGATACTTTTAATGTTAGATATTTTTATTTGCTCTGTTTACTCTTGCATAATATTTTGTAACTGACTGTAACTAAAAGAAAACAAGACAAATCTACACTTTTATAATAAGACCGATTAATAAAGTAACAAAGGATTAAAACCTTTTGCAATAATAATTATACATAATATTAATAACAAAAATAAATCTAATAAGCATTAAAATGCTTAAAAGCATTTCAACTTAACATTACTGAGCTTATCAATAAACTAACAGTTTTAACTTAATTACAAATTGCAGTATTGCATTGTTTGCACACTTACAAACTTTGAGGTCAAAAAGTGCACCTGCTTGTTATTTTGCTCAATCATTCCAATTTTTTCTCTCTCAAATTTAGGCAGTATGCAAAATGTTTTTTTCAGATATGATCGATTCAATTTTGTTACAAACATGAGTTCAGTTTTCAGGATAAGAGAAAATGGTTTTCTCTTATCCTGAAAAGCTCATTTTGTATTACCCTTTTCAATTGTGATCTATAGATATAGAATAATATGAACTGTTAACTAACAAAAGACAGCAAGTCTTATTTCTTATCTGCTGATTCATAAACCCACAGTATGTATGGAAGATCAATTAAATTCTGAGAAGTGGCAAACTCTTTGAAATACAAAAATGCTCGAATTCTTAGTTTTCCAGTTTTACTGTCAGATGTAAGAAACAGTAATTCCTACTTCTAAGGATATCTGCCAAAGCAGCAAATTTTCAGGGAGCAGGCTCAGTTTTCTGCTGCAAGTCAATTTAAGGATTGGAAGTGACTCAGATCAATCAAAGGAATTCTTAGGGCATGACACATTGGTATTTGTGATATTGAGCTTTTTGGTGCAAGGAGCACTGCCAGAGTAAAAATAGAGGAAAGAGATGCAGTAGTTAAGAAGGAAATTCCAGACAGACAGTTAACGTAAATTGATCCTAGCCAATTTTGTATACACTTTGTGTAGCAACTTTTGAAATTTGCATGGTAGGGTTCAAAAATAGTTGTATCAACAACAGAAACAGTAATTTTAAACATTTCTATATAATTTATTTTTACTTTAACACTTTTCAGAGACTTTGGTATTAGAAATTGGACCTGTCATGTGGGTTTGTTTTGTTTTTTATTAAGACTAAATAATAAATAAACTTCACTTTCTTCATGGAACTTAACTGACATCTTTTTATTCTCTATCAGTAGATGCTCCCTCTCTCACTACTTACACCTAGCACTCTCTTCTTGTACTATTCTCAATAATGCTATATACAAATGCTATATTATATCTCCTTTTTTTAAAAATTTATCTGAACAGAAATATATTTTTTTTAATATGTTTTAGCAGCCAGGTGGTTTAACAGTTCGACCTACAATGCTGTATACAAATGCTACAATATTACAGACCCACAGGGACAGAAAACTTCCTTCAAAATCAATAAGAACATTACATTGAGATTATTGTTACCTGAATGTAATTACAATTTTAATTTTAACAATTAATTGCATTTTAACAATACAGCTTTTATTCAATCTTTTACTCATAACTCCTTACCAATAGATCTAATATGTACCAAAAGCAATACAACAAATCTTTCTTAAAACTTCATCCTAACTTTTTCCCCCCTCTCCAGTGCATATTAAGAGGCATTGAAACTTTTACGTCAAATCTCTTAATACCTTTGGTTTAATAATGAAGATATGTTTTCATGGAAGGTAGAAACTGCAATATATTAGAACAGAAAGCAAGAGATTGGCAGTTAACATCCTGAAACACCCAAAGATCTACTTAGATTGGCAAAATCAGAAGAATTTATTTAATGAGTCCAAAGGATGAACAGGTGTGCTCCTGAAGATAAAAAGGAGAGCAGACCAGGAGAAATTGACAGATTAGAACTATCGATTGGGGGAAGGGGGGGGGGGGGGCAGTCTTAACAGCGAGGGAATTGTAATGCTATGGATGAAAAAATAGTCCAGCTTAGTAAATTGCCAATTTAACAGTTTGGACTAATACCCTTCACAATGCCTGTGAAAATATAAGGTTCATGGAAATAAAGCTATTTATAACTGATGATTATGAATGAAGGTGACACTACTAATAAACAGGATTAGGGAGATCTGTCATGTAAGTTGTTGGAAATTTCCTGATTATTGTAGAGCAACAAAACTGTTCAAGATGTATAAATCAAAAGAGGTCAAAGTTTGTTTTCTTCAGAACATGTAAGAGTAGGCAAATGCCCAAAGATAGTGCTATACTGCAAAGGAGATTCTTGGACAAGATTGAAGATTTGGCATCACACAAAAAGCACGAAATACAAGCAATTTCAGAAAGGTTGCAAAAGATAGGCAATTCAGTAACCATTGCAAATAGCCAACAAAAAACACAGCTCAGCAATAAAAAAAACAAAAACAAAAAAAAAAACAAACAGTGTTCCAATGAACTTTGTAAAGTATCAACTGACATATCAAAGACAAAGTCAGCAATAATAAAAAAAACCTGGAAATATAAGACTAAGAAATTGATTAAGATCAGAAGGGAAAGCAACAGCAATAGTAGAATTCAGGTAAACTGTTGGAAAACAGAAGATTTATAGAACTAGAGAACAGGAAATTACTGGGACCGGGAAAAAAAAAGGAAAAAAAATGCCAACCAACTCTCCTATTATGTTCTACTGGACTCTGCTTTGTGAATTAATAAAGCAACAGTGAAATCAAAGTGCATCTTAATAGTTTTCACCTTGTAACATTCTTACATTTCATTTACCAGAAATCTGGTATATTCAATTATGAATTTTGACAATATTACAAACATTTACAGGCTATGAATTAAATAAATCTTTTATAAAGCATTAACCTAGTTCACATGCATTCAATGATTTTATTTGGAACTTACCGGAATAGGTTCTTTCCATGCAGCTGTTACGATTGAAGGTCGTACAATAGCCACAGGTAGGCTCCCACACTCTTCCACAAGAATATGTTCTGCCATTGCTTTTGTGTATGTGTAAGTATTAGGTCTTGAACCAATCAGTTTGGGTGTAATGGTTTTAATTATATCATCATCCATCCATCTTTGGGAGGAGGAGAAAGAAGAAAGAATGTATTTAAAAATTTAACACAAATTAATGAAGATAAATTGCAAATATGACAATCAAATCTAAAGCATGATAAAACAAAAAGAAATTCATATCAATGAAGTTTTACTATAGTAAATTGTTAAAATATAGCTTTTTGCTGAAAGGTAGGTATTACTTAGTTAACCCCTTGTGTGTAGCATTCCAGATTTGAAACTAGATTTTATAAATGATCAATTAATTTCTTCATATCCATCATACCATCACAAAAGGGGCAAACCTCACCACAATATATAATATGTATTTAAAATGCATATAAAGAATTTAAACTATGATAATTTATAGTACTTTGGCAGAATACTTTGGCAATATCAACAAGCTCCCCAGAGCACCAATTAAACTTAGCATATCAGAAGTGATCCGTTTTCCTGAGCACAGAAGAAAAGGATTAAAAAAAACAAAAAAAAAACTATGGAAGTGTGGTTGGATAGTATTCAAGAGACTTAAGAGATTTAAACTACTGTACCTGCTGAAAACAAATCTATATAGTAGATATGTACAAGGCTTGCTTGCTACATAGCCAATAATCCTGGATGAACAAAAGGAAAAAAAATTGTTGGCAGTTTATTTTTCTTTCTTTTAATACAAATGTGATTTACAATTGAGCAATGTTTGCAGTCATTATCTACTCTTTTCTACTAATCCATCTCTGAGGAAATGTGCGATCCAAGTAATTCTGAACATGCAGGCTATAGTGAAATGTAAGTTTCTTTTCTCAGAATAAGATACAAGAAATTCATGGGTCATTTTCACATGGGAAAAAGTTTACAATAGACAGAATGATGTGGTTAAAAATTACGTTTCTAATTACATGATCACAAATTTTCTATTAGCATTAATAGCTCAAAAAAGACCTTATAATATGATGCTTGGGTGGCACTGTGTAGTAGTGAAGAAGAATGTTGTTTAGAAGAATATATAATATTTAGAAGAGTATTATTTTGAAGTTCCCAATAAGTTTGAAATTAAAAAGATAGTTTTAGAACTTAGGAAACTATTAAAACTTTGTAAAATTTATCTTGTAATTTATTCCGAAGTGGAAAACTATTAGAAAGAAGGCAGTCGATTTAGGTTTCCTAGATTCGTACATTAGGAAGTAGAGCCCTGAAAAGTGACCAAAACTTTCATAAGATCGTCTGCTTATAAAAGATACAAAACATGAATAAGAAAGATGAAATAATTGATAAGATGGAAAGAAAAAAAAAAACGAAAAAACAGCGACAACACAATAAAAGATAGCAATGAAGAAATCATGGGTGCCCACAGAATTTTTTCCAGTAGAGGACAAAATATACTGGCAGTATGAAAGTCTGTAAAAATTGTACTTTACTTAAAAATTACTTTACAATATAACCTAAGGATTAAATTATAATATACTTCACCATTTTTTTTTCTATCTTTAATTCTGTTGAAGGGGGAAAAAAACCCAACAAAAACAAACATGAATTACACTGAAATTACAATTAAAGGATGAGGCAAATGTGCTATTCCCGCTACATGCAGACACCCATGGAAGAAATAGCAATTATATTAATAGAAACTGCAGTTTTAAAAGGAAAAGGAGAAGAAATAATGCAATTAGTAGAATTCATAAATTCTCTCCAGTTTCAGAAAATTGAGGATCTTAAAAACACAATCAAATTTAGAAAACAAATTAAAACATATAGAAGATAAGGAGAGAAGAATATAATAGTATCAGAAATCCAGGAAAACAAAAATGAAAGTTGGAATAAAAAATGAAGAATATGATAGAAGAGATGTTTGACAGAAGATTAGAAAAAAAAAAATAAGAGGTTGAAAAGATCACAGATTTGGTAGAGAACAGGAGAAAACAAGACCAATCATCGCAAAATTCAAAAACTAGAAAGATAACCAGAAGATAATGAACGCTAAAGGAAAACTCAAATCCCAACAGGATACAAACAATATGTAAATTAATATAAATGATTATCCTACAAAAAAATAACAGGAAAATGATGACGCAAATTATTAATAAAAAGAAGCAAGATGGAGCAAAGGCAATGATAAAATACAATAAAATGAAAATAAATGGCAAAATGTATACAATTAAGGAATGGACAAGCCAAAGAAAGAAACTCAAAAAATAAAAAAAACAAAAAAAATATATTAAGGAAAAATGTAAATGAAATAATTAATAAAAAAGGAATGTAACTAAAATAGCAGATTGGAATATAGCTAGAATAAAAAATATAGAAAAAGAAGATGGGAGGGAAAAAAAGGTGATATAATTGCCTTAAAAGAAGTATGGTGAAATAGAACAAAATTACAAAGTCTAAATCCAACATACACATGGACTTATCTAGAAGTCATAAAAGAACATACTAAACATCAAAAGATAAAATAACTGGTTGTAAACAGCAACTAAATGTAAAGAAACTCCACAACTTTAAATATTATTACTTACAGTAATACAGGAATTGGGGAGTTGACTAAAATATTACAAAAAGTATTATGATATTCCATTTAAAGAAGAAAGTATAATACTTATTTATTTTTAATTCTTGCATTAAAATCACCAATGGAGTGCTGTATGATGAAACCGAAAAAAATAAATAACAAAGGAACTCTATGGACAATATAATAAACAATGAAGGATTAAAGCTTATAGAATTTGATAGTAAATATGAACATTTCATATTAAAATGGTGAGATTAGTAAAGATTATCATTAGGAATTAACTTCCAACAATGAAACAGAACTACATAATTTAAACTTATACTAAAAACGATAACGATAGTAACTGCAATTAATTAAATTTAAAAGGTGGATTTGTTTAATAATAAAATTCAGTAGATTTCAAATAAGTAAAAGGGGCTAATTTTTAATTGTAATCAAATTTAATTAAGAATAAAATTTTAAATTTGCTTTTTTAATTGTAATCAAATTTAATTAAGAATAAAATTTTAAATTTGCTTCTTTAATCTTTATCTTTCCTTTAGATAAAATTAAAGAATTAAAAACTTATTTATACAAAAGAAAATCCAATGCATTCAAAAATCTGAAAATAGTAAATTTTACAATGTGTATTTAAATTTAATAAACTATAAAATTAAGTGTAAATTTAATTAAATGAAGTTTTAGATTAATTTTTGTATTTATAACTGAATTTAGCATAGGCCCAGTAGCCAAGTGCTTGACACAGCCTTGAGGAGCCAGATTTAATTCACAAATGCCACTGGGGGTAGGGGATTTTTTCCATGCTGAATTCTCCTCCAGACAGGTCACAGCACTCTAAAATGGGTACCAGGTTATTTTCCCGGATGTTAAAGGCAGGAGGGAGTCAGGATGACTATCAGACCTCAACTTAGTCCCATTAGTTTGGCCACGAAACGCTGGGAGTCTTACCTCCCATGACCCCAAGGTCCTGCACAGGCCTATAGTGGGATATTTTAACATAACTTTACAAGAATTGTATATCAATTTCATAAAATTCTCATTTGATGAAACTATAGCTTAGGTCAAAAAATAATTCTGCAATTATGCTGAAAGAGTAAATTATTGGGCTATTAACATTCAGAGAATAATACTACAATATTTTTCTTACGATTCGGTTGACTGAATTTGGTTAACGAATTTTATCGATGGTTCAGTCACAATTGTCACTGATGACCGTTTCATGTAAATTTGTGTTTTCTTTCAAAATTGAGGAATAAGAAATAAAATGTAGCAAATCTTTAATTCCACATTTAAACTGCAAATTTTTGAAAAACAGTTTATTTACTAAAAACTAATAAAATAAATAAATAAATAAATAAATAAATTATTCATACTTTCATTTTGATGATATATCTACCTTATTTCTAATTATCATCAATTTCAATTTTACAGTATCGAGAGTTAAAACATAACTTAATTGAAATTAAACTTATTTCTAAACTGTTTATATTATTGGTCATGGTAAAAAAAAAAAAAGAACAATAAGCAAAGACAAATTGATGATTTAGTATCATTAATGTCATTCTGTTAATCTTTGATACTGTTTTCTTACATTAAGTTTTACATTTTATTATTGCAAGCTGGCAAAAAGATGTGAAATTTTAGTCCAAATGGAAAAGAAATCCAAATGTACAGTACTTTTTGATAATAAACTCCAAGCAAATAGTACAAAAAGAAATGGAATATTTTTCTACTCAAATCAAAAACGAAATATATGATTATTAATATTTAATAGTTTCATTCAGCATACTCTTTAATTATTTTTCTTGTATTCGTAAAATATTCATAATAAATAATGAAGCACGACAATCATTTGTTTTCAATATTGGTTCAGCGATAAATAACAGAATAAATGTTTTTTCTTTAATAATTTTGAAAAATAATGATTTTTTTTTAGAATGCCAAATGCTGTGTACTTCTAAATTGTTCTGCTTTTTAAGCAAAGGAAGATATTTTTCTAATTTTACTTGAAATTTTTGAAGATTATTTTTGCTATTTGTTATTAAAATTAGCATCTTTAAAGGATATCTTATTCTTTTTGAAATATATTTTAGTGATTTAAGTATTTGAAATGTAGAAGAAATAGTCAAAATCCGAATTGTTAAATATTTAAATAATTTTAAGAAGAAATCCGAAAAGCTTTGTGTTTAGAAGAGTAGAAATTTATCTCTGGAAATTTAATTAATTTTTTTTTATACACCAGCATTTATCGAAAGGTCAACTGCACAGCTGATCGGTGAATCATTCTTGCAGCTGCAGTTTCCTGCTTTCCAGGAATCCCGAAAGGCAAATTTGCCTAATATGGTCTTTCGTAATGTTCTGAATTTTGATTGATAGTTTTAGCTTAGGCATCTTTTACTGACTTAAGATGGGTATTTAACTCTGTCAGAGAGAAAATCTCTCTCTCGCAGCTTTCTCCCGGTCTCTTTCGGATCGAGTCAACGAATGACTTACAGCTTTCTGCACAGCCTGAATAATGGACTTAGGTTTTCTGTTAATTTTTCAGTTAGTATTAGGCGACGAAAAGGCGTACGAGGATAGCCTTTCTCCATTCTCATTAAGCATGGCCAGAACGTCAGTCAACGATTAGATAAATATGATTAACGTTGCAGTTTAGTAACCATGACATTAGTGGATTAGGCCAGTGATAGCTCAACATCGTTAATAGTCTGATTCAATGTATTTTAGTGTTATAGGAATGCCGGAAAACAATGCACCGCTTCGAGCTGAAGTGCTGATGTAGTTAGAGCCAGCGAAATGAACCTATGTTACTGCAACAATTTAGTGTAAATTTCGGCCGCTCGCTCAAGCAAAGCAGCGAAAGTAATTTAACGCTACGACTATGAACTTTAACGAAATATCAGCCACCAAGGTAACCGGATATTGGTGCAGGAAATTATGACCAGCTAAGATGCTAGGCAGAGTTAAGTGGAATTTATTTATTTTTTTTTTTTTTTTCGTTTTTGAAAGTTAAATATCCAAGCCAGGATAAATTTGCTTCTCAAGAAAATGTTTTATTATTTGTTTGACTAAGCAGCTACTGAAAGATCCAGTGGAAGTATTCGACCAAGGTCACTGTGAATAAATAATGATTGATTGTTGTTGTGTGTGTGTGTTCTGTGAAACCCTACTAAGGAAGCGCTGACCACTACAACCTGAGACGATTGGGCTAGTGAACCAAGCAAAAAGCTTCGATGGGTACGACCTTTCCAAAGTAGAAATTTGTCAAGGTGACGACTTGACTGGTGCCCAGAGGTTTTCGTTAGGTCACAATATTTTATATATATATATATATATATATATATATATATATATATATATATAT